>CAOKZL010001437.1:0-347842 GCA_948472985.1 Iguana delicatissima | reverse complement strand
TCTCAACGGTATGCAATGGGAACTGCGACACCTTGCGCCCCTCCTTTCACACCACATTCACGCCAACAAACTACCTCCCACCTCTTTTCCACCTCCAAAAAGCCTCGCGGTTTCACCCACAACAGTGGGGTACTAAGGCAAGACGTAAGGGGTTGATCAGGCCCCTCTTCTCCCTGAAGTTGCAGGGAGGGCACTCACCAACAGTCGTGGGAGGGTTCTGCTTTCTGCTCCGTCTTCGGGTCCCTGGGCTGGATCACCACCGCCAGAGCCGCCGCCTCACTCCGAGTCAATCCTTCTGACAAAAGCAAGTCAGGGGCGCCCTGGGTCGCGTCGGAAAGAGGCGACGGCCCCGACGCCCTGGCGTCCGCCTAAGTGGGCAAACGCCCTCAATATCCCGGGCGAGCCCCCAAATTGAAGTAGCTCGCCAAGAATTGAGACCACCAGATTAGAAAGCAAAAATAAAAGTTTATTTTTCTGCAGGGATCTCAGTGGAATGATTTCCAAAGCCTGAGAGCCCCGATCCAGGTATTAGCTCTCTTTTTATACCCTCTTGTAAACAGGTTACAGGAAATGATTACATATGACCATATATGAAGTGTTTACAGGTCAGGCAGACCTGGGTTACATCTTTCAAAAATGATGTATTTTGGTACCAAGGGAGTATTTCTCCAACATCAAAACTCCCTAGGTTCCCGGCACTGCTAAGCACATACCTAAGCCTCTTGATAAGATAAAGGGCGCATCTGCTCACCTTATTTTTCTATATTTTTCTACCTTAGCATTAGCTTCTTCAACTTAACCCTTTCACTAGAATAAACTTCCTGTTGTTTGGTCAACACCCACTTCCCCTTGCATGTTCTCTTCCTCTCCCCTTTTTGTTCTTTGGCTTGCCTGCAAGCATGTGGTTTTCGATCCTCCAGCAAGCTTGCTTTCCTGTGAGCATGTGAGTTCTTATTTTCGCCTTACCTTTCTTCAAGAATTTGAACCTCTGTAAACTATGCACAAGATTATGTGAGTAAATCCTTTTTACATATTTTTAACCAAACTGTTTGTTTATATTCAGCTAGATTAAGTGCGTCTGGGGTGGAGATGATGAAGTGGGACTGGCAATTTGTTCAACTTCTGCCTGTGCATTATAAAATTGGGAGACTTCTTGCTGAAAATCTCTCAATTCCCCAACACGAGGGACATTTTTGTGTTTTCAGGGTGGGGGAATTTTGGTTGCCAGTGCTTCTCATGGAGGGTTGCAGGAGCAGAAAATTAACCCCCATATCTGCTACATGTATCCATCCCAAGTCTACACTGTTCCATTCCAGTCACCACAGCAGGGCTGATAATGGAATGTACCAAATCATGGTTCTCCTTCTACCTTCTAACTCATAGTGCATAACGTTCTGGAGAAATGGGGATGTTTAAGAAGCTGAGAGGCTATTTTCCAGTGGGTCAGAAAATATTCTGAAATATACATTCAAAATATGCCTATCTTCGGGCCACAAGAACCAAAACATAGAGGGAACTTATTAATATATAGGATCTATTGGGGATGGGATTTCTCCCACCCTTGATTTTAAACTTTGCAACTTCTTAGTCCAAATACATAATGTGCTGGTTCAATATGATGGAGATATTTAAGAAGATGAGAGTTAGATCATTTTCCCAGGATTTATTGTCTCAAAAATATGTTCTGAGATCTTCCTAATTTGTGATATAAATTCTTTTACCAGTTTTTAAAATCCTTAAAATACTTGTTTATGCTAAAACAGATCAACATAGCTATTTCTTTGAGCATCGTACACCCATCGTTATCACCTTATACTTAAAAAAAGTAAATGAATTTTCATTCATTACATTTCTAAATTTTTCAAATTATGGCAACAATCCAATGGAATTAAATGTGCACCCAACAAAAGCTTTGTAAAAAGTTCTCAGTTGGTACATACTGAGGCATAAAGACAAGCTATAAAGCAAGAAAGAAGAATCTTCTTCAGCAATTGGCTGCAAGAAAAAACAAACCAAGACCCCCAAAGCACTGCATATATGATACTCACCCATGCACCCTTATTGCTTTTCTCAATTTAGTAATTCATTCACAAATTAAGTTCTGTTCATTTACTTCACTGAATATTTATTCAGCAATTTTTTTAAAAAAAAACCCTTACAATATTTGCTGATTTTTTTTAAAAAAACAGTTGGGTGAAAGAGTTTGATGGAATAAAAAATAATGAACTAATGAAAAACTTAATTAAATATTACTAAAATTGAGCACAATCACTAAAATGTCAAGGTTCTTAGTTCAGAAAAATCTGTAATTGCTTTATTGATTTTTCATATAATACCAAAAACACAGAACAGAATTATCCACTCCCTACAAATAACAAAAATAATCATTACATATTCCAGTTCCTCAATTTATTTTTGGTTCACTCACTATATTTTTAGATGATCAACAAACACCTTTAGAGGTAATTAATTTGAATATATCAAAAAGGAAAATAATCTTTAAAAAACTTATACAGCTAAGTGGGGAAAAACTCAGCAAAATATGAATTGATACTCTGTCTTTTACTGACACACTTATTTATCTAATGATGTTTTATGTATCTGTGTGTGAGAGAGAAAAAAAGAAAGTGTAAGTTTAAGTAAAACTAACTAGAGAACCACGGACAAAATGGACCGTGGACAACATCCAGCCTTGAACTGAAGAGAAGGACCTTTAGAATTCTCAGCCAGAGAGCTCTTTGACCTCAGTAAACTACAAACTTCAGAATTCCACAGGGTGTTGAAAACAGAATAATAGCACTGTAACAGTATAGAGCAGAAATGGCCTTGGTTATGCTATAAAATATTCTTACAACTAATCATAGTCTTCTTTCCAATTTTGATCAACAATCCAGAGGATCATTTCCACTATTACCTAGAAGGCAGAGCTAAAGAAAAAGTCATCAGACATTTAGCTGACATGTGCATATGAGTAACATTCCAAAAATTGGTAGTATATGAGGGGTAGGGATTAATGTATTATTTGGGTGCTATAAATAATAACCAGAAACTAAATGGAGATCTTTCAGTTAAAATATGTTGTTTTGTCAGTGGGTGAAACAGAAACAAACAGATGCCATATTGAGAAGATGATTGGCAGCCCTGCCCTTAAGCTCAAACCAAAGACATAGATGTCCATGATTGGTGTTTCTTGACCCTGTTCAAGTACGGTAACTGCAGGCCTAATTCCTGCAGCACTCCCCAAACAATGCTAACATTGAGAGAGCTTCATACCTTTTAAGAACTCACTCTAGGTAGTAAATTTTGGAACCAAGAAAGCAAACTGTTAAGTGTGTAAGTAATGACCGTTGTGTTTCTATTGAGAGATAGAAAGAAAGAGGTGCTTGTGGTATGTTCACCCTCAGGTGACTTTACGGAACATGGGAAATATGGACTTCCAGTATATGTGTGTGTGTGTGTGTGTGCCCATGTGCACAAGCATGTGTGTGTGCGTGTACATGGAGAGCACAATTTTTGCTCTGCTTCAAGTAGCAAGATATCCTGAGACAGACTTTTTTTCTCCCCAAAAGGTACATAGTCTCTTCTGTACACATGCATTGGTATGAGCTGTGATAGTCTTTGGACTGCAGCCCTGAGCTACAATCTTCTGTAGAGTTATGAGTTCTGGATTAAATGTTGAATTGTGTCTGTTATGTTTTTCAAAACTATACAACCAATATATCATCATGAGATACATAGGGCGGAGGAGAAAAAGGAAGAGAGAGAAAGAGTAAGAAAGAAATGTTGAGCTAAGTGTCTCCCATTGTCTCCAGCCCTAACACAGGGGGACATCTGTGTCTTTGTGTTAATTAATTATCATGAAAGTGCACTTGACTCCTTTCGAAAAAGATTTTTAGACATGCCTGCAGAAATTCTGTAGTCTGTTGAGCTAGATATGTTGTGACAAAGGCATGTTTGCGCTGTTATGTGCTTAGGTAGGGGCTAACATAACCAGCACAACACTGCTATCTTAGCAGGTGGTTGCACTATGATGCTGTTTTACAAACAAAGAGAGCAATAGTAGATTTTTTTCATCCTTGTATGTTGACAAACATTTATTTCAGACATCAGTTAATGTTATAGCAGCAGGGAAAAGTAAATTAACCTAAGGTGAAATATTGTTACACAATCTGCTGCTTACATGTGTTTTATCCATGATGACATCCAAAATACATTCATAACAGGAGTGTGAGACAGCTTACTAAGTATATAAGAATAATTTGTATATATAAGAATTTTGTATAGATAATTTTGTATAGACAAAAGGATTTTATATTATGGAATATCAGAAAAAGCCCCCTCCTGAGTCTCATCCTTCTATTAACCTAGCTTACGCTTGCATATTTTTAGCCATCCATTAATGAAGAAAATGGATATGTAATAATCAAAAAAAATTAGGGATGTAGTAACCCTACCATTTGGCCCTTTCATGTTAGGGCAATAATTAACATATTTTTCCACAAAATTACCATTATATTTGAAAGTCATGAAAAGTTCTAGGTGGGTGGATTCTATAAAGAAAGATCTGGTGGAAGTGAGAAGAGGGGGTGCCAGCCACACTTAGACCAGACTGACCACCACACTTTTGGTACACAGCAAAATGTCCTATTACATGCCAAATTTTGGCTCCACCTGTGGAAAGCAATATGCCCACATTGGTGAAACTTCGTATCTCACAATGGCTGCCAGCCTACCTTTTCTGGACCTGTCTCAAGTGGCTGACAAATGACCTGGCTGGCAAACAATAGATAAAATTACTACTACTACTACTACTATTATTATTATTTAATTTTGATTCAAGCACAATCTGTTTCAAAAATAATAACTGAAATTAAGATATAATATCAAAACACTAAATTAAAACACTAATTACTAACTCTAAAACACAAAAGGGCTCTGATGCCCCCAAGCCAAACTGTAATGAAAATTTTTAAAAGAAAAGAAAAAAAGAATTATTGTACCATTACAGATTCACTAGAATTACTAGAAAGCATAGCCATAAATTATTGTATCATTAGATTTCTTATTACTGGAAAAACTCCATAAACAATTTCCAATCTTTCAAAAAAAAAAATAAATCTTCAATTGGCAATTGCCATTAGTTTGGCAGTTTGGGCTAACTCAGCAGCCTTAACTATTCATTGTTCCTTCATCAGTGCTTCAGTCCATTTCCAGGTTTGAACAAACAATGTTCTTGCTGTTCTTGCTGTTGTTGTCATATATTAAAGCAGTAATTCATGTTTACTATCCAATTCTTTATCCATAATACCCAGGAAAAGAAAAAAAAAATTCTGGTGACATTGCTAAATCCACCTTGAATTTTTTTTTTTTTTTTGCGCATTAACATATTAATCTTAGACCAATAACTTATTGCTGCCTTACAGGTCTATCACACATAGTAATACCCTGACATCCCCAACACAGATTTGAAACATTCCTGGACATTTTTGACAGCTTATTTGAGGTTAGATACCAGCTATGCATCATCTTATGCGTGTTTTCTTTTACATTACTAGACAAAGTAAATCTTACATATCTACTATATAAAAGTCAAAGTTTATCTGTGTGTGAGCTTGTCTGTTTATCTGCGTCAGGCAGGAGAAGACCTCATATGATTGGCTGGCTGTGAAGATCCTACGGAATCCTGGGGTTGGCAGTTTAGGGAGGAGCCTTAAGAATTCTCAGCCAGAGAGCTCTTGGGCCTCAGGCCAGTTGCTATGAGGATGAGGCCTACCATCAATAAGGATACCAGAAAACATTTGAGAGGCATGTGTGAGAAAAATTAAAGTGGCATACGCCACATAAGCCTTTTCCGCACGTTACCTTATCGCGGAGGTGGGGGGTGCCGTTCGCACAAGCAGGTTCTTGCATGAGGCGCTCTCTTCGCTACTCCTTCATCCTGCAGCTGGCTTCCTGGTCATACAACTGCCCCGCCCCTTCCTTTTGCAGTGCAGCCTGGGAGCTGTAGGCTGCACTGGGGGAGGAAGCACGAGCAGCGCACCTGGGATGACGTACTGCAGTGCAGGTAAGTGCACGTGGGCCCCAGGATCCTTGTGCGAGCATGCACCATTTTCGGCTTGAAGCCAAAAATGAAAAGGTGCGTGCGCGGTTCGCGTTAGGCTCATGAGCATCACGTAAATGGGAGTGCGTCGTACAGACCGCTGCTCCCATTTACGCGATGCTCAAGGGGCCCTCTCACAAAAGAAACTGTGTGTGAAAAAGGCCATAGTTACGAGGTCTTCTCGCCTCGCACAGTAGATTGGATGGGTTCCATATATGAGGAATCTTAAGACTGAAATTTAAAACAAAAAATGCTTCCAGAAAAACATAAAGCCATTGCACAAATTCAACAGAAAGCAAAAAAATAAAAATAAATAAATAAATAAATAGTCAGTACATCAACGTCACCAGAGAACACAGATTGGATTGAGGACTATGGGGAAAAGTTACAGGTACTGGAATAGGCTGGTTGCTATGGAGACTATGCCTAGCAGCAAGAAAAAGGACAGTGTATTCCTGCAAGAACCTAACCACTGTATGTTAACAACTCTGAATACAGATTGGATTGGGGAATATGGGGAAAAGTTGCAGGTACTGAAATAGGCCGATTGCTATGGAGTCGAGACCTAACAGCAAGAAAGAGGACAGTGTATTCCTTCAGGAACCCAACCTTTGTATGTTAACAACTCTGAATACAGATTGGATTGGGGAATATGTGGAAAAGTTTCAGGTACTGGAAAAGACCAGTTGCCATGGAGATGAAACCTAGCAGCAAAGAGGAGGATAGTATATTCCCTCAGGAACCCAAACTATGTATGTAAATAACTCTGAATATAGATTGCATTGGAAAATATGGGGAAAGTTAAAGGTACTGGAGAAGACAGTTTGGCAAATTCTTAAGAGGAAAATAAAATCCCAAGCAACGCCGGGTAAATATGCTAGTTTAGACATATTTTCCCATACATCCATTTGAACATTGTGTCCCAAATTTTGGGCCCACCTTATCATACGTCTAGCTTCAAAAGGCATTTATACACTATTTTAATTCCATTAAATTGCATGATCATTGTCTTCATTCCATTATAAATAAAATTCATTTTCTCCAGCCTATATAACTAAATCTCAACTGTCCCTGAGTTGCATATAAGCAAACCAATTGAGACCCTTGTCTCCCCTAAGAACGATCATAAAATAACTATTTTTAACACAGATCCACAGAATTTTTAAACTCAATTATTCTTCCCAATTTTTCAGAGATAAAATGAATAATTGAGAATACTCTTTGCCTTTGCAGAAATACCCCCATGATGTCACACTGGCATTCCAGATGCAAGGACACCACAATGCTTTCTAGAGGACCTGCAGCTGTGGCACAAGCAGCAAAAGTGCAAGAACACAGACTCCAGGGAGACCTGAACACCTAGTTTCAGTTATGAAAGACTGCTCATATAATTACAAGGATGAGGTGCAAGACGAAATGATTGCACTGACCCCCAAAATAAGAATTCTTCCCCCATTAGATTTTCCTTCAGTCCTCAGATACATAGCATGGTACTAAATGAAAACTTCTGTTGAGCATTTACAAATATACTTTTGGCATTGAAAGAAAAGACAGATACCAAAGGAATTTGAGCACAGAAAATATGAGTTCCAGGCATAAACAACGATATGTGTCCCACTTTCTATAATGCTATAAATTTGAGGAATGAAGGAAAAATTCATGGGGCAGAATTCTTACCGGTCCAGTGCCCTTATTTTACTTCTACTTATGGGTAAACACCATATAATCACTGTTTTGAGTAACTGGTACACATAAGGAAAGGGCAGTACCTTATAACACCTGGTCAACTTTCTTGGGGGAGTCCATTGAACATTGAGATCTTTCACAGGGCAATTTCAAGTCCAACTGGGGAAACAATATCCATCAAAATGGAATGAGCACTTTGAAAGAGAAGGAAAGAGGAGAAGCAGGAAACACAACAGGGAAGAATATACACTTCCACTGAGGGAAAATAATGTGAGGGTTTTTTTGCCATTAAATAAAGAGCTCTTTTCATCCAGTAGAATTTCCTCTCCAGGCAAGAGTCATTTAGGAACATTTCACAATCTACTGTGAAAAAAACCATCAGATGGTTTAATGTCCAGTTATTAGTATTTTCTCTGATCTGGCTACTGACATAGCCTCTATGAATGTGTCCACAGCACAGTTGAATCTGATACTATAAGTTTCTGTTGTTGCTACCAGATTGTGTAGACAAGATGTCTTGAAGTTTATGATTGAATTCCAATTTGCTGTGCCATTGCCCATCATGACTGGATGTATCAAAGAAAGGAAGATTAATTTATGGCTACAATTAATACCTCGTTGTGTCAAATCCTGAAAAGGGCTTTCTTATAATTGTACAGTTGCAAGTATTATTTTTGTAGTACAAAAGGGAACTATAGAACCACAGAGTTGGAAGGAATCCCAAGGATCATATAAATAAACTGCCTGCCAGTGAAGAAATCTACAGCTAAAGTATCCCTGAGAAGTGGCCATTCACCCTCTGTTTAAACACTTCCAAGGAAAGAGAGTCTGCTGCTTTCTGGGTATCTATTCTACTTTTGACTACCTCATCAGGATTTGCTCCCTAGTGTTCAGTGAATGTTTCCTTTCTTGTAATTTGGATCCATAAGTTTGAGTCCTGTCCTCAAATAAACCATGCTCCATCTTCCCTATGACAGCTCTGTTATGTAAGAAAACTGAAAAGCTATGTTTGGGCTCTGAAAGGTAAAAAGTAGAGTAAGGAAACTACAATTGTACCAAATAATAACATAAAGTTATGGACAATTTTATTTAAAAAAAAATCTGAAAGAGTGAGAATTTTTTTTTTTTCAGAAGACAATATATTCAGCAAATCAATGTATGAGTTTGATTTGGTCCATACAAGCAGCAATGTGGGGAAAGGTTCACATTGGTTGGGCTGAAAAGACAAAATAAGTGGGAAAGACACAGAAATGTCAGCCTTGGAATTAGTGACCTCGTTTTGATCCAGTAGTATGAGGTAAGAACGGGAGAAACTTTCTAAATTGAATAAGGCACTGCAGCATGCTTTTCTGTAGCGTTTTCAATAGCTGATATGCCATTTGACACTGGTGGGAGACAATATTTTACCAGTGTTCCTATAAGGAAGGGTGATTTCTGATAACTGAAATTAGGTAAGAGGGCTGTCGTATTCCCCCGTCCCAGCCAATAAGTAGCTATTTGTATTGGGGGAGAAATGAACATGGACATGGTCTGTCAGCTGTTATTGTTGTTGTGTTCAGGTCATTTCTGACTTATGGTGATCCTAAGGTGAAAAGTTTTCTGAGGCTGAGAGTCTGTGACATGCCCAAAGTCACCTAATGGGTTTCCATGGCTGAGCAGGGGATTGAACTCTGGTCACTAGAGTCATAGTCCAACTCTCAAACAACTACACTATTCTAGCTCTAGGTAGCTGTTATACTGCCTGGGAAAAGCTGTTGTTAATGGGGATACTGGGGGGCCCTTTACGCAATGCTGGAATATGTTGGTTCCAAATGAAATACATATTTCTCCTGAAAATGTCCAAAATCCAATAAATACTTTGATGTGCATGCTTTTGTGTGTAAACTATTAACTTAAGACTAAATGCTGACTATTCATTTACTCCAATTTTTAAAAAAATGAAGGAAAAAACACACTTACCTTTCTTTTTCACCCTGAGACATTCAATGGAATAACATGACTAGATGATTGCAACACAGAATAAAGAATGCTTTGATGAAAAAGTGTCCCTCCAGTGTCTCAATCACATTTTTGAAATAACATAGCCTCTCTCTGTGTGAAATTTGTTTATATAGCTTATTGAAAAAAATATTATATTTACTTTTGTGATATTGCAATTTCTCACTCACTTGCTTTCCAACTGAGAAGCAGCAAAATTTTGTGTGGGAACTCTCTGCAGGAAGCTCAACTAAATTTTGAAAACATTCATATAATGTGGAGGGTGGGGGAGACAGAAAAAGAGAAGGAGAATTCTGGGGTGATTTGACTCTTTTAGAAGCTGGTTGGGCTTATAAAAAGAGAAGGCTTGCTATTCATTTAGCTATCCATAGGACACCTGACCTTGAATGAAAGTAAACCAGTAAGCAGTGGTCCAAATGTTCTAACTCTGATTCCTGTTTGTGATTGGCAAGGCAACAGGCTATTCAGCCTCATCATTACTACCTCAATGTCATTAGAGAAGTTTCTGGAAGGATATTGATGTTCTGTTCCTTGATAGCTTTGCAAGGTTTAGAATTAAGACCACTGAAGGACCTATTTCCCTACAGAATGCTATCTTTATGGTAAGATCATCACCCAAGACCTTCAAGTGGGAAATAATAATCTGTTGGGGCAGTGATTTTGGAATCATCTTTGTTAGCTGTATGAGACACCCCACAAGCATATTTTCCCCCCAGAAGGTGAAAAGTAGAAACAGATAAAAAACAGAAAGAGAGAATAAAGCCACCAAAAAGCAGAACAAAAATATAATGAACGAAAACAAAGCCACCATATCAAAGCACATTTCAGTTTTAGCAAGTACAAATTAATAGAGGGGGCTTAAAAGGTGATGGATGCACTTTCTTTCCTGATTATGAACAGCAGCTAGATAGAGCTTTAGCCCTACCCCACCCCTCATGGCCAAGCAGTGCCCAGGCTATTGCAGTGCTGCGTGTCTTCCACTGTGCAGATGGGGAAGGAACACCCATCATGCTCCCAACCTGTTGGAAGTCTAGAAGGGTGAAGGCTAATCCTCTTTTTTCAGCTCAGTGGTAACAACTGTAGAAAAGAAATTCCATTGGGAAGTACACTGCACAATATCCCCTCAAAGTGCTTACACTGGTGTACCCTCCCTAGGCCAGAATGAGCTACCAAGAGGACTGAGGTTAAATCCCATTAAATTACTTTTGTGTAGACACACCTGGGATTGTACTATTTGTACACTGGGTGCCAATAAAACCTCCTAGAGAACCATCTCTGTGGGCTATCTCTGAAAAAGTTCCCTTTTTAGCTACCTTCTGTATTTCAAGTTGTCAGGTATCCACAAAAGGATCTCAGCGAATGATTTCAAAGCCATGTAGGTGCATAGGGGGAGGGTGTACTTGAAGTAACAAAGTTGTAAGATGTGAAGGCCTTTACAGATTCTTTACTGAGCTTCTGCCAGTAACTTTGAAAGCAGAAGAGTACAAATATACTGGTTTTATGATCATTGTATTCTGTTCTCTGTCTACCTATAATCAAATCATCCTATCATCTCACTCTTTTTTTCCTCTCATATAGATATTGATATAGATACGGATTTAAAAAAAAAATACACACATGCACACACATGGTCAGCTAATTACATCTCTGTGTGTGTCTGTGTGTGTGCACATAAAGAGAAAGAGAGAGAGAAGAGAGATGATAGGATGATTCAAAAGATATAGATATAGATATTTGTCTTAATTCATTTGGATATCTCTTTGTAGAAGTTGTGGACTAAAATTATTTTATATATAAAGACAAAAAGAAAGCTGAAAAAAATTAGGAAGACTAAAATAGAGTGATGAATTTGGTAAAGTGGCCCAAAGTACATATTTCCGCAGTAGAATACATCCTTCGCATGCAGAAGGTCCAGGTTTAATCCCCACAATCTCCAATTAAAATTTTAGTAGTGAAGTTAAGAATTATCTGTGTACAATTTTCAATTAACCTTGCCTCTGCCACCCTAGATTAACACAGAAACAGGATGGAAAGGATTTATAGGGGGGAAAAACACACACACAGGTAAAGCTAATATGAACCCAGTTTGTTCATCCCTAACCAAATCAAAGATATTTCTGGTGATCAAATACAGATATCTAAATCAGAACATGGAACATCTGGGTTTGAAAATTAATTTGTTTGTGCTCACAGTTAAAAATTGGGAGATTAATTCATTATCATTTACACTAGTGATTAAGATAGTTTGAATTCAATTCAGTTATGTTAACACATTGGTTTTAAGGGGGAAAAAACCATGAGGTTTGCAGAAAATATCATGGAAGTTGTTACCATTGACTCAGAGGCACATTGTGTTCCGGATTCTGGACCCTTATGCTTTTTTTTTCTTTTTAAGTTGTCTTCTTCGAACCTGTCACTATTTTCTAGATGGATTGCTAAGCCCATAACACAGTTGCCTGGGGTGGTTGGAATCTAACGTGTCTGGTAGCTGTCAAATTTAGAAAGGCTCATGTTCATCTCATCATTCCTCAGATAATATGTACACGTCATTCACCCTTCTAATGTCTCGAGACAAACTGGTTAGTTAAAATTTAATAAGAAGTTATCTTAGTTGGAAGACACTGATCCAGGGTAAGTGCAGCCATACTGGTTGGATAAAAAAAGTGGTCAGGGAATCAAAGGTGGAGAATTCTTAATCAGAAGAGGTTTTTTTCTCTGCATCCCTCTGAGCATTGGTAGGACAATTTTCTCCACAAGTGAATCACTTCATCTTTTCTTCCCCCCAACTCCTCATCAAGAAGAAGTCACAGAATGCCCAGCTCAACATAGTAGGAGTTATTTGAAAATAAGCATTTAAATAATCTTATGTTTATTTAAGATTACCTTATTGGGTCTCCCCACATGAGGCCTTTTACCAACTGGAAAAAATAAAAGCAAAAAATTGGGTAACGTATAAAGATATACTTAAAAAGGGAGAAACATAGAATTAAAAAACAGAGAGGAATTAATTAGTGAAGGTTATATATCACACTGGCTTCTCCACAGACAATTAGTAGAAAGATATAAGTTAGATAAGTTGGAGGAAACAGAATTTGACAGGATAATGAGACCAGGAGTTAAACGACCACTGAGTAAAATCTATGAAATGCTTTTAAATTTAGATTTGGAAAAAGACATAATTAAAGATAATATGATAAAATGGTCCCAAGATATAGGACAAACAATAACTCTAAAGCAATGAGAGAACGCTTGGAGAATAAATCAAGAGATGTTATAATTTGAAAGGAAATTTTTTCAAGATATATTACAGATGGTATCTTACACCGCTACAAATTTCTAAGATCTACAAAACTAAGAAGTCCTCCAAATGTTGGAAGTGTTCAAAGGTAGGGTTCCTTTATCATATTTGGTGGGGATGTAAGAAGGCAAAAGAATACTGGTCACAAGTACATGAACAAATACTAAAATACCTAAAGGTTAGATTTCCAATATCACCAGAAATATATTTATTGAATATATTTGATGAGATAGAATTGAATCTAAGGAAACAACATTCAAGAGTACTATGTTATATGATATACACGGCGAGAATTACCTTCGCGAAAAATTGGAAGGATGTGAATATACCAACATTAGAAGAATGGACAATCAAATTGTGGGAATTGGCAGAAATGGACAAATTGACTTTAATGTTAGAAAACAAAAATAATGGTATCTTTAGACATGAATGGGAAATCCTGGACGCTATGTGGAAAGAGAATTGGGGAGAGCATGTATTGACAGGATTGTATGATTAATTTCATTAAGGTTGGGAAAGTAGGTAAGAATGCATGGCTATCTGAGATCTGATAAATTTAATATTGTTGTTAATAACAAACACCAGATAGTTTAATAATAACTCATTAATATAGAATATAGGTAATGTAAAATATAGAACACAAATATAGAATATAGAGTTAGATATAAAGGGATATAATGATTAAGAAAAAATCAAATAAAATTTATCAATATGAAGTGGTTAGAAGAAAAGGAGTGGAATATAGGTGGAAAATATTAATGACAGATTTATGGGTAATCGGACAAGAAGATGATATTTGAGGAGAATAGAGTACGTATATTGCAGTTAAGATTGAGAGGAATTAAAATCATATAGCAGGATTGAAAGAAGAAGAAGAATATACCTCAGCAGCGAGGATAAAAGAAATCATAAGTATGTCAGGAGTATGTAGGGATGTTTTAAGGTATGTATTTTTGGATGGTTTTATATGGTTGAATGTAATGTATTGTCGGTATTGGTAAATACGTAGAGGCAACCTTTAATATTGGTCTGCCAAGTTAGCTTGGTTGTGTAAGGAAGTTATTTAGGGATATGTATGTCGGTAGAGGAAATATTTCTGTACTGTAAGTTCAGGAGGGGATAACATTATAGAATATATATAAGAGGGAAAAATGAGGGATAAATAAGAAGAACAACTAGTACAAGTATAGGGATATATAAGGATATATAAGTATGTAGGTGAACACAAGTGGCATACAAGGGATTAGCGATTTATGTATAAAAACACATTGGGAACTCATATCATGTATTACGAATATTGGGTAGAATGTGTGAGAAGCAGGTTGCATCAGGTTATGTATAAGCGAAGTTGATGTCTGTTTGTTTGTGTTATTATTTGTGTGTTTTTTGTTATTATCTATTTGTAATATAATACATATTATTTTTAATAATTTTAAAAAAATGAAAATAAGCATTTAAACATTAAATGCAGACAAATAAGGATTTATTCTAATCAAGAAGTGCTATATCAGGCTAGTAAGGTATCCTACAGCCTGGACATCATAACTGTGAGTAAAGGTTGGACATGACCTGTAGTCCAATAAAATATATATGATGTACATTGAAGTTTGCACCTGAGAATGACAGTGCATGGTGTAATCCCATGTCACTCTAGCTCAGTCATTGTAATATGTAACCAGGGCAAAGGGTTGCATCAGACATGGGAACATGCAAAGTTGGCTAGGGTTGCATCAGCATGGAATGTATATAAGGAGCTGGATTTCTGAAAGTGATGGGTTGAGGTCTAACAGCTAACACAAAGTCTACTGGCCACATGTTGGCCTAACGAGGCCTATAGGATTCTCAGATGGCAATAGGCCCAAAGGAGACTCAGATCTCTCCCAGCACAGCACTGCATTGGCAGGGGACATTGTTTACTGGCCTCCCAGGAAAAAAGGCTGGGTTAACATGTGCCATGCCACTGTGCATTATGATGGAAAGAGAGCATGGGAGGAGTTATGAACGCATGCTGCTCTTACCTCTTCCTCTCACTCATTTTGTGGGGCTGGATAACAGCTTATCCTATGCTCTCTTCCTCAGGCTGACACCCCAATGCTGCTGACAAAAAGCAGCAAAAAAGAAGTCATAAACAAATGTATCAACAAATCTGGGAACAAAAACACTATTCTAACACTAATATTCTTGTCTTACAGAGACTGTAGGTAACATTTCTACAAGTGGACAGCAACATACTATTGAAATTGAAACTGAAACTGAAGGCACCATGCTATATACATTTTTATTCAGTGAAATCTTTTGTTCACAAACACGAAGGGGAAGGGGACATAGAATGGGAGATTTATCAAATCTAAGAAGTAAGTGACTGAATGTTTTCATGAGCTTCTCCCATTTTTCCAAATCATAGTGGCCCAGATACATGGTCTTGTAGATCAGAAGTACACTGAATATTACTGTTTCAGGTGAGCTACATATGTGTGCTGTAACAGGTTCTTAAGAATATCTTGCAGAAATCATCCAGTGAATTTTGTTTGATATGTCATTCTGAGTGAACCATCCTAACTTTCATTTCCTGGAGGATTATGCAGAGTGGAACACAGATAATTTTCAGATTGCACACTTCTCTGAATTGTTCTATGTAGTTCTTTGTTTAAACATTGTGCTTTTGGACTATATCTTCCAGAATCTTTAGTCAGAATGGCTACAGCTGTACTTGCAAGCTTTGACATCTTCCAAGCACTGTAAAAATGTGTATAATAGGGAACTCTGCAAAAATAATTGGATTGTGCATTTGTTTGTCTCCAGTGCAAGTTAAGAAGAAAGCAAAGTGAGCCCTAAATGATATGTAATATTGTAAATTTAATTTAAAAATGTTCCTGCATAGAATGTTTTCAAAGAGCTATATATCTAAAAGCTAGACAGTGACAACAGTAGCCCAAAACACATGGAACCTTTTAAGAATTTTCTTGGCTCTGTACTTTCAGCCTATTATAGCGTTGCAAAGGAAGCTCTTAATTCTGCTTCTAGTGTTGGCCAATTGTCAGAAATGCCATTGCTCAGCTGCCGTACCAGTTGCATATTTTCTTGGGGGGGGATCTGGCCATAGTAACCTAGCCCTCAGTCATTTCCCATTTAGATTACTGTGACATGCTCTGTTATTACTGCAAAATGCCCTTGAAGAGTGTTTAGAAACTGCAGCTGGTACAAAATTTGACAGCCAAATTATTTTCTGGTATCTGTAGACCATATCGGACTGGTCTTTTATCAACTGCATTAACTTCCCATTTGTTTTCAGGCTTAATTCACATTGCTGTTTCTTAGAATTATAGAATCATAGGCTATTTCTGCACTACACTGTTATAGTGCTATTATTCTATTTTCAACATCCTGTAGAATTCTGGGGTTTATAGTTTCCTGAGGCCAAACAGCTCTCTGGCTGAGAATTCTAAATGCCCCTCCCTAAAGTGCAAGTCCCAAGATTCCACAGGATGTTGAAAGTGGAATAATAGTACTATCACAGTGTAGTGCAGAAATAGCCATACAGTTGGAAGAGAGCACAAGGGCAACCAAGTCCAATCCCCTGCCATGTAGGAATACACAGTCAAAGCACTCCTGGCAGATGGCTGTCCAGCCTCTGTTTGAAAACCTCAAAAAGATAAAACGCCACCACAATTTGAGGCAGAGTATTCCACAGCCAAACCACTCTTAGGATCAGAAAGTCCTCCCTAATACTTAGGTGGAATCTCTTTTCATGTAGTTTGAAGCCATTGCTCTATGTTCTAGTCTCTGGAACAGCAGAAAATAAGCTTGCTGCATCATCCATATGACATCATTTCAAATATTTAAACATGGATATCATATCCCTTCTTAATCTTCTTTTCTCCAGGCTAAATATACCCAGCTCTCTAAGCCACTTCTCATAGGGCATGGTTTCCAGGTCTTTTACCATTTTGGTCACCCTTTTCTGGACATGTTTCAGTTTATCAATATACTTATTGAATTGTGGTGTCCAGAACTGGACCCCTCCTAATTTTGGGTCATCTGCAAATTTGAGAAACACGCCCTCTATTCCATCATCCAAGTCATTGATTAAGATTCTGAATAGCACTTGGCCTAAGTGTTGCTGTAGTTTCTAGCCCGGGCCTGTGGTATATTAGATATCATTTGATATCAATAATTTGGCCTTCACTACCCATTCCTCTCCATGTGCTTTCGAGGCCTCCGGACAAGCATGCACACGGCACGGCTGAAAATAGCTGAACCATTCAAAACAAATCCAGGCAGGCCAGTATTTGCCAGACTGCAGCTTCAGGAGACCTCAAGGCAAGTACCTTCTTAAGATCACATTATGTATGTACACTGTTTACAAAAGACTCCCTTCCCCAAGCAGGCAGCTTGATGAGCCGAATCATGTCAAGCACTCCGCGTTTGCATACCGGCCACTCTATTGACAATGCTGTCATAATTCAATCATGCAAAGTACTGACCTTTCGGAGGCTTTGTCTCCAGCCCGAAACCCATTGTTTTCCCCAGAAACGGACTAGCCTACAGGCACATTTTCCCCGATAAGAACCCCTGATTTTGAGCGCTTCCTCGGATTGCTCGGATTTCTATCCCGCCTTGCTGTCGCTCTGTTCGATGAGCCTTCCCCTCAGCTCCACATATTGAGAATCTCCATTTCTATGGACTTTTCTCTTTGGATTTTCCGGGCTTCTGGACAGGTGTAGTATTTCCCATGCAAAACCTCCTCTTAAAACCCTCTGTCCAACTTCTACCTTTCTTTCAATAGGTCTGTGTGAGTGTGTTTACATACACTTGTTTGATTGTGCTGTTCATCAATAAAGGAAAACAATTTAATTTTACTTCTGTTTGCTCATTGACTCAACCTGACCCCGTAGACATTGGGTTCAAGATCTCGCTAGGTTGCCCTGCCTCTTGTATTGCTTAGCTTGTGCTCTGCTAATTCCCATTCCCCACTGTGAGCACATTGAGGTGTCCCTCCCGGAACTGCAGAAATCAGGGTAAGATAAGACAGAACCCCATGGCATCCCATAGTCACTTTTCTCCAGAATGAAGAGGAGACATTGGTGAGCACCCTTTGAGTCAACCAATTACACATCCACCTAACATCCTGCCTAGCTGACATTTTTCTAGCTTGTTTATAAGAACATCATGGGGAAACTTGTCAAAGACTGTACTGAAATCAAGGCATGCTGCATCCACAACCTTCCCTTCATCTACCAAGTTTTTAACTCTACCAGAAAAAAAGATATAAGTTTAGTCTCACATGCCTTCTTTGTAAGAACCTTATGCTGGCTTTTGGTCATCACAATATTCTCTTCTAAGATTTAACTATCTGTTAAAGATCTGCTCTAGAATCTTTCCTACTATTGATGTCAGGCTGACTGGGTAGTAATTGTTTGTGTCCTATTCCCCCCACCTTTTAAAGATGGAAACAACATTTCCCCCCCCCCCCCGCAGTCTTCTTGGACTTCACTTGTTGTCCAGGAATTCTCAAAAGATTATTGCCGGTGGTTCTGAGATTACTTCTGTTAGGTCTTTTCATATGTTTGGATGTGGTTCATCTGGCCCTGGAAACCTGAATTCATTTAGAGTAGCCAGGTATTCCTGTACTACTTCTTTACCTATTCTGTGCTATATTTTCCCTGCTGCATCACTTGCTCTGTTTTCCCCAGGTTGAACGTTATTTTCCTTTTGGGAGAAGACTTCCTTTTTTTGTGGGGACGGGAGAGGAGTAGAATATCAGATGTATTTAAAACTCTCTTTCACATGAGAGTTTTCTTTATTGATTTTAATTAAGCTTTCCCATGGGTAATAAACTAAGACATTTCATCTTATTGACATTCCCTGTCCTTATTGTGTTTGGAAAGATGCAGGCACCCACTGTTGCAAGAAAAATTCATTTAAAATGTAACTGGAGGGGGAGAAAGATGTTGTTAAGTAAAATTATATGACAGCGGGGTTAGAAAGAAAACCTGTAAATCTGAATAAATGGTGAGAAAGGATTATCTTTGATCACTAGTCATATGTAAAACATTTGAAAAGTAGATGTTAACATTGGTGTCTCATGCAAGTAGAGCTGTGTGCCACTCTTGACAGTTCAGATAGCCCATATAAACATGTATACACATAAAGAGAGACCAGACATGTGTTTCCATCATGAACAGGACCTGCTTCACTGACATAAATATTAGGAAATATCTACATAATAGTACTGTATTCAATTAGTATTCTTTATTCTTTAGGTTTGGAGTCACTAATTCCAACACCCTAGATAATTCTTCAAATTATTATCTCACATTATTTTCCTTAGGCATTCTGTATTCTTGTTGGAATACTTTCTCTCTTGAAACTATTTGAATGTACAAAACCACACTTTCTGTTTCTTAAATAAGGAATCTGGCCTGGGCCATTTTAAAAGGATCATTAATTCCTGCAGTGTTAAACAGAGATGTCAATAGCATCTTCCATATTATATGGCAATAACTAGCTAGCTTATTTACAAATATCAGAGGGCCTTCTAACACATTATTACCAAATTAATTATTAATATTCTAATTACTATAGAACAATATACGATTCTATCATGGTAATAATTTATTTGAGGCTCCAGGCAATGTCACTGATAGAGGTTTTCAGTCACCTTTTGTTTTTCAGCACATTCTCTACGAAAGACTCCTGCCTGCCCTTGTGTTATATGCCCTACTATGTTAACTAGGGATTTCCCCCAACCAATATCTTATGTATCAGGTGGCTCAATATCACTGTATTCTAGAACTAAATTTATAAAATGGTCATTTTCTCAACAAGTTTGCAATAATCTCTATATTTGACATGTTCTGCATCTTTTCAGCTCAGCTAAAGGTCTATGATGTTCAAATTATTCTACTGGCTACAACTTTTTTTTCAAAATCCAGTTCAAAATACTGGTTATTATCTTTAAATTGGAAAGTATATATTTGTTTCATTATTGCGTATGAGAATGAATAATGTCAACTTTTTTCCCTATCCACTGGATGAAGTAGGATAGGGTATTTTTAAAAAATTAACATTTTTTAAAAAAATAATAACTTGGGGCCTCTTTTCTAGAATGACATTTTGGGGCAAAAAGCAAAAAAAAAAAAAAAAGTTCTCTGCATACAAAAAATATTCCACAAAATAAATTCCATAGAAAAGTGCATTTGTGCAAACCCTCCCCCCAAAAAACACATTTTTATGCAGAAAACAGGGTATTTTGCACAAGCACCAAATCCTACTCCAAAACAACAATAACAAAAACATATTTTAGTGGAGCACCTTGAGATGTTGAAACACATGTTGTCATCACTGACAAGAACATCTGCATTAGTTATGTTCCTACTTTTAAAGGTCTAAACAGCTTTAGACCAGGATACATAAAGATTGTGTCCTGTCACCTTTCCTCTTTTTAAAGAGCAATTACCCCTTCACGCTCCCCTGGGTATACAGTGTTCAGTATTCAGTATTCCGAGGCGTGGTTAGTGGCAGTTAGTGGAATCTGCTAGTAGTGTTGGGCACTTGGAAATAGAATGTCCTGTTGCAAAAGTTTAGGTCGTCTCCTTTAGTTGTGTTCTGCTGCCAATTGGAAATATCTGTCGTTTATAAAGTATTTCTCTTGGTGGCTGTCTGATTTCATGTGTTGATTGTTAACTGTAGTGTTTCATCACTGCTGATGAATTAAGTAGTAATGATAATCAGTTTTTCTTGTGCTTCTGTGTCAGAGGGAATCCAGGGCAACTGCCAGAGGTGGGGAGGGGGGCTGCAGTGGCTCACAGCAAGACCTCAGAAGGCTTCACACACACTAAGACACACTACACCCTTCATTTTTAAAAAATCTTTCTCTTGTTCTTGTTTTCTTTTTTTAACCTAAGATGCTAATTATAACCCAGGTCTGAGGGAATGACTTAAAAAACAATGGGGAAGAAGAGGAGAGTAAAAAGAGAGTGAAAGGGACTATGAGGGGGACTTTACTTATGCTGCACACTACCACTACTTGTTCCAGGACCTCCTCTGTGTGTGCTGTTTGTGATATTTCTTATCTGAAATCCTACCTGTGTCCATGGCTTGTGAGGCATCCTTACAATGATCAAAGGCCCTTTTTGCACAGCATTTCACATTCAAGAGGCCCTCCAGAGTGTCGCACAGTTGCGAGGACCATTCAACATGACGTCCTCACAATCATGTGACGCTGCCGGGGCCAGTAGGTGCCGATAGTGCAATATATCATTTTTGGCTTCTTGCCAAAAATGATGCACAATCGCACATTGCTGTGGGGCCCCAGACACACTTACCTCTGGAGACGTGGCCCTCGGCTTCCTCCCCAAGCGCAGCCTGGAAAGTACCCAGCTGTGCTGTGGAAAGGAGAGGCAGAGCCCTCACGCTTCCTGCCGGCCAGCAGGGAGCTGCTGCAGAGAAAAAACAGAGGGGATGCAAGTGCCTCTTGCAAGAGGTTGCTCGTGTGATCCCCGTGAACGCACGCCAGAATCAAGTAAGCTGCGGAAAGGGCCTCAGCTTCTACCACCTTCTATGAACATTTTAATCAGTTCTTGCCTCAATCATTTTTGTGAATCTTTTTGTATGGATTCCTTTCTGTAATCACACCACCAGTCATCAAATATAACAATCCCATTGTACTTCCATTGCCACCACAGAC
Organism: Iguana delicatissima; assembly: GCA_948472985.1. Lineage (NCBI taxonomy): Eukaryota > Metazoa > Chordata > Lepidosauria > Squamata > Iguanidae > Iguana > Iguana delicatissima. Next base: position 326,071 of record CAOKZL010001437.1, on the reverse strand, counting down.
CCAGCTGTGCCTAATCTTAAGACCTAATCTTGCCAATCTAATAATAATATATGCATGTGTGTATTACAAAATAATTTATTAAACAGACTTTTATGAAACAGTTCAAAATTGGTAGTGTGCCAAAGCTTATGGTTACAAAGAACCATAAGCTTGACTGTTACAGTCCTTTAATATCGTAGCATAGTAGTTCCTCACAGACTATACTCACTGTCCTGGCTAAATTACTCTGATGATACCTGACTGTACTGTCTGCTATCCCTGCTCTAACTCGACAGACTGTTAATTCAGTTGATTAACTCCTCATTCAATTGTCTAAACTATCTAACACACAAGCATTTTCAACCCACCTTTCACACTTCCAGCCAATCACCATTCACATTCAGCATTTCATTATCTCACAGTTCTCAACAGTCCACTTACCTTATTTTATCTACTACACAAAATCTTACATACAATATACAGGAAATGCCATATTTATGTAAATACAGAGCATTAAAACAAAAACAAAACAAAAGGAAAAAGACAGAGATAAAAAGCCAAGATGCTGATAACTCTCATATATAACAGATGCAAAGAAGTAAATGCAAGCAAGAAGACAGTAAAGGCTGCCTCAGTTTTTTGTTTCAGAAAGTTGTTTCTTAATATCAAGGCAAAGGCAAAGTCTTCTTAACAAGAGGAAGAGATGGATGTTTTGCCTTCTTTCATCACCTTGACTTTTCTGTGTTGATAATATATGACAGTTCTCTTTGTTGTCATTGCAGGAGCTCTTTGGAACATCTTTGGTAGAAGGAGATCCACATTTCTGTTAATGAGGGAGCTTTTTTGCTCTAACACACATGCCACTTCAATATTGTCACTACTGCCTCCTCCTCCTTCTATGATTAGGATCCTAACTATTTCCTACAGCCATTTGCCATTGAATTTTGGTAGCAAACATCTTAGCCAATATCACAGTATTATCATAGGTTTGTTGATTCCAGGGTGACACTAGGGACAACTGTGGTGGGTTTGCAGGCTGTAGGTAACTTAACAGGCTGTACTTTCCCCATGCCTGCTCCATGTGCTATAAATTACATTGAGACCGTCCTTTATTGGTGGAAAAAGCAAGTGATATATTTCAAAGGAATACATAAGATTTGTCCCTCCCTCTCTCCCTCTTCTGTTATCTTTTTATTCATCACTGGGGGAGATGTTTTTAATCTTGGCAGTCTCTCAAAACAATTTCTTCCACTTCTCCTAAGAGTTTTCATCAGGCAAGGCTTTTGTGTATTCTGGTCCTTCTCAATTACAGTACAGAAACATACAATTGCATGTTTGATGCAAAATTCCAACCTGAGAGAACCTTAACTTGAACCTTTACTTTATTTGACATTTCTGTCCCTTGTAGAGGAGGAGAAAATTTAGGAGATGTTTGGGACCACATAATTCATTCTTGACAACAAAGCTCTTTTTCTTAGTCTGCACATTACTTAGGACTCCATTGTTGCTGTCATAGCTCCTCAGTACGAGACTGTGGCAATTATTGGAGATTATTGGAGATTTTTTTTTCCAATGTAGAGATAACTCTAACTTGGACTAACCAAGGTGCATAATGTCTTTTTAAACAATTTGGTACCTAAGTCTGACTCTGTATATTTTGCTTCCTGAATCACCGGATAAGACAGAGTCTTCTCTATTTCATGTACAAAATCATCCAATGCGACCTGAAGAGGCAGAGTCATTCTAATAATAAAGCTTTTGGCAATCTGGCCATGTTAGCCACAGGATTCAGGTGCCATGACATTTTAACACAATCATGCTGTACATATTTACCACTTTGTAAAATTGATTGTCTCTTTGTGTGAACTTACATATATCCTGAAGCTCAAAACATGGAACTACCCTACTTTTAATTCAGGTTCTGGACTAAGTGATATTGCCTACATGTGAGCAATATTCATGAGCTCTCTTTCTATGCAGTTCATATATCTGCTTTACAGACTACACAAGGTCACTTAATGCACAGTTGCTGACATTGACCATTTCTTTTTTCTATGTCTCCCCCTCCTTTTTATATACTGTAGAAAAAATATATCCACACATAGTGGAGCTAGTGTCCCCACAGTTTAATGATTTCCATTCCAAGCAAGTTGCTTCATTAAAATTTTTTAAAAAAAATCTGAATGAGTTGTGCTGTTTAAACTAATTTGTAGCTTGTCCTAGGATATCTGGACTGCAATATAAAATCAGGAATACATCATGAAAAAGTAATGTTATTTTTTTATTCTAAAAAGATGCAGAGGGAACTCTGCCATCATTAGCAATATGATGCCCCCCCTTTCCCTAAATATTGCTTTTACTCAGCAGGGAATACATATAAATATTCAGAACTATCAGTAAGACTTCTGAAAGGGGAAGAAAAAAAAGCAATGAGATTTAAAAGAAAGCTAGATTTTGAAATTTTCTTGAAAGCAGACTAAGTGAGATATATATTTAAAGACAGTGTCTCCACAGTTTAATCATTCTATAATCTCATTATTCCCTGAATCTGTATGGAGAACTACCAGCAATCATTTAGCATATGGGATTATTATAGCAGTCCATACGCTTTGTAACAGTTGGTGTTCAAGCAGAAATTTGCAAAGTCAAATAAGGATCTGGCCTGGACCAGATTATTAGTAGGTGCAAGAGGAGCAGATTTTCATTCAAAGCATTTCCCCATTTTGATAGCTTTATAGTTTTTCCAATGTGATATTAGAGTTTTTTGTGTAATGCAATAATTATGGAACTATGGAATGTGAAAGAAGGCAATCCAGAAAGGCTCACATACAGCATTACCACTTGCACTAATTTTTTCCCTCTGTACATTTCCTTCTTAGGAGCTGTCATTTGTGGTTCATACAGGTATAATTTTTCACTAAATTTCTTCTTGAAGGTAGCAAAGAGTAATTTCAGCAGTTTTCTTCCCACTCTGAGAAATTCCTCAAAACCCACACAGTTTTCAAAGATAATCACAATTTGGGATGGGTTCTGTAAAAACAAACAAACAAAAAAACAAACAAAACAAAACCATGTGGTTATTTTGTGCAGAAATCAGCATTTTCTGTGCAAGAAGAAGCCTTTTCTTCACGTAAAATAATATTATCCCTGCACAGAAAATGCTTTTTTTTCCTATGTAGAAAATTCTGTACCTGGGGATTTTCTTCTGCACAGAATTCATAAATGGTTGATTTGCATAGAAGATAACTTTTTTTTTCATAGAAAACAGCATTTCCTGTGCATGAATAAATATATTTGCATGGAAATGTTATTCTCCACAAGGCAAAAATGCTGTTTTCTATGCAGAAAATACTTTACTTGGGGATTTTTTTTTCGTCCATTAAATTTGCATATTGTAAAGTTAAAGCATTTTCTGTGCAGGAATTAATATTGCTGCATTGGAATATTATTTTTCATGCAGAAAAGACTGTTTCCTATACAGAAAATGCTGATTTCTGAACAGGTACAAATTTTGTGCATAATGAAACCTGAACAGTGAAGATTTTCATCAGTACAGGATTCTTCTCATCACTGTTTCTTGACACTTAAAAAAACATGTTTTTGAACACTTTTTCAAAATATTTTTGAATAATTTTTCCATCCTTATTACTGAACCATTGGAACACTTCTTAAAAGTTCCTTAACTTAAAGAATATTTTTTAGGATTTGTAGTGGGTGGCATTTAAAAGAAAGATGATATTAATGCATGCTTAATTTTCATTTTTCTGTATAAAAATCTCTTATGTCAGATCTCATATTCTCAATAACATCTATCCCCTGAATTCAGTCCTTTGTACTAATTAAACATACAGTCCTCTTGACTATTAAGCTTCCCGGCAAAGAGAAAGTTCATTCTTCTTTGGAGGTCTTTAACCAGAGGTTGGATGGGTGTCTTTCAGGAGTGCTATAATTATTTGTTCCTACATTTCAGAATATCGGACTAGGTAGCACTTTCAGCCCCTTCCAACTCTAAGATTCTATGATTCTATGAATCTTTGAATTCAAAACTAACAAAGCCCAGAAATTACATGTTTAATCCATAAACTTAGCTCACCAAAGAGACCATTTTATTGAATGGCAAGAAATTTCCCTTCTTCTTAGCAATTTTTTTTAAAAAAAAAATACTAAAAAGACACTGTTGATTCCCCTCTCTCTTTCTCTGTACAAATGTATTACCCATTTTTCCCATGGAGGAGAAAGATGCTACTATCTTTCTACACAGATAGTGTGGACTGGTCATTCAAGTGCCAGACAGAAATGGACAGGAACGCTCTGTTTTTTCCCTAGTTTTTACATGGGATACCCTCTACTGCCTGTTATTTTAGTTCCCCTAATAGGGGTAGAGGAGATGGCAACCAATAAAGGATGCTGACCATCACATTTTTTTCGAAGGGCATAAATCTGATAGGAAGGCTAAAAAGCCCCATTGAATTATGTGAGCACTAGTCAACTCATACATGCCTAGAACTATATGAAGGGGTATGCCAGGTTAGACCAAAAGCCTATTTAGTCTAGCATTCTCTTCACACACTAGCCAACCTAACATCAGTGTGAAGGTCACAAGCAGGTTATATGGACAACTGCATCCTTTATTCATGCTGTCTTGGAAATGATATACAGAGGTATACCAACTGTTACTGGAGATTATGTAAACTCACCGATCACCTTATCCCCCACAAAATGGAGAAAACAAAGAAATACTGAATAAGCATAAATGAATTCGTATTCCAAACTTGTAAAGGATCAAGGTCTTTAGAGGAAGTTCTGTTTTACATACCTTCAGTTCTAACAATATCTCCCTATTTGATGATGGTAGATAAGCAATCAACTTCATGTACTTGAAAATCATAGATGCTGTGATCAGGAAAGAAAAAAAATCCATCTATTTGAAGGGAAGCATTAAGGGGAGAAAAGTAACATCTGGTAATAGCTAGAAAAAAGCATAACATCTGGTAATCTATTTTCCTTTATATCCCATTTTATATCAATATGTATTCAGTCTTTGTCTCTTTCTTGATTTCCTTGTGTATCTACTGAACAGTTTATCTACATTTCCTCAATAGAAAGATGCATGATCCTGAAGAAACTAAATGGTAGGATGTTGCAGAGATGTGTATTGAGCCAGCTAAATCAATCAGTCTATCTATTAACTTTATAATGAGCAGTGGAAGAATGTCACAAAATTCTATCTGGTCCTCACTCAGCAGAAATAAAGTTTGAAGTTTCCTCCTGAGCTGTTATCTCTTAAAAATGGATCCTCTTGTCAAATATTCAGTGCCCACCCAGGAACAGAATAAACACACATATGCAGTGAATGATGAAAACACCTCTCCTAGAAATATCATGGCTATCTAGAAGACAGCCGTTCACCATGGGGGGAAAAAGTGTCTCAAAGTTTATACATAGCAGACCAATGACAGCTCAGGAATGTGGCCTAGGGACATATAAATATTGCCACATGTCACTTTGCAGTGAGCCTGCAGCTGACTTCAGGGGAGATGACAGCACAAGACAGCTGGAGTGGTGTCAGTGGGTTTCTGACACAAATCAAACATGGCAATGTACATAGCTCCGCTGTGTCTACTCTGTCAAATGTCTTTGCATGTCATGCTGCAGAGGGAGAAGGAGGCAATATTGTGAATTAGGACCATAATGAGAATAATGTGTGTAAGGTCATTGACTAGAAGAAGCAGAATGGAATTAAATGCACTACCTTTTAATTGCTGAATTCAGAATATCACACAGTGATTTATTCTTGGATGTCCATTTGTCCTATGGCTAAAAGGGAATCTGGGTTGTTAATCTGGAGTGTATTGAAGGCTTTCATACAAGCTAAAACCCATATCCCACTAGGCACTGCTTCACAGATTTTATCATTTTATGTTATCTCTGTTAATGCAGTGGGAAGATAAGCTAGCATGAATGGAAATATTTTGCACTGGAGGTCATAAACAGTATTGTTAAGTTTTAAATGACCATGCATTATTTCTATATCTTGTGTAATAAACAAATTATTTAGTTGTGTGAAAGCAGTGGCCTATGTGGCCTGAAGGCAACACATTGTAGATGTTCTGGGAATCTAAGCAGGGTCTGGCCTATCTAGTATTTGGAAGGGAGGCTGCTAAGAAATTCTAGGTGCCGTAGGCTATATTCAAAGGAAAGTGATGGAAAACTTCCTGTGAATAAATCTTGCAAAGAAAATCATATGATAGAATCACCACAAGTAAGAATCAACTTGGAAGCACATAACAACAACAAAAAGGTGGATGCTACTGCCAGCAGTGGGAGTTTGTGACTATTTTGAAAGCTGTAGTCTCTCCCTCTCCAGGAAGTAACTGGAGCTGCCACCCTAGCTTCTGGAGTTGCTAATCCTCACCTCATGAACTAGAATCACATTATAATTGTATTTAGACTATACAGTTATAGCAGTTTGATACCACTTTAACTGTAATGGCTCCATCCTATAGAATCTCGAGATTTCTAGTGTGCTGAGGTCTTAGAATTCTCTGCAATCCAGTCCCTTGATCTCTAGAGCACTTTGGAGAGAATTCTAAGTAGCATGTAGATTCAAATACACCCAGGATTCTATAGGATGGGCCCACAACAGCTAGCATGGCATAAAATGTCAATAACGGCATAGTATAGATGGATTCTGTGTTCAAGATATTCTGGTATAAAAATGTCAACTAACTGAGATAACTTCTGAGAAAATGTGCATTCTTCTATTACCCTAGAAACTACTTAAATAAACAAACCAAAAAAACAAAATCATAGGATGCCCCAGACTAGCAATAGACACAGTATTCACCATCATTCATTTTCAGGCTGAAAAATGATTTCCCAACATTCAGGAAATCTAATCAGAAATAACTCAGAGGCATGAGAACTGCCTGCACGGGAGTCACTTTCTTCTATCCCACCACCTTCACAGGCACCATCAATGGGAACACAGGCAAAGGCCTTCTCTGTGGCCGCTCCTACTCTCTGGAACTCCCACCACCGAGAAATTAGGGTGGCTCCTTCTTTGTTTTCCTTTCACCAGCAGGTTAAGACATTTCTTTTCTAGCAGGTCTGTGGAAAATGATTTTAACAAAAGAAAACAAACCCAGAGAGGACCTCTTATGGTGTTGTACTTTTTTAAATCTGTATAAACATAATATTTTAATTGCTTTTAATTCTGGTGTTATTCAATACTGTTTTAATCTTAGTTTTGTATTTTATTTATATGTGTTTTATTGTATTTTCTGCCTTTTTGTAAGCCACCTTGAGTCACAATCGGGGAATAAGGCATGATATAAATAAAGTAATGGATGGATTGAAGAACTCCCTGCAGTTTTCCCATAGTATTTGCACAATCTGAAATGTCTTGGCAAATTATTCTTTCAAGAAATATATGGGGATGTTGAGGGCATTATATTTTTCTAGAAAGTGATTTTTGCACAAAAACAGTCTGTTACTTAAGGTGGAGCATACCTTTATTCTCATAAGGCACTGTGGTTTGGTAATTGGTTACCTGAATGACTTAAATTCATTATGTGGCATGTTCACTTTTCAGTTTAATTTTTTTTAATATAGTTAGTTTTTATTTCATTATTGTTTATTATTTCTTTTTTTCAGGCACTTGGAGAAAATAATTTCATTTGTAAACCAACATATATTTTAAAATCACTTAAATAAAATCACTGTTTCCTCTGTTAGGTAGGACACCAAATCACAGCTAGGCTATGAAAACTTATCTTTTTTCAGATGTATGTTTAGATTTTGTAAGTTAGACAACTGTACTTAGTGTCTGTGAACATAACATAGGACTTTTTTTTCCCTATAGGGCATTGCTACGTCAGTTAATATTTTCTACAATCCAAAAAGAATTCTGTAATATGGCAATGTTCCACTGTGGAATTTTATTAAATCAAATAATTATTCAGTTGGCATTTGGTATCAGTCCAGTACACTGTAAGAATGCCAATCACATACTGTCTGTCTTTAAGCATTAATGAGCAAAGTCATAAGTAGCAGCCTCAGTTTCATTGAGAGCCTTAAGTCTGACATTAACAGAAAACAAAAGACTCAAAAATCCATATATAAATGCTATTTCTTAGGCTCAATTAAAATTCTATAAGCAGAAGATTGTTTCATATTCCTTTTATTAAAAAAAAATAACATGTATCCTAGCTATACCAACAAAGAGTGACTCTTCAAGGACTGTGACTATGAAAGGTGGCCTGCCTGAGGATTAATTCTGACTCCTATTCTTTCTATCAAATATCTACAGACACAAGATGCTGATAATGCCCAAGAAGATAGTAAGGAGGCATTCACTCCTGATCTCTTTCTGCTTCCATCTCTTAAGTCCAGTTTCCTAGGTAGTGAAAACTATGGCAGATGCTTTCTTTCTTTTCCCCTATGATTGTTCTATGTACTTCGTGAGAACAAGAAAAGCAATTTATTTCTAATCATAATCTGTTTCTTCATTTGTCAAGATTCCTGACAATGTCTTCTAAACCATTCAGCATCAAGAGGAAGGAGAGGCATGAAGGCAGAACAGAAAGAGAAATTTGAAAGCACTCTACAAAGAAGTGGTGACATCAGAGTGAGGCAATGAAATTTAGTTCAAGCTTCTAAGAAGCTATTTCAAAGCTCAAATTTGGAGACTGAGTTCAGCGCCTTGGATAACTTCTTTAAAATTCAATTCCCCTCCAAAAAAATGTAGTGGATTGGCTGCCTCACCAGTATAGAAGCCACAAGCCATCACCGTTATAGGGAGGAATAGTCTAGTCCTTCCTTAATTTATTTATGGTAAATCTAAGGGAAAATGAAATGGAAATGGTGGCAGCGTATACTGGGTGCAACAATATTTTCTTCAAATAGTCTTTCTCACAGGATGAAATAATGGTGGCCATTTGGGAGAGGGAGTATTAAAGGAATTAATTCCAGCCAGCATGAGCACAGAGAGACCCCTGTTAAATTTCCTCCCGCCTCTGCTGATATTTGTACTTGATGTGAGTGGCCTAGGTTTTACCTCCTCTCAGCTGTGTTCCTTATTGTTTTATGTTGCTTTCATTAATTTTTTTTGGCAACCCTGTCCTAGAGTTTTTGTGACCAGATCTTTTTTCAGATGTTTGCCATTAACTTCCTCTGAGGCTGAGAGAATATGATTTATATAAGGTCACCTAGAGTGTTTCCATGACTGAGCATGTATTTGAACCTTGGTTTTCCAGGATCATAAGCCAACACACAAACCTCTATACCATGCTGGCTGTTCTTGTGTCCTAGGGATAGAAAGAATATTTGAAAAAGTATGACTTTCTTTAAAAGTCTCTTTGGTGTGAGAAAACCCTGATGGCTGATAAGAATGTATGTAGTTTGGGATTTATTCTGCACAGAATAAGTGAAGGAAGCTGAATTTTGTGCAGGAAACAGAATTTTCTGTGCAGAAAACAATAACTTCACACGGGAAACAATAATTTGATGCAGAAATCTTATTTTCTATTTTGAATATGTAATTTCCTGCATGTAAAATGCTGCAGTTGAGGACTTATTGTGCGCATGAATCTCAAAAGGCTTTTTGCATCTAAAACAGAATTTTCTACTATTTTCTGCAAGGAAAATGCTGTTATATATGCAGAAAATGCTGTTTTCTTCACAAAAATAACCACATGAGAATTTTATGCAGAATAAATTCTGAACTGCACATAGTTTTCAAAATTTGAAAAATTTCAAATACTTTCTCACAGTGGGAAGAAAATTCATGGCTTCTTTTGAGAACCCACAGTACAATCTGAACTAAAAGATAAGCCATCTGGAATGGGTTGGGATAAGGCATAAGGTACATGTGCCAGCTGAACTGGCCCTAAACTAGCTAAACTCTACTTATGCCAGCATAACCCCTTTGTGCTATTTCAGCCTAGAAATCAGCCAGCTGAGAGATCACCTAGTAGAAGGGCTGAGTTCAGCTGGATGAAAAGTCAAAAGGGGAATGGAGAAGGGGCAGATCATGGGAGGAATCAAGTTATGCCACATCCAAACCTCACTTACCCCAGAGACAATCCCTTTGTGCTGGCACAGAGTTAGGCTGGGGTTAGGTTGGGGTCAACCTAAGTTATTTCCAACATACGGAAGCCAATGAGAGCCCCTCCAAAACAAAATTTGTGAGTCCCATCAGCTAGAGCCACACTTGTCTGACAGAACTGAGGTTTGGATTCAGCACAGTTTCAGATGACCAAAGGTTGCCGCAGCTCTCCATTGGCCTTTTTGCTGAGTTAGGATTGCACTGTTCATTAGCAAAGAATTATATCCCTGTTGTCATTGTTGCTGTTATTGTTATCTTTATTTGTAACCTGCTTTTTGCACAACATTGGACTTCAAAGTGGTTTACATATTAAAACATTATAATTTAAAAACATATAAATAGTATATATAAAAACATAATTAAACTATACAAGAATTAAAACAAGAGATTAAAAGAAGCAATTAAAATTAAAACAGTATAGCACCCCCAGCCCGCTCTGTAACTTTCTATATTAAAACTTTCTGTATTAAAAATGCCTGCCTCAGTAAAAAAAAGTCTTTACCTGCTGCTGGAAGGACAACAATGGGGGGGATTCTAGCCTCCCTGGGAAGGGAGTTCCAAAGTCTAGGGGAAGGCACTGAGAAGGTCTTCTTTTGTGTCCCCACAACCATGCTTGAAGCAGTCGTAAGATTGAGAAAAGGGTCTCCCCTGATGCTCTCAGAGGCCAGGTTGGTTCATACAGGGAGATACAGTCTGTCAAGTAGCCTGGACTTGAGCCATATAGGGCTTTATAGGTCATAACCAGCACTTTGAATTGTGCCTGGAAATAAACTGGCAGCCAGTGGAGTTGTTTCCACAGGGGTGTGGTATGGTCTCTATAACCAGCTCCAGTTAATAGTCTGGCTGCAGCTTTTTGTACCAGCTGAAGTTTTCAAATGCTCTTCAAAGGCAGCCCATGCACAGCACATTATATGGGATGTAATGAAGACACATACCACTATGGCCAGATCTGGTGTCTCATGGAATGGGTGCAGTTGGTGTACAAGCTTTACATGTGCAAAAACACTCCTTGCCACCACAGCAACCTGGGCCTCCAGATTCAGAGCTGAGTCCAGGAGTACACCCAAACTATGAATTTGTGTCTTTAGTGGGAGCATAAACCTATCTAGCACAGGCTGAATCTCTATTCCTTGATCTGCTTTTCAACTGAACAGGAGTATCTCTGTCCTGTCTGGATTAAGTTTCAATTTGGTTGCCCTCTTCCAGCATTACTGATGACATACTATCCTTACTATGCCCCGGATGACTGCCAACTTATTTTGTCCCATAAAATTGAAAGAAATCATTGAATGCTGACTCCATAGTAGCATATTATTCCCATTTTGTAGGAGTTTCTGCACATATAGATTTTTAAATCACAATTGTTTGTCACAGCAGCAATTAAATTGTCATATTTATTTTATGCCACATTTTAAAACCACTTTTCCAAAATTATTTAATGAAAATAAAATAAACATTAGTGCTAAGGTTCCACTTACATACATAATTATCCGGGAATAAATAACACTGGGGCCATTTCTACACTAGACTGTTATAGTGTTATTATTTCACTTTCAACAGCCTATAGAATCCTGGGGTTCACAGTTTAGGGGTTGTCTCAGAGGAACTAGCCTGAGTAGGTACGAGAAAAGATATGAGAACATATGAGAATAATTGTGGTATAAGCAGATAAAAATACAGCATCATTTAAAGGCAGCAGACAGAAAGGCAAACAGCAGAAATTGGTCACAAAATGTCTTGAAGGATGTGAAGGTTTTCTGAAATCAGTAAAGGAACATCTTCAGCCATATAATATTATTTTTTATTACTATTTGTTATTTTATTTCATTTATTTATGTACCACCTTCTCCCCAGCCCTGGGATTTGGGATCTAAGGTAGTCTACCAAAAAAAGAATATGTATAAGTAAACATTCACATCAGTAAAAACACACAAGATGTTAAACCATAATTAAAATTTCAATAGAATTATAAATAATTTAAAAACATAGGAATTATAAACAAGACATAAAAACAGTATAGCTTACCAATAGAAGCTGTTTTCCTTATAAATAATCAATTCTCCAAAGTCCATCAAGACAAGCGAAAACGATATCACAGTGGAAGCTATCACTTCCATGAAGAGTAAGATATTGCTTTTCCTTTCATGGGAAAGGAAGAGTAAAACCAAGACTATGAATGAAAGTAATTGTTATCCCATAATCCCCTGTGTTGAGAAAAAGTCACATGGATGGTGCTATTTTTAACATACTACCCAACTATGTCTGCACAAGAGGACAGAATTTATTAGGTACTGCTCCTGAGCCATCTTCACTACTTCTTTCAAATTTTTCAGGAGATGTAGCATAAACTATTGCTGAACCTTCCAAGAGTAATTTAACACTGAACTGCTGTTGGACAAGTGTGAACCATAAAGTATTAGGAACACATCCAGCAGTAGTTCCAGCAAATAAATTGCCAGTGCTAAAGCACTCTTAGTCATGCTAGAGTGCAACAATATTTTTATTCTCCTTCTTTAGATAAATCCCTAGTAGAAAAATTTACAGAAAAGACTCACTTTAGAAATCCAGCTTCCAAGAATATACAAAAGACACACGCATCTGCCAACACGAATATATGTATACATGGTGAATTCTCTCCATAAGGCTCAAGAGACGCTTTCTTATCTTTCTTTTTCTTCTTTACTAGGTCTGGACTTTTACATTATAGAATTCTAGCACTATGATTCTACTTGGCATAGTCAATGGTGCACACTGTTGGGAGTTGCAATCCACCAACATTTGGAAAACCACATGATTCTCATTGCCTATTTAGGCCAATAACATATTTGCAAACTCCCAAATTAATAAATAAATTTATAGAACAAATGAAAAAAAAAGCATTATCAATGGGCATACCAATATTGTAATCATGCATGCAAGATGTTAATTTATTTGAGATCCTGTATTACATGTAAACAAACAGCACCTGTTCACCAAGAGTGTTTTATTATCATTTCATAATTGGGATCCTTTAGCATTTTGACTTTTTTCCTAGAGCATTCATCACAGTCATGTGGAGTAGTGGATTTGGATAGTTAATACTCTCTTGAGTTTTGATAAGCTTGCTTCTGACATTTCAGTCTTCACAGTCAGTATCTCATTTTAAATCTGATCTTAAGTATTTTCTGCACAGTCTGGTTGTGTAACAGACCAGGTTTATGTTTGTGATAAGATGGTTAAAGACCAGAAAATATTTAAAGAATAAATACTGCTTCGCATGAATAGTAAGCACTTATTTACCAGCTTTTACTTTGAGCCTAGGGGGAATTCTGTTCATGGTGAGCTTGATCTTTCTGGCTTTTTATTCTACGTACAAATTCAGGATGTCCCTGCAGTTGCATACCAAATTGCCACCAGTGGTTTTGAATGACAAGTTTGGACAGAGGACTCAGCAGAGACTGGTTGGAATGATGGAGAATAATACGATACTGCCACTGAGAACACCTAGACTCCACTCTAGTAATTGCTGCTGATCCTTCAAACAGAGCAGGCTGAGTGGGATCTCTGCTGGAAGGCAGACAACGCACCTGAATGCTGGCCTGAGTGAAGAGAATTCTATTCTTCTAGACTGCAGTGGTTCTCAACCTGTGGGTCCCCAGATGTTTGTGGACTTCAGCTCCCAGAAGCCCCAGCCACTATGGTCAAGGCTCAGGGCTTCTGGGAGCTGAAGTCCAAAAACATCTTGGGACCCACAGGTTGAGAACCACTGTAAAGCAAAGGTGGGAAACATGCAATCTGAGGACTGCATGCAGCTCCCAAAGTTGTTTTCAAATCCCCCTGGATGGATTCTTGGGCTGCCAATCATGTCAGCATGGTGTTAGTGCAGAGGCGTATCTGACGTAAACAGCACGTAGGGTAAGTGTGGTAGTTGTGTCCCTACTTGTGAAGTCTCTTCCTCCTTTGCCACCTCAGTTAAATCTTCTAGAGTGGCTCTTTTGGGCCGTCCTGCAATTGGCGCCCAGGGCACATGTCCTACTTGCCCCACCCAAGATATGCCTCTGTGTTGGTGTTGGGGTCAACTGAAAGTGTTTTTACTTCCTTTGGAAAGGTTGCTGTGGTTTCCTACAGAAGTTCAGCGGCAAATATGGAAAAATCCATATTTGTGATGTGCTGTTTCAGTGGCAAAATATCTGCACTGAATCTGAAGGAAACAAAATACTTTTTTTTTCCTTTTGTGATAAGGCTCTGTTTCATCAATGTGACCTCCATGATTATTCCTTGGATCTGGCAAAAAAAAATATGGCCTGGGGACCTGCCAGATTTGCCCATCCATGCCCTAGTGCGTTGCACTTACAAACAGGTTGCACTCATTTTCCTAGGCAGGGAAGATACCCACTCTGCCTGCTGTGGGCAACTCCACAACTGGAGGGGGCTATTTTATAACTCTGCTAAGGATGGGTCATTTTATAAAAAGCAGATGACACCAGTTACTTTGAGAAGCATGTGTTCCTTTTTGCTATTTTAAAGATTTATCTTTACAAAAACTACACTAAACTATACTGATAAATCATTCATATTTGTTTGTCTAAGGAGAGGAAAATCTGATAGTTTTGCCTTCTCAAGTGCTGAAATTTATGTCCCTGCTACCCTAGATATGAAGAAGTTTGTAAATGTTTGCATATTCTTTGGGGGGGGGGAATGCATAAAAATTCTTCCCAATTGTCACTGTCCCAGTTGAATTTGAGTTTACAGCATGGAGAAGACCATGTTGTATCTGCTTTTCATCTCCGCAACTTCATTTACAGAAGTTGGTATTCTCATCTACCCTCCAAAATGAGCACACACACCCTTCTAGGACTCATGGTTTAACTTCAATAGGCCCTCTAAATAGCCATTCCATGACTGATGGAGAGCAAGGGAAATGGGAAGTGTTTGACTGTGTGCCATGCCCAGACACAGACAATAATATCTTCTGCTGAGACTGGTGGATGGTACTATAGGGCAACAAACCTAAAAAGGAAATATGCCCACAAAAGATGGACTTCTGCTTCCATATACCACTAACAGTATGCCAGCCAATATTAGTACTGAATTAGTATTACCATTTCTCTCTCTCTCTCTCTCTCTGGGACAGGAGAGGAAAGACAGATACAAAATGGCCATTTCTGTGCTGTAAATTGAAATTCACTGAGGACAGCAAAAAAAGAATGTTTCAAAGATTTTAATCCACCACCGAAAAGCCATGTCCCTGGTACACACCACTGTAATAATAGTCATTGGTGAAAAAGAAAGCAAAACTTTCAGTGGGAATGTTAATGCTCATGCAATAATATAATGTTACTGTAATTCTTGTTGTGTGGTCAAATAATTCTCTACTATATTTAATAGACCCTTATTACGTTGCATTAATTCTATTACACTGCATTAACAGTATTTTTATTGGATGATATCACAGTCTATTGTTATCTTTATCCTGCTGAACAGACTAATTTTATTCTGGGAAGGGATCATTTCTCTGTTGTTCAATTCCCAGTGTGCATGTCTAAAAATATATCCCCCCCCCTTGTTTGAATCTTTAAATCCTTCACAAATCTGGTGCCTTCAAGAAAGGTTGGAGTACAAATTCCATCATCTCCAACTAACATGATATAATATGCAGAAATGATCAGAGTAGAAGTCCAAGACATCTGGAGAGCACCAGTTTGCAGAAAACTGCTTTAAAAAACTGCTTTAAATAACATTGTTCCATTGATGGTAGGATTCAGCCTATACCTAGACCAAAAGTTTGATTATTTGTACTATTGGCAAAGTTCTATATGGGAAATTATTTTTGCCATGGAATCTGTCCTTGCTCTCATCAGAATAATTTCAGTGGTTTTGGGGGAGTGAATAGCATTCCTGGACATGGGTTTGAGGGTCTACAGTTTTCTTTAAAAAACACATACACATTTGTTTGCGTGTTGTGTGCTTTCAAGCCATTTCTGACATATTGCAACCTTTAGGCAAACCTATCAGCAGGTTTTCTTGGTTTGTTCAGACGTGTTCAGAGGGTGTGGCCCTGCAGTTTCAACCCTAGGATTCCTCCCACTCACTCTACCATTGTTTCTCCGCTTAACCCCTTTCTGGATTGGGTTCTTGGGCCATAGGCGTTCCTTTATATATGTACCTGTGGAGGTTTTGTTGTGTGGGTTCTGTACTGGTATGCATGGCTTGACTTCAAGGAAGGCTGGATGGAGGCAACCATGGGTAGTTTTCAAAACAACAACAACAATAGGTTTATTAAAACCAGTAGAACAATATATTTACTTTTAATATTCTCTTCTTTTAGGCTCCCAAAACCATAGTTAGTTCTGATGGATTTCCAGTCACATGTTTGTCATGAAGGACAGCTTGGAGTGAGTGTCCTGCTTCAATCTGCCACTCAACGTGGATCAGCTAGTAAATTCGCCATCAACATTGGCAATCATGCCCTCCAGGTAAAGAGGGCCCAGAGGGGGTTCGAAAGGGGTCTGAACCTGATCTTCTAGCTCTTGCTGAGGTGTCCTAGCAAGATCAAACAAGATCAGGTGATCCGGACTGAAGAGCCTGCCGCCACCATGCCAATGTCGCCATAGATTGGCACAAATGCCACCACCAACTTTTAAAGGTTGAAATTTCAGTAAGCTACCACAGCAAGAAATACTTTCCTAAACCTGTGACTATATAAGGCTACAATGGTAAAGTTCCTGATATTACTTTGCAGGAATGGACTACCAGATGTGAGTAAACTTCTAAGTCACTATCGAACTTTTTTTTCCCTTTTGAAACAAGAAATAAAAGGACTTATAAATTAAGAATTCCCACTTAAAATTATAGAAAATACCAATAATTGTTAAACCCAGACAAAAATACACAAAATTCTAGAAAAAATAAAGTATCTGCAAGTATTTACAACTCATGGAGAAGTTAGCTCCTGACATCCTGAGTCCTGACATCCTGTTGAGATCATCACCATTACTTTCTACACAGCTGCGTCCAGATTGCGCCATGTTAGAAACTGCAGTAAAACTACAGTAAAAGAGCATAAAGCACTACATTTGCTTTAAAGAACCACAATGGATGAGATCTGAGGAGGCTTTGGAAGAAGGAGAAGGAGAAGGAGAAGGAGAAGGAGAAGGAGAAGGAGAAGGAGAAGGAGAAGGAGAAGGAGAAGGAGAAGGAGAAGGAGAAGACAAACAGAGGGTAGACCAAGGTGGACAAAAACAAACCGACAAGACTGGTGAGAATTAAAGGACTTTCATTTGGGACTTTTTTTGGAAATTGAGAAACATTTTTTTTTCTTTTCCTTTTCTTTTTGGAACAATGAATGAGACCGTATGGACATAACACCACTCTCTGAAATATACTATTCTTTGCTTTTTTAATTAACTGATTGGTGAGCTGATTAACTTCATTAATTATTGCAATTATTTTTATTAATTACAAATTCAGAGAAAGACCTGTGGGACAAAATGGACTCCTCCTTCCTTCCTTCCTTCCTTCCTTCCTTCCTTCCTTCCTTTCTTTCACAGTCTTGACTGTATCAACTTAGCCTACCTGAAAATACTTTTGTGTGTGTGTGTGTGTGTGTGTGTGTGTGTGTATTAGTGGTTCTCAGCCTGTGGGTCCCCAGATGCTTTTGGACTTCAGCTCCCAGAAGCCCTGAGCATTGACCATAGTGGCTGGGGCTTCTGGGAGCTGAAGTCCACAAACATCTGGGGACCCACAGGTTGAGAACCACTAGTATATATATATATATATATATACATACATACACATACATACACACACATACATACATACATACATATATGTACTTGGACCTTACATCTAATACAGAACCTGGATTAATTGCAGTAATCAACATATTACATCTTCTAATACTTATTGACTTCATCGATTTCAACTATATATATATTACCTGAGTTGTTTTTGTTTGTTTTTTCTTCCTCTTTTACTTCTTATTAAGAACTTACAGGAAAAATTACTGACTATTAAGCATAGATTTTTTCTTTGCACTCCTTTGACAATATTGATCCCTTTTTCCCTTTCTCCTATTCATATTTTCCCAATAGCTGATCTTACTGAATTTACTGAATATTTTTTTTGAATAAGTTGACTAATCAATTTGTTGACTACCTAAAAAATAACTCATCTGTTTAATTGAATTCAGTTGAATTTTGATATAGGCTTAACCTATATTATATAGTTAAGAATTAATTAGTAAGAACAAGACTTCATTATTATTATTATAAATGAACTATAGAAGTTAAATAAGCCAATAAGTTAGGTAAATTAAATAAGTTAATTATATTAATTCTTTGCCAAAAACATTAGATTCCATCAACTTTAGGATTTAATCAGTAAAGCTGGAAGAGACTGTATGAAATCAATTGATTTACATTTTGAGAATTGATTAGACTTAATTTGAATGAATTGAATTGGAAAGTAATAATTTACAATGAATGTTAATTTTATGTGGAGGCTAGGAGTTACAAAGGACCATAAGTGAAGTATTTCTTTAACAATTTCAAAGTGTTTATAGCTAACTTTATGGTAGATTGTATATTGACACCTGTGTGTGTGTGTGTGTGTGTGTGTGTGTATGTTGGGTTACATAGTTAATTAGAAGTTTCTTGAAGAATCTTAACTCCATTCAATAATCAACTGTACATTTGGTGGGATAAACCACTCTCTGAAATAATTTAATATCATTATGGATCCACACACTAGAAAAGGAGCTGCAATTGCTGCAACAGATCCATCAACTATGTCTAGAAGACACTCTATAGAAGCAACAGTTAAATAAACAGATGATACAGATGTTAGAAGAATCAGAAATTTTAAAGATGAAATTAGGCAAGATCTGAAACAAACACGAGCGTAGATATGGAATGATATGAAAAAAAGAAATAGATGTTTTGGGAAAGAAAATGAACAATATAACTAAAGACATTACAAAGTTGAAAGGAACAAAATATGCTTTCTTACTTAGACAAAAGTGATATCCCTAAACTCTCTGAAGAAAACAAAATGTTATTGAATCAGCCAATATCTATGGCAGAAATTACAGAAACTATCAGAAAACAAAAAGAAGACAAAGCTCTGGGCTGAGATGGGTTCACAGCCAGATTTTATAAGACATTTGAACAAGAAATTTCCTTACCTTTCCAATAAACAATTAACAAGCTCTTAACCACCAGAAAACAAGAAACTTAGAGTGATCTCAAAGGAGGGGAAAGATCTTACAGACATTAAAAATTATTGACCAATTTCCCTATTAAACATAGACTATAAAGTATTTGCTTCAATCCTAGCTAACAGGTTGAAAAAAGTACTCCCAATGGTAATCCATGAAGATCAAAACAGATTTTTACCAAAAAGATCATTGAAAGAAAACGCTAGAACTGTCCTAGATATAATTGAATATTATGAGAAGCTTAACAAAAAAAGCTTGGAATGATATCCCTTGATGCTGAAAAAGCATTTGATACGGTGAACTAGCCTTTCTTCAAAGCTGTACTAGACAAAAAGGAAGCTGGAACAAACTTTACTTCTTGGGTTGAAGCGATTTATGACAAACAAAAAACTCAACTGGTTATCAATGGAGAAAAAACAAGACCCATATCTCTTAAAAAGGGAACTCGACAACATTGTCCGTTGTCACCCCTCCTATTTATAATTGTATTGGAAATCCTCAGCAACGCCATTTGTAAAGATGTTACCATCAAAGGGATACAAATAAAAAACCATCAGTATAAACTGAAAGCATTTGCTGATGACCTAGCCTTCTTTTGGGATCACCTAGCAAGCTGTTTGGAACATCTTATGCATGTGATAAATAATTTTGGTCAATTTTCAGGATTTAGGATAAATATAGACAAAACCACAAAACTGATGAAAAATATAAGAAAAGAGGAAGAAGAGACATTTAGGAACCTTTCCAGTTTTAATATAGCCAAGAAGGTTAAATATTTAGGAACTTGGATTTCAAAACATAATAATGAACTTTTCAAATATAATTATGAGAATAAATGGAGAAAGATAAAGAAAGAATTGGAATCCTGGTCCAGATGCCATCTTTCCTATTTGGGTAGATTAGCATCTATAAAAATGAATGTTTTACCTAAACTTAATTTTTTATTCATAAACCTACCTACCATAATGAATCGAAAACTGTTCATTCAATGGCAAAGAGATTTAAGCAAATTTATTTGGGAAGTGAAAAAGCCATGGGTTGTATGGAAAACCCTCTCAGATTTGAAAACCAGAGGAGGTGAAGGTGTTCTTGATTTATACATTTACAATAAGGCTGCAGCATTGATATGGATTGCAGAATGGATCACGATCACACACTACGGAATGATCAACTTCTAACATTAGAAGGAGCTGACTTAACAATTGGCTGGCATGCCTATATCGGATACGATAAAGACAAAGTGGATAAAGATTTTACACATCATTACATCTGGAAAGCATTATAAAAAAATTGGAAAGATTACAAAACATTGACTTTCAGGCGGATTCCATTGTGACTTTCACCCCAAGAGGCTTTTTTTAGAAGGTAGAAAGATATGTTAGAATGGCTAAGATATAAAGATTTAATTGACATATCCCCTGAGAACGTGATAACCATAAAGAGTAGACAAAAATTACAAGAGGAAGGCAAAGCATTGAGCTGGTTCCCTTATCAGTGCTTTGAGGGTGTTCCTGCATGGCAGGGGGTTGGACTGGATGGCCCATGTGGTCTCTTCCAACTCTACATTTCTATGATTTCTATGATTCTATGATCATCAACTGAAAGAGAGATTTCATATGGACCTGAGATTACAAGGATTTGAAACCATTCCAGCGATGAATGTGATGATAAAACTGTCATTTGAAAATCCGTCTCATTTGATGGCAAGACTATACAGGATCTTACTAATTAATGACAGAGAAGACGAAACAGTTAAAGAGAAGATGATTAAATGGTCCCGGAATGTTGGGCATTCTATTCAACTTGATCATTGGGAAGCAAGTTGGAAGATGATTCAGAAATTTACCATGGTACAAAATTTGAAAGAAAACTACTTTAAGGTATTCCATAGATGGCATATGACTCCCAATAAACTTTAAAAAAATTAAAATAAGGTCATGAGAGAACGTTGGAAGTGCCACACAGAGGGGAGTATGTTTTACCATCTATGATGGTCATGCCCAAAAGCCAAAGACTACTGGTCCAGAATTCATAAAACAATTGAAGAAATTCTGCAGATAGAGTTGGCAAAACCTCCAGAAATTTTCTTGTTAAATATGCTACATGAGATTAATTATACAGATCATAAGAAATATTGGAGGATGTTACTATAGATGGTAACTTCTACAAGAACTGAGTACGCTAAATAGTGGAAAAAAGAAGAGGCACCCAAGACAGAACAATGGCTCTACAACCTAGCAGAAATAAAAATGGGAAACACCCTAACTCAAAGAATAAAGGGAAGACCAGACAATAATTTGATCAATGAACGGGCTCCCTTCAACAATTACCTTCAACAATTATCTTCAAAATTTAAACTTGAGGCTCGTTGACATAGAAATCTATAGTGCATAAATAGATTAAACTAAGAAGAAAATATGAAACTATACTTGATAAAGAGTATAAGCAATAATATGACAATTTAGAAAATGTGATATACAGAATACATATTTATTAATTTTTATCGGGGACAACTTATATAATTTGAATATTTTCTCTATTATTGGTAGTACTGCTATGCAATATCTGTAAAAGCAAACAGGTCTTAGGAAGGGAAAAAGGAAGACTGCGAAGATACGTATAATTGTTTAGCTTGAGTTTATAACTGTTACTACTGAGTAACAGATTATGTATTTCTATTTGTTTTACTTTTTTTGGAAAAAACAATAAAAAAAAATAGTTCTGACTGGCTATCTGGTTCCTACTCAGTCCAACTTCCACTGGCAAATCCAACCTTCTCTTCAAATCCAAAACCCTTCCTGACCCTTTCAGGAGCACACTTCAGCTTTTGCTGCATATTGTTCACCCACAGTCCACCCTTTAGAGCCTCCCTGAGCCATGATTAGCTGCCTTCAACCCAAGTCTGCCAAGTGCCTTCTTCATAGAAGGGGTTTGCCATTTGCCTTCCTCAAGAGAATGTGACTTCCCAAGATCATACAATGGGTTTCCATAGCTGAATGGGGATGGAAATCTCCCAAGCTCTAGTCCAGCATTCAAACCACTACTTTATGCTGCCTCTCACATTCACTAAAAAAGTGAAAAATATTTTTGCCTTTGCCTGACTAGGCAACCTCTAACTGTCACCACCTCTCCCTCCCCAATGTTGTTACATCTCTAATGGATTTAGAACTTTAATCTTAATTTCTGGACCAGGTATCAAACTGACTACCATTTATCTGAACACTTAATAAAATCCTTATGACAATTAATGGCAAAATAAATAAAATGAAGACATGATTAAGACTGCCAAAAAAGATCTATGCAATCAAAAACTGTGTTTCTGCATGAGTGAAGGACACTGGTAATTAAAATCACAAACTTATTATGACTCTATTAGATGTGATAAAATCACTGATTGACATCATGAGAAAAGGAACGGAAGGAAGGAAGAACAAGCAGTAGTACTTGATGCATGGCAAATGAGTAATAAAAACCAAGCTACAGAAACAATTTAAAAAAAACATTTATCATGAGAATGGAAGAAACACACATTTCTATTCTGCCGGATGTACTAGAGGAGCATATCCAAAAAGTTATAGCCCTAGATACCATGATGAGAGAGAGTTCTTGAACCTAAAAGAAAATGGAAGAGGGAGCTAAGCCCATTGGATTAATTTTCCTATCAATGATAGTTTCAGAGAATGACAGCAAAATGTCAGTGAGACAAAACATAAAATGAGTCATCACTGATAAATGATTCTTTAATTACACAATGGTTCCAGACAATGATTGAGTACTGAATGAAGAATTTGACAGATGTGACTAAGGGCATAGATCCAAATCCTAGTAACTGGCATAAAAGGAAAAAATGTGATGAAGAAAATAGTCACATCAGAGCTTGACAAGCCATTCACTAATAGCTAATAATGCATTGTCAATTTCTCTTTTTGTTTCAAGGTTACTAGGCAAAACAAGGAAAACAGGTGAAATACATGCATTCATGTTGAGTAAATGCAGTGTTAAATAAAGCCTAAATAAGCTAAATCAAGATTTAGTTATGGCTTAAGTGTTTATCATTTATATAATTTGCTCTGCTTTAAAGAATCTACCATGTTCACACAGAGAAGCAGATCTGTTCAGTTACACAAATTGTAAACATAGCACTTTTGTTTTCTTCTTGCACAATAATTCTCTGTGGTCTCTTGCAACAAGACAATATGGAGGTTGTCCCCACATGACAAACCTCTTATGTGGATAAGGGTCTTGTTCCCTTTACATTAGAAAAATATCAAAATGATGTAGACGGCAACAAGATAACAGCAGTCTTCTTCATATGGAAAAGTCTCTAATACAGTGGTTCTCAACTTGTGGGTCCCCAGATGTTTGTGGACTTCAGCTCCCAGAAGCCCCAGCCACTATGGTCAATGCTCAGGGCTTCTGGGAGCTGAAGTCTAGAAACATCTGGGGACCCACAGGTTGAGAACCACTGCTCTAATACTTTTTTAAAAAATCCACAGGAAAACTTTGGGTAAGAGCGTAAAAAGAACATTAAAGCAGAAACTGAAAGCAGTATTCATCTGGAGAGGCAGATGAGGAAGGACCAAAGTTGTGGGATGAGAATGTAAGATCTAAATTAGAATTGTATGAAGTAGTAGAAATGAGATGTTGAAATGGATGCAATTTGTTTATGAAAAAAGTGGAGCAGGGGCATAAATCTACTTCCATCTTAAGTACAGAGATGGATTACATGGCAGGTCTTCCATTTCTTTACTTGTGGAATGTGGACTTCATCATGACTGAAATGCTAAATGATTTAGGTGATGCACTGAAATGAGATCTCATGAGGGGGCTGGCAGTTCTTGATCAGCTAGCTCCCTGTGTCAAAATTTCTGAACTAAAATTTCACCAACAGTAGATACTTTCACATTTCTATGTGATACAGATGAAGGCCTCTGCTGAAGACCATATGGCTATGCTGTGATTCATGATTTGTAAATGTTACCAGTAAACCATTCTCAATTCACACATCAGATGCTAAAGGTTAACATGATTATATCACTACTCCATACATGACTAAAGTTCGATGTAATTAAAATTACAGATAAACATATTTAAAACAAAAAAAACCCTGAATTTCTGCTCAAAAATGAGCAACCAAATGGAAGCATTCACAGGAAGAAGGAAAAAAATAGAGTGTGCATGTGGGAGGGGAGGAGATGACTTATTTCACAGTCTGATTATCTGAAAATAAAGAGTTAAAACACATTTGTCTAAAACATAATGCACTATGTGCAGATCATTTGTCATTCAACATCATTTGACATTTGATCATTTGGCTATGTGAAGATCATTTGACATTGCAGCTTAAAATATAAACCATTCTGATTCATTGAGGTTTGGTGGCATAGCATCCATAAAAATATATCCTTTGTTCCATAACTAACTTTGTTCCATAAGGTATTGTTTCAAACTCTTCTTCTGACCCCTTCAGTTGTTGCTTTTGATTCCAGCGACTGACAGAAACAATAACTTTGTCTAGTGACTCAAAGAAGGAATGACAAAGAAGGAATTACAAACTCCGCCAGTCCCTGGCTTTGGATTTGTAATTTTTCTACCAATAGTATAATCCTAAGAAATGGTATAATTAGCCTGAAATATATATATATATATGTATGTATGTGTGTGTGTGTGTCAGTTTAGTTATCACATACATAGCACACTTTTCTCTCTCTCTCTTTTTTTCCTAGCAGATTTTCCATTATCATTGTATAGCAACATACAATCTGATAAAGTAAAAAAAATTACTTGTCCATCTTGGAGAATCACATGTGGCTCATAGCTAGTAGTCTAAAATTGTACTAATTGGTAGAGATTTAAGAGCCCTCATGGTATAGCGGTTTGAAGCACTGGACTAGGACTTTGGGAGGCCAGGGTTTGAATCTCCGCTCAGCCATGGAGCCAGTTACACACACTCTCATTCACAAAGGAAGGCAAAACTCCTCTGAGGAAGGCACAGGCAAACCCACTCTGAACAAATGTTGCAAAGAAAACCCTGTGATAATTTCACCTTAGTGTTACCATAAGTCAGAATCAACTTTTTAAGGTGCACACAAAAAGATAGAGGTTTGATAATTTGTAAAGCCTGGACTTGTCTTATTTCTTCTATTTCCATTTTGCAACCTTGCGTCTCTATCACATTGTGAGAAGCATATTTGTTCCCCACAAAACATATGCACTTTTTCCCATTGAATGAAATCTGCTTGAACACATTATTCAAAAAATATGTATTCTCCTCCAAGCATATACATTTTTGAATATATTTTAAGGCATTTTGATACAGAAGAACACACTACATGATTTAAAGTAACCTATTTCCTTCCTTCCCTTCCTTCCTTCCCAGACATTTTCCCCTCATCCTTGCTGTTAGATATGCACCTTCCATTGTGGCACCTGAAATATGAGAGACATTTTTTTTTTCAAACAGAACAGACAATGTTTTCTGAATAAAATATTAGTTATGAATTATTTGCTTGGTTCTGCTCCCTAGGAAATCCCAGCAGACAAGATGAAGGGAAGAGTGATTTAAAAGAGTGCCCAGAATGCATCAAATTAAAAGAAACTTTTAGATGTCTATCATAACTTCAAAATCAATTAGACAAGCTGATGCATCATGGGTAACCAAGAAGAAATTTTTGAAGGGGTTGATTTAATATTTTGAAAGCCTGTAAAGAATATTTTCTTTTATAAAAATATGGCTTCATTATATAGGCCATTTCCACACTACAATGTTAAGAGTGCTTTAGTCCACTTTCAGCATCCTATGGAATCCTGGGGTTTGTAGTTTAGCAAGGGACGTGTAGAATTCTCAGCCAGAAAGTTCTTTGGTGTCAGTAAAGTACAAACCCCAGAATTCCACAGGATGTTGAAAGTGGACTAAAGCACTCTTAACATTGTAGTGCGGAAATGGCCATAGTCTTGATCTCATTTGAACTCACCATTTACTGGTCAACTTTATTACCAGCTATTCGGAACTGCATGTTTATTCAGGCATCACTCTGGATTTAGGCCTATATATTCTAGACAGCCCGTTTCCCTGTTACCCTTCCCTCTGCTGAAATCAATCTCAAAATCCATATTTGATGAGGTGCTCAAACTACCCATCTTCACATACATCTTTGCAGAGGAATCCAAGCTCACCTCATTGTCTCCAGTTCTGACATCCATGAATCTAGTGTGACATTTAAATGGAGATCCTATCCACATAGATATAAATACATAAGATTTCTATGTGATAGGGAACACTGTGAGATGGGGAATACTGATTATGTGGAAAAACCTATGTGCATAAACCTGTGGATGCGTAGTCCCCCTTCCCAAATATTGTGCTGTGATGAAAATGAAGCCTGTGGATATGCAACCTTCATGGTAGGAATAGTGAGTCCCTTCACCCTGCATGCCTTGGATGTCCATATTGACAGTGATGTGTGAACAACTGCCACATCACAACTAGTGTAAGTGACAATTTGTAGTAAAAATCATAACCTCAAGAGCAACTCTAGACTTGGGTGGGCAACTGTAAGAGGATAGCAGAAATGCATTAGCTCCCCAGAAGACCCTCGAACAGTTGCACCCTTCACTAAACCCTTCTACAACATGTTTCCAGACAACAATAGACATGTACTGTTTTTAAAACAGGCCTGTCATGAGGCTAAAATGTGGAGGAAGATGTTCCATAGAGTTTATTTGGGGGGCCAAAATGTTTTATCCTCCTCATGATGCTCTCTACAGACCAATGGAGCAAAGTAAGTTTAAGAAGGATGTATAATGTTGTTCGCTTCCCTACAGCATATATTCAAAAAGATTTCAGAAAGAATAGTAGCCTTTAGAGCCCTTTATGAATAATGGAAGATGTAATTTGCATCTTTTTTACTGTTGTTGTCCAGTTTATATGATATTATTCTTTGCTTTTTGATTAAGCTCCAGTCTATCTGCTGTCATTCAGTCCATGGATATATAAACCAAGTACAAATAGAGTGTAAAAATATGAAAGTTTATAATGATGTGCATTTCACTAGTTCTACAAAGAAAAATTGACAGATTTAATTCAATGTACAGTATTATTTTCAATAAATTCCATGGCTGCAACATAAAAATGGAGAGCCAGTGTGATACAGCAGTGGAGTATGGAAATACAACTCTGAAGACCAGGGTTCAAATCTCCAGTGGTCATGGAAACCTACTGGGTGACCTTGGGCAAGTCACACACTCTCAGAGGTAGCCAAAGGCAAATCTCTTCTGAACAAATCTTGCCAAGAAAACCCTGAAGAAAATAGGTTTGCCTTAGAGTCATCATGAGTTGGAAGTAACTTGAAGGCATACAACAAGCAAAAAAATCCAAATATGTTTAGGGATCCAATTGCTAGCTACTTTATGTGAAGCCTTCCAAAACACACAAGACATTGTTGCTTTTTTTTTTTACTGTTAGCAAGGACAAACCTATAGCCTAACTAGCAATTAATCTGCATTCCTTGTGTTATTGTTATCATGGTGATACCAGTGTGATTGGCCATTGAATCACCACCTCTGACTGTGCATTCTGATTAAAATACCTAGAGTACTGACAAATTCTAAATATTGCATGTCAATTAGTACATTGTGTGGAACTTTCAACAGTCAAATGTCAGCCACTAAAACAAACACATGATTGAATATTAGAGCATTCACAGTCTCTGAAAAAAATATTCTGTCTTTAGAAAAAAGAATGTTGAGAACAATAGTTGAGAACAGATTCATTTCTACTTTATTTCCCTCTGACAGTGGAAACCAGGCTGCAGCTCACAATCGTATGAACTCGGAGAGTCATTCAAACAAATCTGTTCTGGGTCCTCCAGGAGCCAATAGCTTTCAGATTGTTCTTCCTCCTTGATCACCATCAACTACAGGCATTATATTAGTAAGGTGACAGAAAGCAGGGAGTGGGAAAGAGAAAGAGAAAGAGAAAGAGAAAGAGAAAGAACTGTGTATGAATGGTCCCAATTCTGTTAAACAGATGACTAGATTATCCTGACATCAAGGTTTTGCTAAAGATGTAAAACTCCCAAGACTACATTTTTAAAATCTCTTAACATAGGATCTACAGCCCATACTAAATACACTTTTTCAGGATTTTGTTTTTGTTTAAGATATAATGCAGGGGAGGAATTCTCCTTTTAATTAATTCTACCACATCATCCATCTATCCTGGAGAACATAAACAAACATCCTCAGAGACATGGGGAAGGAGAGACTAAGAAGGCAAAGAGGAGAACATTACACAAATCAAGTCTCACAAAGCTGGCTGGTTCTCCACCTAGCAAGGCATTAAATTTTAGCTGATAATGACCCTTGCAGGTGACTGCTTTCTTTGTGTACCACCTTCTTCCTCTACCTGGGAAAAGGAATTACTGGGATTTTGGTTTCTTTAGCCAGTGGAAAGCTCTTGCATCAACAATGGGTCAAGTGATATCTATGTCAACTACAAAATCTTCAGCAGCTTCTTTTCCCATCTGAGCAACAGAGTGACCTATTCGTGGTGGTTGGAGATATTTTTTTCTTTCAGTTGCACAGCATGTGGGACAAAAAAAAATCTTACACCACCAAATTTCCATAGTTCAAAATATGCATAACTTAACACTATCAATGTTGCATGTTCAGGGCCAGTGTGGTGTTAGTAATAAAGCAGAATTCCATTTTATTTGGACTTCTCATGGTCAGACTTACTTTGAAAACAGCAGGAGGGAGTTCTGTCATTAGGAAACTC
Source organism: Iguana delicatissima (assembly GCA_948472985.1). Lineage (NCBI taxonomy): Eukaryota > Metazoa > Chordata > Lepidosauria > Squamata > Iguanidae > Iguana > Iguana delicatissima. The sequence continues at coordinate 297,010 of CAOKZL010001437.1, read as the reverse complement.
TTGATCTGTGCAGCCTCACTATGCTATTTTAGGTTGGATTTTTTTTTTGAAGCTTTACATCAGGAATAAAAAATGAAAATGGCATTTCAAGTTAATAACAAAGTCAATATGACTTCAAAATTTCAGTAGGTGGCCAGCATTCTATGAAAGAGTTTCTCTGTAGAAGTAAAAATCATTTGCATCCATATTTTAAAGATAACCAGTCTGATATAGATGAGAAAAGCCACTGAAATTTCTTTACTGTGGGAAAGTGACACAAGAACTCCCCTCAACAGACCCACTGATAGCAGTACAAATATAGATGCCTCATGCAAAATAGCCAACATAAAATGGATTTAACAATTTCTCTCAGTGTTCTAAAGCTGTGTCATTTTAAAAAAGAATAACCCTCATTTAGATCAGTGGCTGGGATATGAAAATCTCTCCCTCTTGTTCTCTTGTTCTCATTGACTTTCCCAGGTGATTAACAGCATTTTCATTTTGTCTCATTTCTATTGTGGATTGCATTCACATGGAAATTCATATGAGTTTTATGTGCTGTCCCCCCTCTGACATGTATGCATTTTTCTACTGTATACTTTTTTGAATTCATTTGTTTTGGCTAAAATAAGTCTGCATACTTTTGGAAAACACAAATCTTAAATTTTGTCACCTTCCTTAACTGTATGTAAGATGTTGCACATATTATTCTATTTGAAAGGAATCACAAATCTTCAAAAAGCAGACCCTTCCAAGGCTAATTCTGTTTCAGTCTGTTGGCAGTCTTAGGCCATTTCCACACTACACTGTGATAGTGCTAATTTTTCCATTTTCAGCATTCTGTGGAATTCTGGGGTTTTTAGTTTACTGAGGCCAAAGAGCTCTCTGGCTGAGGTTTCCAAATGCCCCTCCCTAACCTGCAAACCCCAGGATTCCACAGGATGTTGAAAGTCGAATAATAGCACTATAACAGTGCAGTGAGGAAATGGCCTTAGTGGTAGCTAAATGGATGTTTCCATAAGAAAATCACTCAACAAATTTCTTTCCTGGATCTCTTCAAAGGGACTTATATATAAGTAAATGAATAGGATAACAGTGTAATCTCCTCTTACATACACTTATGTGAGACACAAAACTAAAAGGGACATGATAAAAGCTCTTAAGAATGACTAGAGAGGGCAGACTGAAAACTGGATGAAGAGAAAGTTATTGAGTTTACTTGATCCAGTGTATATTTTTAAGGTACTGTCTCAGGTCACTGTTTTGGATCCCATATGAGAGAATAGGAGGGTATTAATTGTTTAATTAATTAAACAAATCAAACATGTATGTTTAACACATGAACAAAAAAAATCTGATACTGAAATTGGGGAACATGTGACTATTTTTGGAAACAGCCAGATTGGACCTGTGCTACTTAATCACTCACATTAACAGCAAATTATTGAGAGATTCCTTTTCACTAGAGATTTATGGACTACAGGATTGTTTGGAGGGCCTTTGTCTTCTGCAGCTCTAAGGTTGTAATGGTGATCTTGATATCAACTATTTCTTTTAGAGGACACTTTTTGGGGGATTTGTCTTAGAAGCCCAGTCAAAACCCTTTAACGTTAAGTAATAGCATCATGATTGGAAAGCATTAAATCATAATAGGAAGTTGGGACCTAATTGATTATATACCATTTCTACATATTCTTTTTTTATTATTATTATTAAAAATAGCTTTATTTATTTTAAATAAAAACAAAATGACAAACACTATAGCCACAACTTTACATTAAAAACAACTAGACATTCAAAAAAAAAACCCACAACAAAAAAAAACAAAAAAAAACAAAATAAAACAAAAACACGACATAGATGACAAAAAAAAGAAGAAACTGAAAACAAAAAACAAAACAAAAAAAACATGAAAAAAGAAAAAATTTAACATATATATATACATACATGCCTTCTAAATTATCACAATTTCAATTACTTTTTTTTATATTACAGACTTAATATTTTATAAACTATTAGCATGTATACCAGCAACCACTTACACCTTCTCCTTTCACCTTCCGTGATCTTTTCTTTTTAAATTAATTACTTACTCATTCTTATCCATACATTCACTCTTATAAATACCTTTACGATAGATGTACATTGTATTGTGATTTTACTAATTTTTCTAATTTATATCCCTTTACATACCTATTTTACCTTATTCCTGTTTTATCTTTACTTCTTCTTACTTCTTCTTTTTCACTACCTTTGCGCTATTCATATTTACACAATGACTTCTTCCTTTATCACCACGGGGTTATTACGAATAATTCTTACTCATCCTGCTCCATTAAATACTATCACTTACACTTTACAGCAATACATTATACTCTAATCTATTCAACTGCATTTTTTAACATTCACATCTATTGTACATGTTTCTCCTAATGGTAATCATTTCCCCCAATCCATTGTACTCTTTCATATTTATTTTCTTCCAAACATAACAGTTATATTATATTTATTAAAAATTTTTACTATTCTTTATTCATATAATCCAATCGTTCGTAATCCCCCCAATATTTTTCCCATAAAGGGTTTAAGATCTCCCATTCACTTTTAAAGAAATTTTCATTTTTATTTTTTAATTTTAATGTCAATTTATCCATCTCTCCCAGCTCATATAATTTAGTTGCCTATTCTTCTACCATTGGTATATGTTCTTCCTTCCTTTTTCTAGCAAACACTATTCTTGCGGCATATATCATATAATTTTAGAATTCTTTGATACTTTTTTTTTTACAGTCTTTTCAAATTTCTCAAACATATTTAGCAGAAATATTTCCGGTAGCATTGGAATCCTAATTTTCAGGTATTGTATTATTAAACCATAAACTAATGACCAATATTTCTTTGTTTTTTTGGGCCCCCACCAACAGTGAAAGAAAACCTTTTCTCCGAACACTTCCAACAAATAGCCTTCACTTTATTCTTTTGCATTTTTGCAATTTGGATTGGAGTCAGATACCATCTATAATAAAATTTTAAAAAAAAATTCTTTCAAATTATTACTTTTGGTGAATTCTTGATTTAATTTCCACGCTTCTTCCCAATGTTGTAAGGAAATGGTTTACCCAAATTTCCGACCATCTTATCATATTATCTTTTATTATTTCTTTCTCCATATTCCTATTTAAAAGTAATTTGTAAATTTTACTTAATGGACGTTTTAACCCCATTTTTCATTAATTTATTTAATTCTATCTCTTCTAATGAAATGTCCCATATTTTACTATCTTCCTTACATTTCTCCCCCCAATTGTGCATGAAGGAGCCAGTGTGAATTATATCCTCTTCTTTAATTTTCCCTATTTTTAAAGCTTTGTGGTTTTCCCTTTTTTTTTAATATATTTTTTATTTATCCACCCCTTTCGTTTTGATTTTTTCTAATCGATAAAAAGCTTCATGTGGGGACACCCAACAGGGTATTTTTAAATAAAATTTATTTCTCACTTCTAACCAAATTTTTAAAATCGCTTTCCTAATATAGTGGTCCATGAAGTCTTTATTTACTTTATGTTTATCGTCCCAGAGATACGCGTGCCATCCATAATAGTAATTAAAACCCTCCAGATTTAATAATTTTGTATTTTTTAATTCTATCCAATCTCTAATCCAACACAGTACCGATGCATCATAATATAATTTTAAGTCTGGTAATCCCAGCCCTCCTGTCTCTTTTCTATCCTTTAAATACTTCATTTTAATCCTGGGTTTCCTCCCGTTCCAAATAAATTTGCTTAATTCCCTCTCCCAATTTTTAAAAGGTTTTTCATTATAAATTATAGGAAGATTGTGAAATAAAAAAATCATTTTTGGTAGTATATTCATTTTAATAGCTGCAATTTTACCAAGTATGGAAAGCTGCAACTTTCTCCATCTTTCCATTTCTCTAATTATCTCTCCCCAAATTTTTTTGTAATTATTATCAAATAGTTCTGAATTATTTTTCGGCTATTATTATCCCTAAATACCTAACCTTTTTAGTTGCTTTGTAGCCCAACATTTCCATTAATTCCTTCTCTTCCTCTAATGATAAATTTTCGTCAACATCAATGATTTTTCTTCATTAACCTTGAACTCTGCAAATTCACCAAATTTTTCAATATATTCATTTTTCTAATAATACTATTAATGGGTTCTTCTAAAATTATTACCAAATCATCTGCGTATGCTTGCAATTTAATTTCTTGATCTCTTATTCTAATTCCTCTTATTGTACTTTCTTTCCTTATATTGTTATTCAGGATTTCCCCAAACAAATTATAAATAATAAGGGCGACAGTGGGCACCCTTTTTGGGGTATTCTATGTATTGTAAATTTTTTTTGTAGCTTCTCCATTTATAATTAAACTTGCTTTTTGCTCCTTATAAATTGTTTTTACCCATTCTTATTTTTTTTCCCAGTCCCATCTTTTCCAAAGTAACAAAAATGAAAGGCCAATTTACGTTATCGAATGCCTTTTCGGCATCTAAAAATATTAAAGCTAATTTTTTCTGATTATGTTTCTGATAAAATTCAATTGTTAAAAGAACTATTCTTATATTATTCTTCAAATATCTTCCGGGCAGAAATCCGTTTTGATCATCATGTATCCAATTTACTAATTTTTTTTTAATCGCTCTGCTAAAATTTGTGCATAGATTTTATAATCAATGTTTAATAATGAAATAGGTCTATAATTCTTTTTATCCAATAAATCTTTCCCTTCTTTCGGAATCAAAACTATATTTGATTCCTCCATGTATTTGGGAATGTTTGTTGATCAATTGAATTTAATACTTGAATTAATCCCGGGGTTATTTCTTCTTGAAAGGTTTTATAATATAATGCTGTGAATCCATCGGGGGGGGTTTTTTCTATCTTTAATTTTTTAATCACATCCTGTACTTCTTGTGCTATTATAGGCTTATCTAAATCTTCTCTTTGTTTATCCAAAACCCTTTCCCTTAACATTCTTGATCCAAATATTTAATCATACTATCTTTCAACTCCTGTGACCATTTTTCCCTTTTTAAAAATAATTTTTAAAGTAATTAAAAAAAATATTTTTAATCTTTGCATATTGATAATAAATACCCTTATCCCTTTTCGTAATCCTTTTATATAACATTTCTTTTTTTCTTTCCTTAACTTAAACGCTAGCCATCTGCCAGCTTTGTTTGCGTATTCAAATTGTCTTTGTTTTACAAATTTCATTTTATTTTCTATTTCATTCATTGCTAATAATGATATTTGCTTCCTTAACATTTGTACATCCTTCAATAATTCTGAGTTTTGTGGGAATTTTTTTAATTTATTTTCTTTTTCCTGTAATAATGCATATATTTTGTTTTTTCTCTTTTTTACCCTTTGTCACCCATGCTTGCTGGTTAATGAAGAATCCCTCATCACCGCTTTGCTAGCTTCCCATACTATTTGCTCCGATTGTCCTTTACCTAAATTATTTTTGAAATATTTTCCCCCAATTCCTTCTTTGCTTTCCCTACTATCAATTCATTTTTTAACAAACTGTCATTCAATTTCCATTTATATTTCCATTTATATGTATCTTTTCCCTGATATATCATTAATAATATTGGATTATGGTCTGAGTATGTTTTTGGGGAGGACTTTAATTTCCTTATGTTCTTCAACATATCTACCTACAGGAAAAACATATCAATTCTAGACCAAGATTTATTTTGGGTTTGGGAAAAAATAAGTATTTTTTCCCTTTTCCCCCCATGTACCCATCTCCAAGCTTCTACCAATGATAAATGCTCCAACATTTCAAAAAAGGCCTTGGGGAGTTTACCTTAAATTTTTCCTACTATTGCCTTTCTTGTTCTTACAATTAGATCTATCTACCATCGGGTCCATTACACCTTTCCCCATCCCCATTACAATCATCCTATGATCTTTTTTTTCCAATTCTAATAAAGCCTCCAATAACTTTAATAAAATCTACTTTTACCTTCTAACAGGCCATATATTGCAACTACTATTAATTTTAAATTTCCTGCATTTACCTTTTCCCCCCACCCACTGCCCCATAGCATGCTTCCCAAATTGTCTTGCCTGAATCTATTATTTACAAATATAGTTACTCCTTTTTTTTTTAACTATTAGGATGAAAATGATTGGCCCAAATTTTTTGGGTTTTTTTAAAATGATTTTCTTGCAATGCAATAATATCTAAATTCAATTTTTCTAATTGATGAAATATATGTTTCCTTTTAATTGGGGAATTTAAGCCGCGAACATTCCATGACAATAATTTTAATTTCATTTTATAGCCTGTTTTTTTTTTTTAAAAAAAAAATTCCTTCTTTTTTCTCTCCCCCCCCCCTTTTTTCCTCTATTGATTACTTTTTTTTTCAATTTCTTCTGTTTCTTCCTCTAACTCTGGGTTTTAAAAAGATTTTTCTCTCCCTTCTTCCTCTTCCTCCTCAGTGTCTTCTTCTTGTCTTTTTCCCTTTTTTTTCTTTCTCCTCTCTTCTTATCCGTAAACTTCTTTTTATCCCTTAACTTTCTTTAAAAGGTTTTCCCAAACGTTTGCCTTAATTGGGAGTATTTTTTCCCGATTTCTTCTTCTTCAACACTTCTTTCTTCCCCTGTTCTATTTAAGTCCTCTTTATATTTTTTCCCCAAAAATTTCCCCTTTCTTTAATAACTGTGTTCAATATAAATTTTCTCTTTTTTCCATACGAAGGAGATACCTTCAGTTCTTTCCCAAGTGTATTGTATTCCTTTACTTCGTAACAACTGTGTGAGGAAGCTGTATTTTCTTCTTCGTTTTAGGGTGGTTTGGGAAAGTTTTCCTTAAAAATTTTTAATTCATCTCCATCTACAATCAATTTTTTTACTTAGCTCTGTTGTATGACCAAATTTTTCACCCTTTCTCTTAGGAAATAAACCACTATGTCGCGTGGTATATTCCTCTTTCTGGGGTATTATTGAGTTCACCCGAAAAATCCTGTCTAATTCAAGATCCAACTGTTCTGGAACCCAATCAATAAGTTGAGCCAATGGTGGAGTTAGTCTTTCATACAGGTCCTCCTTTAGGAGCTTCCCATAATCCTTTTATTTTTATTGATTTATTTCTGTTCTTTATGTCTATTGATAATGTCGTCTTCTCTAAAAGTTCTGTCCTTTCTTCCATCTTCTTCATCTGCGCTTCCATTCTCAGAGATTTTCCCTCTATTTCTGTAACCTTCTATTTTTCGCATCTTAGTTCCTTTGTGATATTATCCAATTTATTGTTAAAGACCTCTAATTCCTTCTTAATCTCTGTTTTAATCTCCGACCTCATTTGCTTCATTTTTTGTTCTTGTCTCTCTCATTTCGTTTTTAAATGTCATGGTCAGCTTCCTTATCTCTTCTATTATGTCTGGTCCTCCACTTTGTATCGAACTCTAGTCTCTGGCAATAAGATCTTGGCTTCTGGGTTGGACAGCTTTTTAAATTTTGTAGAGGCTCTTCTTTTTTTTTATTAATGTCTGTATTTGTGTTTGGCCTCCCATAGCCGCCTTCCTTTTCCCCCCCCGCCATCATCTTTTTTCTCTCTCTCTCTCTCTCTCTTCTTTAATTATACTCAATCTAGATTTTTTCTTTTTGGATCTTCCAAGTCTTAATCTTTTGTGATCTTCTGAGGTTTACCTATCTATCTATTTATTTACTATTTATTATTTATTTATTTATATTACGAAATTATCAAAGTCCTCATAAGTATCTTTATTTACTCTGCTTTCTCCTTATTTAATCTATGTTATTTCTCCTTTGAAAATTTAATTATATTTTTGTTATTTTATGTTAATTCCTTACTCCTCTTTTTATTATTATTGTTATTATTATTATTATCGCTAGAATAATCACTTTCCTTACCTATAGGGGTCACTTTCCTTACTAATATCAAATATTAAGAATATATATCAAAATACCAAAATATATCAAAATATATCAAAATTCAATTATTACTAGTGGAGCTCAAATCAGGGGTTCCAATGCTATATTCTCTCTTTTACCTTGTTTACTACTCTGAAGAAATCTGTTTAAACCCTTTAAATTTAAATTTAAATTTAAATTTAAAAATTTGTAGCTATTTAAATATTTAAATATATCTAAATATTATGTAAATTAGAAGTAATCTACAGAAGCTTAATTTACTCAGACACTCTGAACCCACTTAGGCATCCACCCCCTAAAGCATTATCCAACTGAACCTGCCACAATAATAAACTTCTCCTTATTTCCCCCCCCCCACTACTTCAAACCTCGTCTTTCATCTCTCTCGTCTGCCAGCCCTTCGTCGTACGTCTCCTCCTACTACCACTTATTCTTCGGCCTTTCTCTTTCCCCCAAACTTCTCTCCCCCCTCTCTTCCCTTTTGTCAGCCTTTTCCATTTTTTCTCACTCCCTACCGTCGCTCATCCTTCGGTCTCTCCTTTCTCTTTCCTCCAACTCTTCCGTCCCTGTCTCTCTCACCTTTCTCTCTTGTCCACCGGCCCTTTGTCGCTCGACTTTACCACCTCTATCGCTCGTCCTTTGACCCCGGCCTCTCTCTTCTCCCAGTCTTTCAACCCTCGTCTCTATCGTCTACCGGCACTTCAACAATCTCTCTCAACGTTCTCAGTCTCTCAGTCTCTCTCAACGTTCCAACTTCCGCCACATAGCTCCCTCGTCTCTTCTTTTCTCTTTTGTCCTTGTCTCTCTCGTCCGCCAATCCTTCGCCAGTCATCTCACCACCTCCCTTCACTCGTCTTTCGGCGTCCCTCTTTTTTTAGTCTTTCCTCCTCATCTTCCTCGTCTACCGATCCTTAGCGTTTCGTTCCCCTACCTTCCGTTGCTCGTCTTATGGCCTCTCTTCTCCCAGTCTCTGTCTAAGTCCTTGTCCCTCGTCTTTCATCTAATGGCCCTTCCGCTCGTCTCACTGCTTACCGTCACACATCTTTCGGCCTCTCCCTTCTTCCACTCTTCCCCCGTTTCTCTCATCCGTCTCTCTCATCCACCAGCCTTTTTGTCGTTGAGTTCGCCACCTACCGTCACTTTTCCCCTTTAGCCTTTGCCTTCCTCTTCTCCCAATCTTCCGTCCCTCGTCTCAATTGTCTCTGGCATTTCGACACTCATCTCAACGTTCTCTCCCAACGTTCAGTCTTCCGTCACATAGCTCCCTCGTCTCTTTTCGTCTTTCCCGTCTTAAAACCTCTCATCCCTTTTTTCCCCTTAGATCTCAGTATCACAATATTTAGAAGTTCAGTATCATCTCTTCCAGACTGTTATGCAGTATTCAATCTCGAAATTTTATTCCCCAAAAAAAAACAAAACCTTGATTATTAATATTTGTTCATAAATAGAGAAGTTTTATATTTTTTTAAAATCCAACCGCTTCCCAGCACCATAGCCTTTACCACACGGCCACGTGTTCTTTTTTTGTATTATACAGAAGCCTGTATTTACAGACTTAACTCTTTTTGTAGATTAGAGTTTTTAAATTAAGATTCGCTCAATAAGGGATTGTCGGGGCTCACCTACCCCGTCTGGTGAATTTTCTATTATTGATTGGTCCAAAACAGACCTGCAGCTCTATTGATGGTGATGTGGCTAAAGCCTCCGGGCTGCCCGGCGAGGTAATGGCGGCTCTACGACCCGTCTGTAAGCTTCATGGACAGATCCACTTTCCTCCCCTTCTGTCCACTCGTCTTTAATTCGGGTCCCCCTCGAGTTTGCCTCCGTATCCCTTTTACCAAAGGGAATTTGTCCCCCGTTTTCTTTAGATTGTAATCCGGGGTTCCGGGCCCCCCGGGACTTTGGGATTTCCCCCAAAATTTCCCCGGGGCCCCCATTTACCACGTTGTCTCCCCCGGGAAGTCCCATTTCTACATATTCTATGGTTTGCATCATTTAAATGGTTTTAACTGGTTTAAATTGTCTTGTTTTAATTGATAAATGATTTAATATGCTTTTAATCTTTCAAAAATATTCTTTCAAATTGTTCTAAATTTAACTTATTGTATGATAACCTGAGATCTTCAGATATGGCATACAATGTAAACACAATACATACATACATACATACATACTTTAGCATTACATGCACAAGCTCTGGCCTCAGGATTTCCCCTTCTTCTCTTCTGGGATGCCTGCAAAGCACTCAAAATCTTCATCTTCCATTTTCAAAGAACCCAGAAAAACTATTTTAACCTTAAATACAGTTTAGATGATGAATGAATTCTATTTTCTATGAAATTCAGGAAATCCAGTTTGACAAGGATTTGGTGACTTGCCTTCCTGAAAGGGGCCTGGCATAAAGCCAGAATAAAATGGGCAGGGGCAGAAGTCATCCTTAGCAATGGGGCCATTTTCTCACCATGCAGATATAAAGCAGAGCTCAATTCTGTGTATATCTACTCAGAAATGAGGCCCAGTGCAACTGCTTTCAGGCATGCAAAGTACAGTTGTATGCAATAGCTTTTTGGGATACCAGGCAGACAGAGTTCACTTCAGTGTAGCTGCTGTGCAGACTACAAGCCAGATCTCAGATCCCTTCAATAGCATCTTTAGATTTAAACAGCCTTGTATTCCTCTCTCTGAGATGAAAACTGAAAAAACTGCCAGCCTGATGGGAAATGCACAATTCAAATATGCCCAAAGATCCAGAGGTTCCCCATCTTTAGTTTTAGGGCAGTAGCTTTTCTGGGATTCACAAATAATAAATGACTACAGCTTAGCAACCAAAAGCAAGGGAAAGCTTCCATTTCCACTTTCATTTATTGGAGAAAAAAGGATCACAGCAACACAAGGCTCACTGAAGTAGTCTTTGTGCTATACATGCACCTGCTATCAATAATGGACTAGATGACGATGAACAAAGTGAAGCTTTGGTGGTTCTAATCAATTCAAATCTAATCTAATCTAATCAATTGTAATCAATTAAAGATGGTTCTAATCAATTAAAAGACAGATAAGAGAATAGGAATTCAGATTTGCTGGATGGGGTAACATTGCCCATGAAATCTCAGTTTCATAGTATGGATGGATTCTTGGGCTCATCTTTGACACTCGATACCCAGGTTTCAGCAATGGAATGCTTTTACACAATTAAAACTAATACACCATTTGCAGCCATTCCTGGAGATGTCAGATCTGGCTATAATACATGGCCTAATAAAATTCCATTTAGATTACCATAGCACAACCTGCAAGGAACTGCCTTTGGAAACTGTTTGGAAGCTTCAAAGTTCAAAAATGCTACGACCAGAGTGCTGACTGGGGCTAGTTGCAGGAAATATATACAACTCCTTTTTTTAATAGCTTCACCAGTTGCTAGTTTTTTTCTGGGCAGAATTCAAAGTGCTGATTATAACCTATACAGCTTAGGTCCAAAGTGTGAAAGATGATGGCTCAGAGAGCGACGAGCAATTGATGGTGCCAAAAACAGAGCCAGTGATAGACCAAACTAACTTGCAAACACCCCCATCGGCTGAAAGACAAGCTGAGACAGAGTTGTTGCAACCAGTGCCAGAGGGACAGGGGACCAGCAAAGATTTAGAGGAATTAGATCCACCTTTCCCCACAGCTCCCAATCATGGAGGAGATGAAAAAAAGGCAGCTCAGAGGGAAGCCATTTTGTTGAGATTGAGAAAACAGAACAATGATGAGTAACACCTGTTTTTGTCAGCTATATAGGTCTGTTGGGATGGCTTGCTGTTTGCTTGTAGCAAATTGCTACTCAAGGTTCCATGACCCTTGTGTTCTGGCTCTCTTGACCCTTTTTAGATGAACCTTTGGCATTATGGACTTTTTTTTACCTTGACTTCAGCTTGGCTCAGTATTTCTACTTGATTGTTTGCATTGGACACTCCCCACTGCCTCCTCCGTTTGGGCAAGTACTATCACTTTCATTCCCTTGCTGGCAGAGAAACACGGGCAGGGAGTTGAACTCTGACACAAACTATCTGAAAGACCATATTTCCCATATAAGCTTGCCAGAGCATTAGCTTCCATTGGGGTGAGGTTTTCTCTTGGTTCCACCACTATCACAGGCTTATCTGGTGACAACACTGGAGACAGCCTTCTTGGCTGCTACTTCCAGGCCATGGAGTTCTCTCCTACAGGAGACTAGCCTAAGACCATCCCTAGTATCCTTCCTTCCAGAGGTAAAACCCCTTTTTTGTTTGAACATACATTTGGTGACTAACCAGATATGTAGAAAGATCTTTTAAAGGTATGTGTGTGTGGTACATTTGATGTTATTGTTATTTTTGAATGATTTTACACTATTTACATCACTATAGTTTATTTATTTTACTTCTTATCCCTAACTTTTTGAGATGTGCCTTGCTTTAGATCATGTTGTAAGTTTATGACAGTGAGACCCATGTCCAGAGAAAGCCAGGTCTTTAAGTACATTTTAAATATATAAATAAAGTTGTGATCCTAAACTACTGTTTAGTGTTACATGCAAATGAAGCCTGTAAGTAAATTCCCTCAATGTTTTACTGTTTAACTTATTTGACTTTAATGAGCTTTATTGACAGGTTCTTACAAAAGTATTAGACAAAAACAGGGCCACAATTGCCATATGCTTGTAGCTAATGTTGCTTACGTTTTGGAAAATATTGTTCCCTGACCATCAGTTGTCCATGACAGATTGGGAAGCAATCTAAGGAATGTATGTTTGGAATAAAATATTATAAGAGATGCCTGTGCAGATAAAATCAAGGAGCAGACACTTCTTGTTCTGTCATAAGCACTTAAGAGTTACTTACAATAATGTGATTGGGGGTTTGACAGCTGTTATTCCACAAGTCAGAGAATAGTATTCGAGCTCCTCGTTAGCTTTGCATCCTTCACCTCCTCTTCAGAAGCTAGAGAAGAAGGTGAATGAGGAGATCTCAGAAAGTTTTTCAAATTAATTTCAAAAAACTGACATGCTCAGCATCTTTAAGAAGGGATCTTTTCATTACGAACACTGTCAAAAGTAGCTGTAATGATGCAGTTAGAATGCACAATCAATAGGCAGCAACTGGAGAACAGAACAGTAATATCTGGCAAGCCATCCCCAGCTGCTTGGCATTTTCCCTCATAAAGGAGATGTTTAAGATAAATTCTCAGTCTGAAATATTGCCAAATGTCGCATGCTCCTTTTAAAGCAAACTTCCCGATTTGCTATTCATGTGGCTGTTCTTTGCAGAGGTTTTCCTGATTCCTTAAAAAAAAAAAGCTTTGGCTTTTGCAAAAGCTCCTTGGTTGAGGCCCGCTGTGTTCCTCATATAAAATTCACAGGAAAAAAAAAAAGGTCTTATAAGGTGAGTTATGCCAAAGTACAGTAGGTAGCTCTCTGGCTTTTAGAGTATCAAAGAAACTTGGGTGAAGTTATTCTGCTTTTCTGCATAGAAAACTGTTGACCTGTTCCTTCACCCATGCAGCATTACACATGGCCTTACAAAATCTCAAGCAAGACTCCCTGTGCTTACCCCATCTTGCATCTTTCACAACTGCCCTTCCTCTGAATCTTCCACCCCACCTAGCATAGGTGGAGGAAAACCACTCCTGGTGTAAAGCTAGAAGACCATGTTATGCATATCGGTCAATGACACTGTGGCCCTTTTTGCACCGGGCTATTAAAACAGTGCAGAGAGACCTCTGATGGAGGTCTTCTGCACTGTAGAGTGGACTGGGGCAGACTACTTTTTGCAGTTCCGCACCTCAATCCGCTCCGGAACAACTGGAACTGTTTGTGCAGCGTGTTTTTTAAAAACCACTTTTTAGAGGTTTTTAAAAAGCACGGAGCGCGCAACTCCGTGTCACTCCATCGCCGCGCTCCGGTGCAGATTTGCAGGCGCGCACTAGTGCGTGCCTTCAGATCTGCCGGGGGCAGCCTTTAGGCTGGCGAGCTTCTCCAGTTGGTGGAGAGCCTCTGCCAACCGGAAGCCACCATTTTGGACACTGGAACAGTGCAGAGCGATGAGCTCACACTGCTCCTCGTACCAACGGACTCACCCGGACACTGAAGAAGTCTGGTGAATCCCGTTTTTGCATGGTTTCTTTCCCACATGCGGAAAGGGCCTGTGACTACAAGCTTTAAGTCCCACCAAAGATGTATGTTTTAGCTTCAGAAGAAGCACATTGTACATAGAAGTAAAATATGCATCTGTTACACAGCAAATCTATGAAGATGATATCCTTGTCTGCCACACACATTATGCATCTTTCCTTCTACTAAGTGAGTAAATGGACAGACAGAAAAAGTACTCATCAAGTGGAAAAGAAATTGCATTCAGACTCTGACAGAATTGTTATGCTTTTGATCCACACAAACTTAAATATAAATTAAATATGAATCATATTTTTATAATTTTATTAAATATGAATCACATGTCAGGACCAAGATGGATCTTTTCTGAACATGCTGCCAGTATAGCTCACGTTGTTCTCAAACAGTCTTTCTTATGAATTGATCTGCTATATAACTTAGGACCATAGGCAAAATGAGGGCACTGAGATCCCAAATAAGAATTCTGCCTCGCATGAAATTTTACTGCATTCCCCAAATTTCTAGCACCTCAATACATTTAAACTTTAGTTGAGCATTTGGAAATACAGTTGAGGCATCTAGAGAAAAGAGGCCGGCAAACTTTCCAGGGGAATGAAAACACAGCAAATATAAGAATTATAGGTGTGAACAATTTTCAGTTTCTCACACTCTGCAATGCTAGAAATTTAAGAAACAAAGAAAAATTTCACTGGGGGCAGAACTCCTATTTGGAGGGAAAGTCCTCATCTTGTCCTCCCCCTTAGCTACATAGTTGTGATGAACTAAGGAAATTGTTTGATCTTGCTATCTTAAAGTACAAGCTCTCATCATGACAGTCTCTTTAACAATTTTAGAATATTGTCCAAAAATGCAGGCAGTTGTTGATCTTACCCTCTCTCTCTCTTTCTCTCTCTCTCAATCTCTCTCTCTCTCTCTGTATCTTTGTTTCTCTATACATATGTTTTCTTCTTCACAACAAGCAGATGTTTTGTAATATGAATGGGCCTTGCCTGCTCAAGAATACCCCCAAATATTTTGAATTACAATAGCTTCTATCTAACAATAGTGCTTGGAAAATCCATTTCACTGCCGATTACTGTGGGGATAGCAACTGAACTCAGAGGAATGGGGGGAATCTACAGGAGCAGTAGATGCTAATGAAAACACTCCAGGGCTTAGACCCTGCAAGCGTCAGCTTCTCTGTACCATTGGCTACTATGTATGCTTTAGTGCCATCCTAGCAAAGCAAGTGGGCTTCATCTTATTTGAAATTAGAGAATTTTGAATATTTAATGGACACTAATCTGGGGACACTTCAGAATCATGACCAAGCTCCCATTGGCTTCATATGGAAAATCTTTTTAAAAGCTATTTCCAAAACTGTTTATATGTTTTCCTGCTATCTGTGGGGGAGGGAAATTAAAATTTATGCTGGTATTACTACTAACCTTATTTGAAATTGTTTTTATAGCCACTTCACTAGGTTTTCCACCTTTTTAAAGGACAGCAATTTTATATCTCTATCCTATCTTACATTAAATTCATGAGTCACCAATGCAAAGATGGTAGTTAATCATCTCACATTCTATCAATGTTGGAGAGCACAGAAGGAAGATGAAAAATAGACAATGCAAAGGGAAAATTAAAATATAAAGCATTATTATGGAAAGGAAGGAATCTCAGTGTAGATTGGTGATCCATGTCATTTACCAAGCATAACTATTAATAATATCATCAAACACAAGCAAATAATAGAAACTGTTCTAAAGGTCACAATTCTACCTTTATTTAGCCGGTGTAGTAGAACATTTTTTTCAACTGCGTGGTGACTTCTTGTTTCAATGCTTGATAAGCGTGAATAGAAATAGTATCAACTATTTCTACTAATGAGGCATCATATGTAGGCTTATGAATCTTCTGTACTCCTGAATCCAATGACCCAAAGAAATGTGCAAGCTCTATGAATAATAATTTAATTCACTTTAATATTTTGACAAGAGCTAAGTAAAATTCACAAAATTCTTTGTAAATGGAAGAGAAGGAACTTTCTCAATTAGTATGGGATGGTTCTCAGTAAAGATTCTGCAAATCTGCTCTGAATCTCAACACCTGGTTCTAAAAAAGATCCCAAAAACCTCACATTCTATTTTAGAGGGAATTAGAGGGAATCCAGGAAAATGTTGTCTTGGACACTTCTTAGTTATCTGTTGAAATAGCGCTTCTGGAAAACCAGCATGGTATAGTGGTTTGAGTGTTGGACTACGATCCTGGAGACCAGAGCCACTTGGCCATGAAAACCCTCTGGGTGATCTTCGACACATCACATGCTCTCAGCTCCAGAAAACCTCATGATAGGTTTACCTTAGGATTGCCATAAGTCAGAAATGACTTGAAGGTACACAACAACAAGAACAACAACAACAACACATCTGGCCTGCAGATGGGAAGATTGGCAGTGAAACACTGTCACCAGTACTTAGACTCTCATATTGACATTAGCACATTGAACAGAAAATAATCATGAAAAAAAAAAGTTTCTTCTTTGTGGCAATGCTTTGGCATTTCTTGAAAAAAATATGTCTCTTTCAACATCATGTAATTTGAGGTATGCATTATTTAAATACTGTAAATAGTTTAAGTCTGTTTCAAAATTCACTTCCTGTATTTTTAATTGTATTTTTCTTTTAAATTGTGAGACACTTGGAGCCTTAATATTGGGAAAAAAGTAGGGGAGGAAGAGCAGGAGAAGGAGGCGCACCAGCCACAAACCTGACTATGGAGCTTTCTGATATCATATGATTCAAGGTATTGTATATGTTATAAGGGTGCTAATATTTCCCTATTTCATTTTCAAATTAAAAATAATAATAATTTCAGTCTTCTCTCTACTGAGCAAGAGCACGTGTACATTCTTCACATTCTAAGATTTTTGTAAAAAACAATGGAGGAAAAAATTGTTTCTGCACAAAAATGTTTGGAGTTATATAAACACCAAGTCTTTTGTACATACAAATTTGTTACAAAAAGGTCCCAAGCAGTGAAAAATCTTATAGCAATTGATCATTTTCTGAAAATAAAGTATTCTTCATATCCCTGATGTGGAACAAGGAAGAAGCAATGGCCAAGGGAAATAATGATGTTGCACATAATCAATAATGGTGAATACTTTTAAACTGTGGCCAAGATCCGGTATGACACAGCATAGCACAATAGGTGGAATTTCATATTATTCTCTTGATGCTCCTAAATCAGTCTTAACTGCTACAGCCTCTCGCTCCTCCTGGTCATTCTGGTGGAATGCTGGGAAGAGATCAGAGAAGCATCTGGCTATGCATCTATAGTAAGGCACAGACTGATGAAGCTGTTGCTGGGATCTGGTGGGGTCCTCTGGAAGTCTCTGTGTCTGATTAAAAGGTCAGAGACAGCTGCTTCTCTAATCCCCTACCCCACCCCACCCCCCAACAGCCTCAGAGTGAGTCAGTGGCTGGTTTTGATATCTGCAGAGGATGGAAGAGAACACCAACTTCTGCAATGACCCTCCCCCAAAAAAGGTATAAGATGGACTTAGGCCTGCATATGTTACTAACAGGACAACGGGACAAATTGTAACAGCAGTTGTTATCTCTCAAAATTACAACTGGAAAGCATCTGTAATGATCTTTGCAGTGTTTTTTTTGTTTTGTTTTGTTTTTTTGTATAGGCTGGATTGTTTATAGGGCTGCTCTGCAAAACAAAATTCTTCAAATGTGCTGGTCTGGAAAGTCTTCCATTAAAACTACCATATTTGCCAGCATATAAGACACACTTTTTTTCCTGAAAAATAACTTTTAAAAATAGGGTGCATCTTATACACTGGTGGGTCTTATAAGCTGGCAAAAACCAACCCTTTTCCTAAGCTTTTTGCCACCATGCAAGTTCTCAGCACAGAGGCAAAATGCACTGAAAGTGAGGAGAAGCTCCAGAGGGAGAAAGGAACCCTTGCAGCTTCCCCCATCCCCACTTTACTTTCCATTTTG
Source organism: Iguana delicatissima (assembly GCA_948472985.1). Taxonomy (NCBI): domain Eukaryota; kingdom Metazoa; phylum Chordata; class Lepidosauria; order Squamata; family Iguanidae; genus Iguana; species Iguana delicatissima. Next base: position 278,952 of record CAOKZL010001437.1, on the reverse strand, counting down.
AGGGGAAGAGAAAAGAGGTAGCTTTAGAGGAGTGAAAAGAAAGTTCATGCAGCTTTCCTCTTCTTGCCCCTTCAGAGCACCTTCCTTTCCCTTCCCCTGTAAACCAGAGGGGAAAGGAGGGGAAAAACATTTTAGGAACTTTCTTTCTCTGCCTCTGGTGCTCTCTCCTTTCCCTTCCCCTGCAAACCGGAGGGAAAGAAAGATTCTAGGAACTTTTTTTTCCTGTCTCAGGAGCTCCCGTCTTTCCCTTCCTCTGAAAAATGGAGGGGAAGGGGGACAGGAGAAGTTATGCTATTTTTTAAAGAGCTAGTTGTTGTTGTTTTTCCCCAGGGGAAAAAAAATTAAAACGGGGTGCGTCTTATATGCCAGTGCATCTTATATGCTGGCAAATATAGTATATGGCTCTGTCTGTTATTAGACCAGTTCTTTTGCCTAGGTCTATGGCTGAAAAACATGATCCAAATTCACAAGAACCACCCCATATATTTGGACAGATTTGTTCCAGAGCTAATGAGGCATGAATTGTAGCCTTTAAGGCTCTGAATCTCAAGTAATCATTAAATGAATCTGAAGTCTGAGGTCCTAAATTTTAATGCATGGACTGATTTGCTCTTGAGTTTTTATCACTTATAACTGTTAAGAAGTGAGAGGGAATTTATCCTGAAGGACAAAGTGTGTGTCTCTTAATGAAGTGTTATCTTGGGACAAAGAAATCCACAAACAGATGGATTAGTTCACTATGCACTAAATTTAAAATCCACTGAAGTTACTGAGCAGCATGATATGGCTTGTTCTATACTTTGCAAAGGTCACATGCAGAAAAAAGAGCTTAAATATTTAATTAGCAAGAACAACAGACTGTAAGAATTCCAGAAAATATACTATTTTCAGCAGGTTGACAAGTAATCTAAATGTACCAATCAGCATCTATTTAGTAAGTTAGAAAAAGACAACTGCACCATTGTCATGATGGAGAACTGGCCTGGCAGATTACAGAAGGCAAGTACTAGTAACAATGGAAATATGCTTGGTGAGAATTTTCAGTGAATCACTGAAAGTGAAATCCAGAGCAAATTTACTAGTTTCTGCTCAGGCCAACCACCAAGAATTTTGAAAGAGAGTCCTCCCCCCAAAAAAAAGTTTTGACCAAATAAATGGAAATTGTCAGGGAAATTACCAAGTATTTCCTACACACCCTGGATACAAAATACATCCTGAGAGATTGTTCATGCTGTAATGATCAATGCTAATGAGTTGGAAGGCACAATTGAGTTGGAAGAGACAACTGCACTCTGGCAAACAGGATTTTTAAAAAATCTTTTCCCTTTGTTTGAATAAAAAACTGCTGAAATTCTTCTTATGTAAATTTTCCTAAGGTTTCTGCAGCAGAATTGATGCATTGGGAATTTTCCTTCATCATTTTAAATTTTATACTAGACTCCATGAAATGCAGCTTTTTTACAACCCCCTTCATTACCAATGTCCACATCTATAGTGATAGAGTAAACATTCTGGACTACACTACACTCTTTCTTCTGAAGCTAAATCAGCCCCTTACAAATCAATGAACTCAAAGTCCTTTCTCTCACTGCAGCTCTAGTCTATATCAAACCCCAAGCCCTCCAAGATACATTTCCAGCTTCAGCTCTTCTCAAACCCCAGCTAAAACTCCTCTCAAACTCAAACTGCTACTACCATTCACTAACTGTCCTATGCAAACATTTCAACAATCTGCATTTACTTCCAACACTCTATTCTGTCCCCATTCCCAACTTACCTCATATCCACACAATAAACCAATCACTATTTTTATATACAGTGTTATACCTTCTTTCCCCATTGGTCTTTTCCTGTATCAGAGGCCTCTTTGGGATGTGGAGCAGTACATCAAGGAAGTTTTGGGTGGAGTCTAGCAAGCTAGACTTATTTTTTTTAAAAAGGATATATGTGCCCTGATACATTCCAACCTCCATATGAAGAAAGGATTGTACAAGGCATGTGGGTTTGCAAAATTCAGTGAAACTGAGACAGTTAAGGATGTTTAATGCAGAATTCCAGGAAGTCATTCATGAAAGATGGGAACACGAATTCCCTTTTTTCCAAGGAACTTTCTTACTAAGGCCATTTCTGTACTACACTGTTATAGTGCTATTATTCCACTTTCAACATCCTGTGGAATTCTGGGATTTGTAGTTTAATGAGGCCAAAGAACTCTTTGACTGAGAATTCTAAATGCCCCTCCCTAAACTGTGAACCCTAGGATTCAGTAGGATGTTGAAAGGGGTATAATAGCACTATAACAGTGTAGTGCAGAAATGGTCTTAAGTTTTCCCTAGGTTTAGAAAATTCCAAGTGTTCCATTAAAGGAAGCACCCTTTAAAAAGGAGGAACCTCCAAGAGATGAAGTTCTTATTGCTCTTAGCAAAACTTAGGAGACAATGTAAGAGTGAAATATTTCAGTTTAGATTTTTTTAGAAAAATAAAGTCTGAGTTATGATCCACCTGACTATAACAGAATGTGTGTTGTATGTTTAATGTCCGAATATCTCAACTGTTATACACAACAGTGAAACTATTTAATCACCTTCTCTTAAATTGTCAGACAAATGATGCAATTTAGCATGACTGATTATTCAATGCAAATTGTCTCCTTGGCCCTGGGTAAGCTGTCAGCTATGAACGATCTATGACAATGCTGTGGAAGACAAGGAATAATTGAGGCCACAAACATAAACACACTTATTAGAGAGAAGGGCTGAATGAGAAATTCATTCAGTTCACATACTAAGTTCAATTTTTTTGAATCCTCAGAATCCATGCTTTTCTGAAGTTTGCAGTGCAGTTCCTAAAACAGGTAAAGGGAACAAAATAAATACTGTGGGAGGAAAAGAACCATTCCCCTTATTGCCACCTTCTCTCTGCCATGTCAAAAGGGCATATACATTTAATGGGGTGGAATAACAACCTATATTCCTAGGAATGCACATGCACTCATTTTCCTTGGAGTGATTTAGAAGTGTGGAAGTACTTGATGCATGTATTTGCAAAGCGTGAAGTTCTTAAGCAAAGCCTACAGGATATTCAGACTAAAAAGGTTTTGTAAAAAGCAAGGTTCTCTGTAATCAGTGGTAGAAAATATTTCTTGCCATGAGAAGTATTAGGGAAATCTGTATAGTTTTTTTAAGAAGCTGCAATTATCAGTGTTATTTCAGTGAACTTTCCTTTAAATTCACTATTTAAAAGAGCAAGAAAGAAAAAAATGCTGACAGAACCAGATTCTACGTTTTCAATTATGTTCATAATGTGTTTTTCTTCTTTCCATTCTAAGATAGCAAGCAACGATAATAAAAGACTTTGAGAAATACAAAGAAAGTGTGTGGATAGTTTTCTACTAATAGATGCTGATATATTTAAATATCAGCATTTTCCCCAAGTGATAACATTTTCTATAAATGATTACTAGCTCTCAACAAACCTTTTTCACATGTTAACTGTGCATGTCAAACAGCTAAAATACAAAAGACACAATCATTTTTTCTCTCCCTGCCTTTTATTTTTCCCATGATATACAAGACCTTTTTGCCAATCCATGGCTCTCAGAATTTCAAAGCAAATTAATTATAGATTCTGTAATTCTGGTCAGAGTCTGATCACTGAATTGAGGGAGACTTCCCTAGAATTTAAGAAATTTATTTTTTGGAGGGTGCAGGGGGAACCTTGATTTTATAGTTTTTCTCTAGTCTAGAGCATATTTTCTAACCTCAATGCTGTGTATAAAAACAGTGGAATGACTTCCAGTGTACTCAGTGCCACTAGACTTGTCATCACTGATTGGATCTGTCCCATAGGACATTTTACCAAGTTTTTATTTGGGTTCCATAATTAATAATAATCATATACGTCCAAGGAATTCCCAGTAGATGAACAGACTGCTAAGTGGTAGTGATAGTGGATAGCTCAAAAGTTTGTTAGAAAAATATTATTTCTCAGTGGTGGTGAATAAACAGCCTGTAATTTAATTAAATCAAATCATTTCAGTTACTTTCCTCTGCAGTACTTAGCAGCCATTGCATACTGTCCAGCATTTCACTGATGAAAACTAGGGCACATGTGCCCAAGCAACATCCAAGTGTGGTCAAGATGGCAAAAGTTATTAATGAGGAAGAAGACGTGAGCTAGGAGAATTTGTAACATCTTTGCTTTTACCTGATATTACTGAGAAGGTCAAGATGTTGCTTTTTTTTTTGTCTCTTCTCCCCCCTCCTTCATTTGAGTACCAAATAGTTTTCCACCTTAAGTTCAGTTTGCAGCAACTTCTAGAAGGAGGAGAGAGAAACTGAGACATTTTTAAAAGCAGATAAAAAGTAAGACAACTGAGGATTAATTGGGACCATCCCTGACAGTTGGAGATTATGAGATTGTATGTTTAGGACAGACTGGGAAGTTATGTGTTCAAGATTCCATTCTAGTATGTAGATGTCATTAGGTAATCCTGGGCTAGTCATTTTCTTTCAGCTTGACCTATGTGTATTTTGTCCTTCTGTTCATCAGCACTGTATAGATAGATAGAAATATCTTCAGATTTAAGCAGTAATTTTAAAAAGTCCATATCCACCCGCCTCACTTTGAGCATTCACACAGCTGCAAGCAGGGTGCTCCTAAGAATGAAATGGTCAAAAAATACTTATATTTTGCATGAAGAGCTAAAGTGTATGCAGAGGATGTTTGTTGAATGAGGAAATTTACACACATTTTGTAAATTGTAAATTGAAAAAAAAAATCAGTTAGGAAAAGGTGTTCAAAGATTTGTAATTTATGTACAGAAGATAACACAAATTGAAACCTACAATGAAACAAGATGGATGATGGAGAAACTCAGCAAAATCTAATTTGAGATGCTTTCACAATACACTATTCTGGGGAATTGGGAAAGTAGGGTTACCCTGAATCAAACTGAAATGCCCATCATCTGCTTGGATGACCTCTGCTGCAAAGTGGCTAAGGAGAACTGAATGGGAGTGACCAAGATGAGTTAAACTCAAACAGGATGGAGGGATGTGCTGTTTGTCACCAGAAAGTCTGCCTGAATTGTGGACTGATACAAGTACAAACATATACCTCTTTAGGAGTATTTTGTTATATGTTCCAATGACCTTTTAATATGTCTGATGTTATATAAAAATAAAAGCCTTCACTTTTTAACCAAAAAGTGAGATATAATTCATGATAATAAAAAGAAAGTATTAATTTCTTGGTTAATTGTTCAGTTTTTTTCTATACAATACTAAGGGCCAAAGAGCTCTCTGGCTGAGAATTCTAAATTCCCCTCCCTAAACTACAGACCCCAGAATTCCATAAGATGTTGAAAGTGGAATAATAGCACTATAATAGTGTAGTGGGGAAAGGCCTATGTCATGAATGTCATTTGTTAGTCCAAATAAGAGTAGAACCATTGAATCAATTGTTGAATGGGGAATCAAAATGTAGGTAAATCCCATTGAGTCAATCTATTCTAGTTGAGACTAATAGGACTCAGACCTATAGAGAAATAGTGCCTGCACTCTTTACCATAGTACTTTTGCATGGTTTGGTAGGAGCAAGTGAAAGGTTTTCAGAAGATCTTTTATATTTTCTAAGGCCACCCAATGGAAATTACCCTAGAGGTTCATCACAACATTAAGGCACATCAGGACATATGGACTGTCCCACCAAAATAGTTTCATTAAAAAAAAAAATTGCTAAGTCTATATACGATAAAAACATACATAAAATGATGTTGAACTTTAGGTAGGTAGGTAGGTAGGTAGATATTCTGACGGTAAAGAACCACCAATTTAGGGGGAAAATAGTGTATTACTGTGCCCTGTTCTCTGTGCTTCTGTGGATAAGTGTCCCAGCAAACTTTAATTACGGGACTTATAAAATTTGAATATGTAACTTGAAACACGAGTTCTGATTAGGACTAAATATTCACAAATATTGAAGACTCAAGGATGTGCAGTTTTACTATCCAAAATATGACTGATATATTATTGAATTTAAATTCTCATTTAGAAATTAATTTTCCAAAAGTCTTACACTAATAATTTAAATGCTGTAGACCAGGGATGATAAAGTCCAGCTAGTGCTAGACTACAGTTCCTAGCAGCCCCAGTGAACACATTGAGTGATGAAGGATACTGTTGAAGATATGGAAGGCCATAATTATTCTCTCTTGCACTAAGCAGTGGCATTTCTTAATGATTTGCTTATATATTTTCTTATTTCTTAATTATGTTTTCTTACTTATAATTTGAATGTTGTAATTATTTTGATAGGCTTCAGATATCACATTTCAGAAGCTGTCAAAACAAATTGCTATTACCTATTAACTTCAGTAAAATATAAAAAGAGCAAAGCAGTAAACAGAGAGTCAGATAAATCTGTGACCTCACATAATGTAAGTGGTACAAGATGGAAACAGAAGATCTAAAGCTGGAGAAATAAAAATGACTCTTCGAATAGTGGGTGATTCTAAGCATCTATATTCATAAATAAGTCCCACTGGGTTAAAAAGGGTTGCATCAGTGCATTCAGCACTGAAATCTCAATATGATTGGTTCAATGTGAGCTCTCATGTCCTTCTATTTCTTTTTCCCCGAGACGAAACACAAAAACATAAGCAGCATTTTATTTATTTATTTCTCACCCCTTCCCTTCCCCCCCTCCGACATATATAGACATCTCAGAAAATACTGCTTACAAAACCTTATGTAGAGGAAGAGGCCATGACAGAGACACAAAGGGGTTCTTTTACATTCTTGGACTATTCCACATCATGGACATTAGAAAATGGCATCCACTTCATTTGTTGACAATATAATTTTTGAGGGATGCTTTCTCTATGGCAAATGAATTGTAGAATTATCTCTCTAATGGGGCAAAACCCAGTGACCAATGGAAAAAAGATTCTGTTTGTTTCTATAGAAATGTCCAACATAGGCCCTTTCCTCATGGGGGGGCGAAACGGGGCCATGCACGCAAGGGCAGAACTTACCCGCGAGCAGGTTGCTCCGTCCCTGCGGAGAGCGTGGATCTGCCGTTCCAAACGCTGCCGAATTTCGGTGGCGCTCGGCGGCGCTTGGCGGTGCCCAATATGGCGGCCGGCAGATTCCGGCGGTGCTCTGCCAATCAGGACAGCGCGCCAGCCGGAAGCCCGCCCCCGGGCAGATCTGCAGGGACGCGCTACAGCATCTCTGCAGTTCTTCACCGGGGGCTGCTACGGGGCAGCGCGGGTGAGTTTTATAAAAACCACTTTCGAAGGTGGTTTTTATAAAACTCACAGCGCCACCCCCACGGCTGCGCTAGAGCAGTTTGAGGTCTAGAACCTTACTTTTTTTAACTGCTCTAGCGCACCCCCCAGTGAAGAAGACCTCCAGGAGAGGTCGCTCTAGCGTGGGCAATATGCCCGTATGAAAATGGCCATAATCTCCATCTTCTCATTCATCAAGACATGCTTTTTACGTTGTCAAAGAGAAAGAAGTAGAGACCAGAACAGAAAGTATACACAAGAAGGGAGAAAAAATCAAAACCATTCTTATTTTGAACTTCAGTGTTAAACTACAACTGTCCTCTATATTTTAAGATTACTTTCAATCCCTCCCTTTATTTTTTCTCCTGCTTTTGAGTTTACATTCATGGGATCCAATTATTAATGGGACACAGTAAAACCTTATTTATTTATTTAGTTAGTTATTTTTGGAAACCTCTGACACTGGCACTTGCTAACCAAGTCTGCGCATGCTGAAGTATCCAAATATTTAAAAGATACTTTCATATTCAATTAATTGAATGAAACAGTTCGGCAGTTTTATATGCCTTGAGCAGCGTTAAAGCAGACGAGAATTCTCTAGGGAGAGATTCAGCTATAAAATAATTGCTAAGATGACGCTCTTGTAATCTGCTAGTTCATAGGTGAATGCATTTCTGATGCAGAGATAAAGCAATGTTGTAATAGAAAGTAATGGCTATTAAAGAGTTGCTGATGACTATTGAGCTCAATCATTTACAGATTGAGTGTTTCTCCTAGTAAACATTGACAAGACAAACAAAGGCACAGAAAGAATAATGAGACTCAAGTACAGGCTGTGAATGATTTTCATATAAAATTGTGTTGTATGCATTCATCAGTATTAGTTGATTTCTGATGGGTTAATCATTTCCTGAAGCCATTTTTAACATGGCAAATCCCCCTAAAATAAATAAATAAATATTGAGTAACACCAGAGCTTAGAATGGTGATTTTTTTTTCCGCTGACAACAACTTGCAGAATGCAAGTAAGCATGGCTGATAGCTGAATTTCAACTGTAGGTTTTTAGAATGTATTTTTCCCTGCAGTGCCCCAGAAAGAAGTTAGGATCTGTTATCTCAAAATGTGGCTGACTCAGAGATCCATCTGTGATGCCAGTGCCTCCGCTAAACAGTGGGGATTATTAGCTCAAAAGGTGAAGCCTGCAAGTGGGGTGTAACCTAGCAGGACATTTTACACCTGTGTATTCTGGTACTAATGCAAAGACATGAGCCAGAGATTTCAACAGTAAGTTTTGTTTTATTGGGGGGAATTAACATGCACACAAGATCCCAGCAGCCTCACAATCACACAAGGCTAACTGAAGGAAAGGGGAGGAAAAATTGAAAAGCGAGAAGTTAGGGTGAAGTGGGTGATATTTACCTACCTGTAGCAAGGAAGTGAAGTGATGTGGCTCAGATTAAGGGTCTAAGGGTAGTACAAGAATGGGAATCAGAGCAACAGAGTGATGGCCTATATCCAGAGTACTATGAGCTATCTGGCTCAGAACCAGGGTTTAAATACTCTGTTTCTGTTAATGGTTCTCTGGAAGAGTAGACAGTGGAGTCTGGAACAAGCTAATGTCTTTAGTGTTAGGTGACAAAGAACTGATGGGAATCATGATAGCTCCTTAATGACAGAATAAGTGAGGAGTTTCAGCAGGCAGAGGAAGAGGGCTGAAGATAATCGGTTGTTCTGTGGAGGCAGTTTCAGGCACTATTGTTTCTAAAGGTCAAGTTGTTGAGGAACATTTGTAAGTCTATTATTGTTGGGGCTTCCTTGACTATGAACTGGCCACCTCCTGAGGTCCCATCTGACCTACTTCTGCATGTGTTCAGCCCTCTTTCGCCAGCATAGTGCTGTAGCCATAGCAGTCTATAATTTATATTTTGTGCTGATTAAATATTTGTGTTATTCCACTGGAAAAACCCTATCCCAGGGTCTACAATTTTAATATTAAAGTATAATTCCATGGGCCAGAGAGGTCTCTGAAGGGGCATGTAGGCAGGCATGGTCAAAAGACCAAAAACCAGGTCAGGCCAGTAAAATCCCCCGTCACGTAGCCCCAGGAAACCTCAAGATGAGCAAACCCACAATAAACAAAGGATCCTCAGCCCTGAGACGCTGACTTGAGAGGATTAGCATGTGTGCCTCAAGTTGAGCAAATATCCCATCAGGCGGGGACCAGAAGTCACACCACAAAACACAGCCGAAGATCCGGAGACTTTGGCAACATCTAACAATCCCATCACATAGAGGAAATTGCCAATGTGAAGCTTCGTGCCTACTGTAACACCCATTGTTCTCCCCGGGAAAGGATTAGTCTTCCAGGTACTTTTTCCCCTACAAATAGTCCCGGCTTTTGAGCGTTTCTTCGGATCATCCCAGTCACCCCAGCCGACCGTCGCTCCATTTGCCGAGCAATACCCTCAGCCCTCTCTGTGCTGAGCCCCACCTCTTTGCTGCCTTCTCAGACCCAGGACTACAGGACAAGGTGCAGTATTACCCCCAACAACACCTCTTCAATACTCCCTCTGTCCAATTTCCTCTCTTTTTCTTCTTAATAGCTCTTGGGTGTGTGTGTGCGAGATTGTGTTGCTGTGTGAGACTTTTTCTTCAATAAAATCATTTTATTGGACATTTTGGTTTGGTTTTTGGCTTGGCCTGACACCGTAAAAACTGGGTAAAAGACCCTCCTAGGTTACCCTGCCTCTTGCAGTGCTATTGCTGGTGCTCTGGCTAGTTTCCATTCCCCATCGCGTGGAGCACATTGAGGTGTCCCCCAAGGGACCCCACAAATCAGAGTAACATTTGCCAATTAAACCATTGTTACCCTGTTTACTGGAGGGTCCCAGGAGGGACTCCAAAATGTGCTCTACTATAGGTGGGGAAAATTAGCTCAGAGCACTGCTTTAGCATTACGAGAGGCAGGGTAACTTAGCAGGATCTTGTAACCCAGTGTTTATGGGGTCAGGCCAAGCCAAGGAGCACACCAAGTTTAAGAATAATTGAGATTTTATTAAAAACAGACAAACAGTGTATGCAACACACTCACACAAGTAGCTAAGGAAAATAAAGTTTGGAGTGGTATAGAGGGATTTTGAGAGGGATTGTTGAATTGGGTGATACAACACCTCTCCTGAAGCTTGAGTTCACTGGTCTGGAGTCTCAGTACATGGGACTGAGGCGACAGTTCGCCAAACAAAGTGGCAGCAAGGCTGGATGGAAGTCCGGAGCGATCCCAGGTTGCTGCGGTCTCAGCTACTGGAGCTGAGGGGAAGGCTCGCCCAGCAAAGTGGCAGCAAGGCAGGATGGCACTCAGGAGCAATCCGAGGAAGTTCTCGGAACCAGGGGTTTTTATAGGGAGAAGTGTGACTGCAGGCTATGCCTTACTTGGGGACAACAATGAGTTTTGGGTGTGAGACAATGTCTCAGAAAGGTCACAATTTAGCATGATTGAGTTAAGTCCGAATTGACAAAGAGGTAAACTGTATGCAAATGCTTGGCATTTAAGCTTCTAGCTTGCCAAGTTACCTGCTCAGGGCAGGGAGTCCTTTGTAAACAGCATGCATACATAATGAGGGTGTTTGCAGAGAGGTCTCCTAAAGTGGTGATCTGGCTATTTCTGGCCTGCCTGTATTGTCTTGGGATATTGCAGCGTTTGATGGCCGAGCCTAGTTCTGGGCTTGTCCGGGGGCCTCTCAAACACGTGGAGAGGGGTGGTAGAAGAAAGCCAAATTATTGATATCAAAGTGATATCTAGTGCTATCGTCAGGTAGGCCTAGACTGCAGTAACAGCATATCATGGAGTGAGGGTGTACAGCCTGGCAATGGAGCCATGTGGCCGAGAGGCTTGAGTTACAGCCAGGATTAATTAACTAATTAATTAATTAATTAATCTCACGCATTAGCTATAATAAGATGGAGGGGAAAAGATAAGAAAAAGCTACCATCCTACCATTGCTTCTGAGTTATGTTAAGTTTTAAAGCAGTGGTTCTCAACCTGTGGTTCCCCAGATGTTCGTGGACTTCAGCTCCCAGAAGCCCCAGCCACTATGGTCAATGCTCAGGGCTTCTGGGAGCTGAAGTTCACAAACATCTGGGGACCCACAGGTTGAGAACCACTGTTTTAAAGTGATGTGCTCGCTTACATTCATAAATAAATGAGAAACAAAAAAAATGCTAAAAACTGTTTATAATATACATTACTTCTTGTATATTCAGTAGTATATATTAAGAGAAGCTTTAGAGTGTAGTTAAAATTTGATTATACAATGATCTGTTGGAAACACATAACAAATAAAGAGCAAAGAATGGCTTCCATCAATCACAGATGGTGATGTTTTGGTCATGTGCGGGCACAGTTCTTCAGAAATGGGTACAATAATGCCACAAATTTTCTTTTTTTTTAATTTTTGTTTTATTAAAGAAAAAAATAATACAATACATAACAGAATAACTCAAAAACACCATATGAATAACATAAATGTGAAAAAGAGAAAAATTACAACACAAATGGCTTACATTACTATTGCTCTCCAATTCCTTTTTCATCATATACTTATTCCACATATTTTATATCACATTGATTATATATTTTTATTTCATATATCTAAATCTCTTTCTCCTTGTACTCATTATTACTATAATAATTTCATTCTTAAATCTAGTCTTTTCAACTATATTTTTTTAAAAAAAATTTATTATGAAAAAAATTAAACAATACAAATACAAATAAACAAAACCCCACATAATTAACAAAAAAAGTGAATAAACCCACCCCCCAGAGCCAACCTTTTGTTCACTCCACTTTCCAAAATTGCCATTCTTCTTGTGAAAGGGTAGCTTTACCATCTCTTATCAAAGCTTTTTCCAAGAATATTCCAAATTTCTTCAAAATCATTCCCTTTTACAAGACCTTTCATAAATCTAATTCTACAAGTTAACTTATCATTAATTGCAGTTTTCCACACTTTTTTATACCATTCCTCTATTTGAATTTCTTCATTTATTTTCCATTTTTTTGCCATTATTAACCTTGCTGCAGTTAACAAATTTGTTATTAATTCCTTCACTCGACCTTATTATACATAGACAACAACCCTATATTTGGAAATATTGGTATATCAATTCCTACTATCTCTTTTATTTCTTTAAAAACCTTTTGCCAAAATTCCATTATCCTATTACAATTCCACCACATATGCATATGTGTACCAATTTCTTGACATCTTCTCCAACATAATCTAGAATATTTCTCATCTACCTGGCTTAATCTTACTGGTCTCAAGTACCATTTCCAAACTATTTTATAATAATTCTCTTTTATTCTCATCGATAATTTTTTTAAATGACGTTGTTTCCAAATTTTTCTCCATTCTTGTATATCTATATTTTGCGATTTCTCTTCCTCCCACATTTTGCTAGGATAATCATCCTCTTCTTGATCTTTTGCCAACATTTTGTATATTTCACTTGTAATACTCTTTAATAATTCATTTTCTTGCATATTTTCTTTTTGAATAATAATTTGTTCAAATTTAGTATGTTCTTTAAAATCTTTAACATATCTTTTCATACTCTTTGTCCATTGCTCTAACTGTATATAATTTAACCAAGATATTTTGGTTTCCTACAATCTCTCTTTTATTTTATCTTTATTAGTCATTATTTTCATCCAATCTTTTAATCTATATATTTTTGTTTGTTTTTTTATTTCTTTCTCTATTATTTCTCTTAAATTTATTGGAAATTTTTCCATCATTACTATCAGAGTTAATGTTGATATATTTGAAATCAATTTTCCTTTATTTTTCTTCCAAATTTCTATTCTTTTTTATGAAAGGATTTTCTATCTTTTCTATTTCTTTCTTTAAAAAATTCCTGAAAAATATATTTTCCAATTTCATCTCAATATTTGTATCTTCTGTCTCTAACCATTCTAAGTCACCTTTTCCTGAGACTCCTTCTATAATATATCTCAATTGATTTGCATAATAATACCATTTTAAATTTGGAAGTCCTAAGCCACCTTCTTTCTGACTTTTATACCAATATTTCTTATTAATCCTCGCTCTCTTGTACCCATTGCAAAAATTATTTAATAACTTTTGCCACTCTTTTAATTCTTCCTCTGATATTTTTATTGGTAACATCCTAAAGAAAAAATTAATTTTAGGTAGTATTTTCATTTTTACCAGTGCTATTCTTCCAAACCATGATAAATTTATATTTTTATAATCCTCTAATTTCCATTTAATTTCTAATTTTAATTTCTTATAGTTTTTTTTCCTCTAGTCCTTGTAAATTTTTTGTAATATCTATTCCTAAATATTTAATTGATTCTTTTACTTTAACTACTATTCTTTTATTACTTGTAAAATTTTGTACTTCTCTTTTGGTATAATTGAACAACATTATTTCTGATTTGACCCAATTTATTTCTAATCCTGTCTTCTCCCCAAACTCTTTTAAATGTTTGTCTATTCTATCTTTTTAACTTGATCTTTAATTGTTAACAATGTATCATCTGCAAATAAACTTATTTTATTTTTTTCCTTGGTTCCAATTCCTTCCAAATTCTCATCATTTCTTATTACATTGGCTAAAGTTTCTATAACTATTGCAAATAAAACTGGAGATAATGGACATCCCTGTCTCATTCCTCTTGATATTTGAATCTGTTCTGTAATTCCATCATTTACCATCACTACAGCTGTGTCATGTGAATATAATTGATTTATTAACCCTTTAAATCTCTCTCCTAATCCTATTTTATTTAAAATTACATTTAACGCCAGCCATTCCACACAATCAAAAGCTTTAAATATATCTAATGCTAAGATTCCAGCTTTTTGTTTATCTCTATCTATTATATTTATTTCATTTATCATTTTCCCTATTAAATTTGCCATCTGTCTTCCTTGAATAAAGCCACATTGATCTTTGTGTATATACTTATAAATAAATTTATTCATCCTCTTCGCCATTATTGCTGTCAATATTTTAGCATCTTGGTTTATTAAAGATATTGGTCTATAAGAACCTGGATCAGTCGGATCCTTACCTGGTTTTAAAATTAATATTATTAATGATTGCTTCCATGATAATGGGATTTTATCACCCCTTAATATACTGTTATATAATTCTTTTAATTTAGGAATTAAACACTTTTTAAATGTTTTATAATATTCTGGACCTAATCCATCCATTCCTGGTGATTTTCCTCCTTTTAAATTATTTATTACTTCTTCTATTTCCTCTTCTGATATCATTTCTTCCATCAACATTATCTTGTTCTGTTAGCCTTGCTTTCCAATTCTTTTTAATATATTCCTCTAGATTCTTTGTGGATTTTTCTTCTGCTGAGTACAGTTCTTCAAAAAATTCCTCAAATTTTTTATTTTATCCTTCATCAGCCTATTTTCTTTGCCTAACTTATTTTTTACTACTCCAATCATATTCCTAGTTTTTTTTATTGTACTGATCTAGCCAACGTTTTTGAATTTTTTTACTATATTCAAAAAATTCCCTTTTCAAATATATTAGTTTTTTCTGAACTTCATCCATTTCTATCTTTTCCAATTCGTTTATTTTTGCTTGTAATACTATATATTTCTTTTTAGTTCTATCTATTATATATTCATTCTCTAATTCCTTTATTTCTTTTTCTAACTTTAATTTTTTCCCCTTAGTTGTCTCTTTAATTTTCTTGATTCTTTAATACATATTCCTCTTACCACTGCCTTCATAGTATCCTATAATACATCTTGTGATACTTCCTTATTATTATTTATATCCCAAATGTCTTGCCATTCCTTCTCTATTTTATTTACTATCTCTTTATAATTAAATAAATTAGTGTCCAATCTCCACCTTTTAGCATGCCACAAATTTTCTAACTGCAGGAAAATATGGTTTTTGCTTTCTTCCTCCGTATACTGGCTTTCAGTACAAATTTGGTAGAATAATTAGTTTGTTAAATAATTGGACAGATAGGAAGCAATTAACATACTGATGAACCTTGTGTTTGCATGGGTTTAAACAATTAGAGAGACCCAAAATCTGTCATTCTGTTTTTCTAGAAAAATAAGCTAAGTCCAGATCAGTTGTTGTAGCTAATGTGTAATTTATCCTAAAACATGATATTCACAAAATGTAAGTTTAAAGGCCCCCTTACTTCTTATTCTTCTCACACCACAACATTCTGAAATGCATTTTATATTACGTTTAAATGCCAGGGGATCAAAGTAGCATTTGGCTTTAGAATACAAAATCCAGAGTTTCTATCTCTTTCCCCCCTTCTTTCACAAGGAAAATATAAACAACTCAACAGAACAAATTCACAGAATGACCATACACAGCTGAGAAACAAACAAGCCTTTCTGTCACCTCAGCTGGCCTGTCAGAAAAAGAAAGGGAGATGCTTATTTCAGTGAAAAAAGAGCCACAATCAGAGATGGTGAGGATATCAGACATACTGGGCTTCATCTGCAACCTAGCAATGGTTTGCTTTAAGTATGGGGCTTGTCTCAAGGGACGCTTATAAATGGTACCCTTTTGGACTACAGCTCCCACAATCCCCTTCCAAGCATGGTGACCAGTTATAGTGGCTGAGTGGATCTGAGAGATGTCGTTCAAAAAAGAAACTTTTCCAAGCTCTGGCTTCTTACTCTGAAACAAAGAATGAGGGAAAAAAGACATTTCTTTACCTAGAAAAAGCTTGAGGCCTGGGAGTGTTCTGAGGGCTTCGAGAACAAGTACAGTCTTATGACATAGTGAAGTGCTTATCTCTTCTCTCTCTCTCTCTAGTAGAGTCAGACTGTAATGAATAGCAAATAACTCACAAGAGGATACTCCTTGTAAAAATGTCTCCTTGCATTATCCAGTGTGCTTCTGCTCTGTTCCAGAGGTGGGCAACTGTGGCAGATGCAGGCATCATTCCACCCTCTCCAAAACTTCCCTGGAGGCCACACCACACTGTCACTCATACCACAACTAGAAGAAATGTCATATCATTTCAAAAACCATGAATCACTCAAAATATAACCAGTGCAGCTTGCAGGATGGTGAAGTGACAAGGGGAACAAGATGATCCCCAATTGCCATGTTTTTGAGATAGTTGGCAAGTGTTGATGTGTTTCATGCTGAATTTTTAACCATTTTCTCTCAAAATTGTGGGAACTGAGAACTTTGGTGGTGTTTTAGGGAGGCTTTATGGTCTGCAAAATAGGACTCTGGTGGCCACATATGGACTTCAGGTTATGTTTTCCCTGCCCCTGCTCTACAGAGTGAAAAGTTCCATATTTTCTTCAGTAAATCCTAAATAATCTACTCCATCAAGGGAAACATGGAAAGTTTGCATTTTGGATTAAACTCCAGTTATATCCCAGCTAGCATGGCCATAAGACAAACAATTCCTTTTGATTCTTTTGATGAGTTATTCTTTGAAACAGAAGATAAAAATGCAGGGGGATTCCTTTCTAATCACATCTGTACATCATAATTTCTTCCTGAGGGGAAATTATATGATATGTGCCTTTATCATGTTCACATGGAAAATCTCTCTCTCCCTCCTGCTCTTGAAACTCCTTACGTTATTGTTGGTTTCCTTTTCCTTTTCCATTTATTCTAAATATGAAGGCTGCAATTTAGCTTAATACTTTCAGAAGATGCTACTGTGCTTGCAAATGTTATCAAATTCAGTCAAAATTGCAAAACAAAATTGTAGACATTTATGATTTGAAGTTAAATGTTTCAAGACAAAATTGAACTACTTTCTTTTTTAGATCAATGAATCTTTTCTTTGGGGCACATACCCAATTTTTCCATAACTCCTTTCCTTCTTTTGCACCTTTCTCTAGTTCTGTCTCACCTATGAACATCTGCATGTTGACAAAACTCTGAGAAAGAGCTGCTAATGTTGTCATATGCATAATCACATCTGTATGCTTTCTGGGAAGTATTTTAGCAGTGTGCAGGTGCACGCTACCCAAAAAGAATACTGATGCAATCATGTTAATATTACATCAAGACTGCTTCTTCATTTTATTTTGTTGTTGTTGATGATGATGTTTTAGTGAGTTAACTTTGAACAACCACAATACTTAAGTGAAAAACACAGAAATAAATCAAAAGACCTACAGATAAGACACACTATGCATACAACAATCTAATGACACAGCTATGTTGGCTATGTTACAAGGTATCCAGATCCAGACTAAAATGAAGGTAATGCTTCCTGGTCTTACTCACAATTGTAAAACACTCTCACTCATTTTTCTTCTTTGCTTCAAACAACTGTATGTGATTTTTGCCAGGGTTCAATATTGTCAGAAAATGTTCACTGTTTCACCTGTGTTGATAGGAGTGTTACAATGCTGTTGCTAAGCATCATGCTTTCGAAACAAAACCACCCTAAGATTTAATCAGTCACTGCTGTTTATTCCCTATTTGAAGTCAAAATGCTCCATTTTGTTATTCATCAGTGGGCTGCTGTAGAAATGATAATTGGGTCATATGAAATGATTATGACTTATAATAAACAGAATAAACAGCGGGATACATGGGGGAAGGGTGAAAAGAAAGCCTTAAGTTTTTAAAAGCTTGGGTTAGAACTGCATTATAGCCATCAAAGTTTTTTTTAATGCAATGTTAGGTGCAAACAATACACTGTTTTGTTTCCAGAAAATACCACCTTTTATAAAATAAATAAAAGGCCCGATGCAAAATAGATCACATCCTATAACCCATACCTCCTTTCCCTCATGGTTTGCTGAAAACTATTCTGTTAAGAGTCATACGCTCACAACTGAATGCATGATTCAAGCTAAATTTCCCCCCAAACCGTTCACCATAATTAATAAAGCATGCAACATGCAGAAGAAGTGTAATTTGCTAATTATAAAATGTTTCCTATAATTAGATTATGTTCACTGATTTTTAATCAGATATCTTCTGAGTTTGAAATCAATTTTTCTTCTTCTCCCTCAGGAAATATTATAATCAAAGTAAATATGCAACAAAAAAAAAGTGACCTGTTTGGGGCAATGTGTCTAATTACTGCTCAGTGCCCTCCTGCACAAACAAAGTAGAAGGCAATAAAGTACTACTCGGCCAATGAGATTCAGGCTGCTTTGCTCAGTGTTTTATCCTAACTGTAGGCTAGGTGTAGTCAGGAAATGTCCGGTTCACAGTGAGTGCTCTTCTCTAGCTATATTATGTTAGTGCAAATCAGTGTTCCAAAAAGTGGTTGTTATATTAAATATTTTAACATGAGATGAGTTAAAAATAAAAATGGAGATATTCTGCAAAAAACAAACAAACACTCAGGGGCAAGCTCAACATTGCATCAACAGGTGTATGACTGAGCTTCCAAAGACTGCTACATGCTTTTTCCTTGTACATCACAGTATTAATTTAAACCCACTACATAAGTTTTCATTTCTATATCATTTTTCTAATTTAACCTTCCACCCCTCACACCCATTCACAGCAGAGTCTATTGTAGGTAAGTGGGAGGTGAGGGGAGAGAAGGAAAGGAGAGGCTTAAAAGTTCACAGCACTGCTGTACTTCATGACCATCTAATAATAGACCACGTAAAGGAGAAAAAAATCCCAAATGTACAAAGAATGCACCACCATTTAACAATAGTGCACTTAAATACATTAAAATAAATACAAGGAAACTGTGGCAATGAGCTGTTCTTTGTCACACATGCACAGACACTCGTAGCTGATTTTCTAAGCCTAAATTTGGATGGTTTCAGGGTTGTTGTTTTTTATCCTTTGAATTTTTCATACTACTGTTCTGAGCGTGACACTCTACAGGTCTTCATTAGTTTAGACAAGTTGCCATGGAAACTACTGTGTGGGTTTAGGTTTTTTTTTTTTACAAAAGTGTTTTCTCCCTTTTGTTCTTTCTTTCTTTCTTTCTTTCTTTCTTTCTTTCTTTCTTTCTTTCTTTCTTTCTTTCTTTCCTTCCTTCCTTCCTTCCTTCCTTCCTTCCTTCCTTCCTTCCTTTCTTTCTTTCTTTCTTTCTTTCTTTCTTTCTTTCCATAAAACAAAACTCACTAGAAACTAAAACAGAAGTTTAGAAGATTCTAGGAATAAAAATAGAAGTCATAAAAATCTGGCCCATTCTAATTGCAGACATAGGTAACATCTGGAACTAGTGACAGTGTTAACCACCTGTTTTGGGGAGAGGAAAAATGTGGAATTTAACACAAACCCTCCATTCCCCTTTCCAAAGAGATCACCCGCATATTTTGGGTAGGCCTGGTGGGTATGGAGAGGTACTATTTACTTGCCTCCTACATCTACAGAAATCTCAATGTTAAGCATAGAGAAGTCTACTTCCACTGCATAATAACTTCAGTAGCTCAAAGTGAGTTGTGAATTTATGGAAGGACAGATGGTTTAAGGCAGAGGAAGCATAGTGCAGCCTCTGGACCCATATCTCTGTCCCTTTGTAGTTCATGAATTGCAGCAATGGCATTCAGCAAGACTTAATTTTTTAATTGATGATGGCACTAGAGGAGGAGGTCCTTTGTTATTTGCAGAAAATGTTGTTTCCTATGTAAATCTACCATGTACAAATTGTACATTGAATAAAATCACCAATTTATAGAATTTTATCTGCATAAAACAGAATTTTTTGTGTAGGAACTAATCTTTCTGAATGGAAAGGTTACTTTCCACACAGAAAATCATGTCTCCTGTGAAGAAAATGCTGATTTCTGCAGAAAACAATCATGTGGGAATTTTTCACATAGCAGGTCCTGAATTG
This sequence comes from Iguana delicatissima, assembly GCA_948472985.1. NCBI lineage: Eukaryota > Metazoa > Chordata > Lepidosauria > Squamata > Iguanidae > Iguana > Iguana delicatissima. The sequence goes on along the minus strand of CAOKZL010001437.1, from coordinate 258,837 downwards.
TGAATAGTCTTTGAAACCATTTGATTTTCTAAGACTTTCTAAGACTAAAGAAGCAAATTACTGAAATTACTCACTGCTGCCTTTGACAAGAAGCCTCATGAAGACTGATGTTGTAAAACACACAGAAGATTCAGAAAACCAGAGCACCAGCTCTAAATGGCTAGAGATATATACATAATTCGCATACAAAAATCAAACTTCCTCCTCATCTAGTGCTACTCTAGTGTTTTCACCCTTCCTAGAGACTCAGGCCATTTCCACACTACACCTTTATAGTGCTATATATTCTACTTTATACATCCTATGGAATCCTGGGATTTGCAGTTTAGGGAGGCTCTTTGGCCTCAGTAAACTACAAACCCAGAATTCCACAGGATGTTGAAAGTGGAATAACAGCATTATAACTGTGTAGTGTGGAAATGGCCTCAGAGATGGATTTCCAGACCTTAATATGAACTCTATTTTTGCAGCACTCCAAAGATACTCAATCCAGGAAAAGAGCCCACATGATCAATTTCTGAAGTTTATTTTCTGGTGAAAAGTCACTCAAAGATTCCATTTTTGCTGATGCAATAGTAGATTAATGAATGATACTCCGCCAGCTCCAAGAATTCTGAACTCCCCCGAAATAAGACCTTCCCACAAAAGCAGAAATGGAAACTGGAAATGACATGCAGTTTGGATTTTAGCTGAATTTCAGGCAGTCTCCAAAATTGGTCTACAGCAAGTTCACCACTTTTGATTGAAATCCAAATTAATTAATTAAACAAGTTATCATAGTAAAATAAACATGACATTAAGAATAAATGTAAAATATATCAAAGAAAAAGAAAAAATGCATCATCTCTTGTTTATTAATAGCCCATTCTTTTCATTGGGTGCTCCTACACTGTGGAATTCCCTCCCACAGAAGGCTGCTTTGGCAAGGACCTCTGACCTCTCTCTCTCTCCCCCTTATTAATTTGATTTGATTTATATGCCACCTTTCTCCCAAAATAGGACTCAAGAGAACTTAAGATACTGGGTAAAACAAAAAGATTAAAGCTATAAGAGGTGCAAGAGGTTTTTCTTTTTAAAAGGATTCAGTTTATACATTCCTTTAAGACATTTCCTACTAGATATTCATAATGTTTAGTCAGTCTCTCTCTCTCCTTCTACCTTTTTTTTTTTTTTTTTAGTAATTTGAATTTTTTGGTTTCATGCAGCAGCATGAAGCAAGGCCATTTCTGAGGGACGTTGCTGTCCCACAATGGGAACATGTTGCCGGCAATCCGCAAGTCATGCTTTCAGACAATGTCACTGTGGTATCCCTGCAAACACGTCCTCACCCATCATGATTGCAGGATATTCCATTAATAGAAAAAATCCATTAATGACATGAAATCACGTGACGCTCCTGTCACCAGCAGTCACGTGGAATGGGTGGAAGCACAATGTAGGCACTTCTTAATCCAGCACAGCACAGGAAAGAGGCCAGATGCCCTGTGGAAGGAAGATACATGTTGCTCCTGCTCCCATCCACAAGCAGCAGGTCAGGTACTGAGGGGAGCATTGGTAACACACTCCTATCCCAGCAAAGGTTCTCCTGGGGTGACACTAAGACAACGTCAGAAAAGGGTAAGGTGTGGAAATGGCCCAAGTAATGACAATGTGCTATAAAACTGCTCTAACAGTAAAGTGCAGACACACCTTGAGATATTTTCTGTTGCCAATCAGAAACCCATAGTATTTGAACTGTGAATCAAAGCCCTAGGCCTTGCAATATCAGAAAGCGAGCACTTGAACTGTTCAACTGGAACATCTTATTTGATGAAAAATGCTCATGCATTCCTATATGGAGTTAACTTGTTATTTATGATCTCCCAACCAAAGAAGTTGCATAGTCATTGGCAATAAGTATTACAGGATTATCTTTCAGGCTGGATATTATGTTAAACAAAATATAGCCAAAGGACACAAGCGTAGATACAATGTACTGCTGTTGTTCACGACAAGGAGTAATTTCAGTGAGGTAGAAAAGGATGCTTCAGAGTCAAAACAGATATTTTTATTTCATGAGACATGAAATCATGTACATGGGAGGGGGTTACAGCTACGTGTCCCAATGGGAAGTTTGTGTAACAAATTTGTAGTGTGCCCACAAAAAATGTTCTTTTGGACCTGCACCACTGAGAATTCCTCAGAAATCCTCAAATCTCTTTGCTAACAAGTAGGACTAAAAATTTAAAATATAGTCAGCAGCAATGAAAACTAGTGCTTACCCAACTTACCCAGAGTAGTAAAGATGCTTATTGAACTTGTGCGCAAGTACTTAAGTATTAGACTTCCATGGTGCCTCTGTCTTTATGTCTTCCAAAGTAACACCAAATGAAGTCCTTCGTGCTGCTGACTCCTTTCACTTAAGGCCACCAAACTCATACAAATTAAAAAAGACCATTTCTTCTTGTAATGACAACACATTTGTTTTTCAAAGAGCCTGTGGATCTTTTCAATATTGAAATATTAAACAGTATGCATAAGTAAATAAGTAAACTAAACAAGTTCAGAAAAATGTAGCAATGCAATGAGATAAGTTGATTTGTGGACAATATCGAAACTCCTGTTTGTCATACTAAATTGTGAATCTAATATTTATTGAAACCATGCAAATAATGTTGTTGAGGATGATGTTTTTGTTTGCTGCAAGAAACAAGTACAGGCATTATATTCTAGTTAGGGTTAGAAACACTATTTATGAATTTTCTTATCCTTGATGAGAATGTGTCAAAATACCCTGCTGAGGAAAAAATGTAAGCAGCCACAACTTTTTACATGAAGGTAAAAAGATGGAATTTTTCATCAGTATTAGGAAAATAAAGTAAATTAATAAAGCTTTCACAAAAGCCCTAAAATGCAAATAAAAATAAAAGTTAAAATTATGCAAAAACTCTTGTAATCTTGTCAATGATTGAGGTACCTTTTGAAATGTTTGAAATGTTCACATGGGAGAATGAAAAACAAAGACTAACATTTCCATTCCTCATAGTACATACAGGGAATGGAAACACCAAATGTCCTAAAAATTAATCTAATTTCCCTGAAGTACAACTATACATGCTCAACTGCATACTGAGCTTAAGATTAAGAGTGGATCATGATTTAGCAGTTTGGAAAATGGCCTGATATAAAGACATCCAGTTCAGCTCTGGACCAAACACAAATTTTGATTTGGAAATCCGAATCCATGTACGTTCCATTGATCACGAGTGGAAAAATTAACAAACCCCTGTAACACTTTCTTTCCATTCCTCAGAAACAGAAACAATTTTCACATAAACAAAATAAAGATGAAAAACAAAATGAACAAAAGCACTGAACCCATTTTCTCCCAGAACTTTCCAGACATCTCGGTTTCATTCCCTCCAACAGTCCTGATTTGACAGAGACTGTACTGTTGTGTCCCACTTTTCCAGCTGATTTTAAAATGTCCTGGTTTAAAAGCAAATGCAACTTTCAACAATTAATATGTGAGGAGAATCTTGTTGAGAATAGGGGATAGACATAAACTGAAACTTCATCTGAAAATGCCACTGTGGTTATCAGCCCAAGAAACTTCATAGAAAAGAGATGACTCCTGAAGAACAATGACTGTTTTACCAGGATCTATTGGAGACTGAATCAGTTGAATGTTAACACAAGAAGGATTTGATACATTCACACACAAAATAAATAAAAAACCTGGCCTATTTTTTTGGCCTATTTTGGCTTATGTGTTTTTCTTCAATAAAAACTTTTGTTAACTTGATGTTGCTTAGCCACATTTGAAATGCTGAAATGTTGCATAGTATGCTGTCCCCACAAAACTAGGGTGTTAAGCAGTTTGGAGGAAGCCTAAAAACTGCAAAGGGTTCCTTTGTACAAAACTCACTGCATCCATTCTTCTGAAACTGTTCAGACTGATACTTTCCAAAGGGGCAATTATTCCTGAAAATTCCTTCAATTTTTCCATTTTTATTTAAAAAATATTATCAGCAGTTCCCTTTAAAAAAAGGTACCAAAGTGTAAAGAGTGTAGTATATAGCAGTATATTTCTGCAAGTCTTTTTGTATTTAAACATATTTCAATCATTAAAACTGCTCAGATTGCCTATTGTTCAGACTATGTTCATTCTTCTTCCAAGTTGTTGAGATTATATATGTCTTTGTACATGTCTTCACACACATGTGTACACATATAATCTTGTTTTGTATATCTTTCAGATTATGATTATTGTTCATACAGCTATATCATACACCTTGACAACTTGATTTTTTTTTCTCTCTTTCTTTCACACTTTCTTCCTTCACACTGCTGAGAGTTGGAATTTCCTCTCAGTACCTGGGGAAGCCTACTATGACTTTTCCTTCAACTTTCTCCTTAAACCCACTCTTACATTTGGCCCTGGTAGTGCTGGTATAGGGATGGAAAAAATATTCAAAAATATTCAAAAATGGAAAAAAAAAAAAAAACACATGTTTTTCAAGTGTTAAGAAATGTTGATGAGAAGAATTCTGGACTGATGAGAATCTTTGCAGTTTAGGGCTTATTTTGCACAAAATTCATATGTGGTTGTTTTGTGCAGAAAACAACATTTTCTGCACAGGAAACATCATTTTCTCTATGTAAAATAATATTTCAATGTATGAATCTTAATTCCTGTATGGAAAATGCTGCTTTCTGCAAAAAAAAAAAAAAATACTGTAATTTGGGGGTTTATTCTATGCATAGGAATTAATATTCTTATGTTGAAATATTATTTTCCGTACAGAAAATTCTGTTTCTTGTGCAGAAAATGCTGTTGCCATGCAAAACAAAAACATGTAAATTTTGCAGAGAATAAGTCATGAACTGCAAATAGACTTTCTTATAGTGGGAAGAAAATTGCTCATTGCTGCCTTTGAGAGGAAGCATAGTGAAGGGTTATATCCCTACAATGGCAGCAGCTTCTTCAAGATTTTTCTTTTTAAGTTTCTCTCTGTTGGCTTACCCATCTCTTTTTTCACTGCGTTTGCTGCTACATAGTTGTTCTAATTGAAACTAGCAGTGGATTTTACTCCTCCTTGCTGTAATCATGATTTGCTTATGTGAATAAAACAGGCAAGTTAGGAATAAGAATGAAAAAAAGGAACAGAGCCAGGGGCTTGTGGATTCAACAGAAAGATTCCTGCTAAAGTATAGGTTAAATTCTTGATAATGCCGGCAACTAATATTAATTCTGTCTTCCATTAAGCCTTTAACTCAGGGATAAGGAAATAGTTCTACAACCCATTCATCTCCAAAACTATTTTTGATGGAGCCCACCAATTTCAAGCTTTTTTTTGGGTGGGATTGCACCTATAAAACCTGCAAGCCTCTCCACTTCACTTTATCTTTAAAGAAAGGGCTTTTTAGACCTAAAATGGCTTGGAGGTCGTCCTAAAATTTTTATAACATTGCCCCCTTCCCCCAGGAGATTTTCCTAGGGGAATTTGAAGTTAAGAAACTTTAAAAAAAAAAACTAGAAGTGGAACCTATGGTGGGTCAGCAGTCCCTTTAACATCCCCTAAGGAACCAATGTGGCCACCTACACCTGAAAACCCTTACGGTTGTGTACCCTAATTTTAATTAAATCCTCATATACAGCTGAACAAGTATGCATTTGCTCACATCCATCCAGGCTTATGAAATGGATTGGCAGAGGAGGGTGGTCAGCCCTGAAATATGTCTTTGGTCTTCCCAAAAAGACAAGCTGCCCATTTATCTCACCAGGCTGAGCCTCGTTGGACATATATTCCCTGTTGGATGATATGAGACCTCTATTAATTATATTAAAAGCCTTGTATTTCATTCAATTTGGCTGGTCACCCTTATAATAAGCAGGCTGCTCCCACTCAGAATTATCACTATAGGACTGTATTCCTTCTCTTTAGAGTCTTCTTTGCCTTCTTTTATATCTTTCATATCTGTCAATATGTCTGGGATAAAGCAGGCTCTTTTCATATGACAATTTGGAGGAAAACATTGCAAGTAAAGCTGGAGCAGAAGAGAGAGGACAGCAAGAATGAAGTGAAACTAAAGAGAATTGTTTAAGCTGTATGGAACAATGAAGTCAACCTTCTAAGACAAGTTTCTGTCCAGTTGACAGCTTTTCTTACCAGCTAAAACAAAACAGCATGTTTTGGGATGTGAAAATGAAAGACAGATGTAAACATCCAAAGGAGTTTCATGGTGTATTTGCTGTCAGCCTCTCTAAGCAGCTGTATCCTCTCTCCATACTGAAGTCTGTGTAAATGTTATATTCAACACTTGGAAAGTTACTTTTCAAAGTATTTCATTGTGATCATAGTTAAAAACAAAAGGGATTCAATTTTTCTTATAGTTACTCCTTACTTTTTCACGTGTCAAGAATACAAGAGTAGTGATAATTGTTATTCTTTTTTATTTTTAAATGAATACTACAAACTTCAGGACTATGGTGAAAACATACTCCCACCACTCACTTCAGTAACCACATAAGGCACAGAATGAGCTAGCACTTGAATGCCATGATATTCCTCCATTTAATAAGGCCACAGACCTGTTGCAATAGAACAAACTAAAAGGCTACAACTACAGCAACAAAGCAATGATGCCACCCTCATAAAAGCTCCTTTCATGCTACAGAATTATAGCACTTTCGTTCTACTTCAACTGTCATGTGAATGAAATCTTGGGCTTTGCTATTACCCAGAGAGTTCTAGTTCTTGTATTCCACTGTTGTAGGAGTTAAAGTGGAATTATGATACTATAATTCTGGAGTGTGAAAGAGCCCTAGGTCACAATCACAATGTAACTTACTTGTACCTTTATTGTTGAGGGAAGGAATTCATTTATAAATAATTGATTGTTCATAATTTGCTTTTTCAAGCTCTGGTTTCCTCCACTTTGTCTTAGGCCATTTCTGCATGACATGATGAGGACACGTTGCTGGCAGTCCGCGAGTCGTGCTTTCTCATGACATCGTCACAGTCCTGCTGCCAATACATCCCCACCCATTGCAATCGCAGGATACCAGAAAAAAATCTGGTAACGGCCACCAATTGTGCGACACTCCTGTTTCTGGCGGCCATGCAGAAAGGGAGGAGGCACAATTTAGGCATGTCCTTCCCCAGTGCAGCACAGGAAGTGGCCAGCTACACTGTGGAAGGAAGGTGCATGTCACTCACGCCACCCTTCCACAGGCAGCCAACTGGGTGCAGAAGAGAGTGTTCACGTCACGCTCAAAAGGACAACAAAAGTGACAGATAAGGTGAGGAAATGGCCTCAGAGAGAGGTAAGAAATGCTTCACAGAATCACCCTGAGAGCCAGACCTTCATGTCCTGTAGTCCACCAAGACAAAAGCAGCACAGGCTAGATACTATACTGTATGAGCACTGTACATAAAATACTTTACATAATGTGCAGTGCAATACATAGGCTACATATTGCACTGTACATGCTATGGCCCTTGGCACGAGTGAGTCATGCGTCTAAAAACTATGTTGCTGATTGCAGTCAATGATGCTAGGAATTAAGAGCAGACATAGGGAAATGGTGGGAATTCTGGTCCCAAATTTCTGAATACAATTAAAATAAACTTTGCGTTTATTGAAATAATAAATATGATAGCACATTTTATAATAAAAGGTCTTCTGAATCTCTAATATATAATAGGCATTATTTGTCACAGCTATGACAAAGGATGAATGCATTTCTGTGGGGGGAAAAGAATTTTTAAAATGATGTGCAAAGTGGTCAGAAGAAGTGAAAAAATGGAAACAACTATTATTCCATTGAAAACTAAGCACTGCTTTTTGAAATGGCCTGTTCTATGAAAAATCTCACTGTTATGTGATAATGGATAGAAAAGCCTGAATTACTATCTATTCCAATTATATCCAATTTTCACTTAAAACTCGATTGCTACAATTGTCAGAACTGCAAGTAAATTTCTTTGGCATTAGCCAAGTTTGAGGGTGAGTATAAATCTTTGTTTAGATGCAAAAGAAACACTTGTCCCTTACCTGCTACTGACTATGTTGTACTGCTTCTCTATACATTAAGAAATGCAGATAACATATAAAACATTTCCTAAAAGTACTATGAAGGAACAGGATGTACTGCATTCTGACAATTGGTTTGGTTTTTTGCTATTTTTGGTTAATTTTTCTAGTCACTTCCAGTGATAAGTCTGAGTTAAAAAGCCAAAACCATAGTTTGGAGAGATTGGTCATGAAGTGTAGTCTAGGTAGCAGGGATGTGAAATGTTGAGCAATGATCACATTTCTTGCTTCTCCAGAGGGTTACAAATTTCATTTGAAGAAACAGTGATATCTGCACTGCACAATTACACTTGTTTCATTCTGTGCAATTTTTAGAGGTACATTGTTTTAACCTGTGTTGCAAACTGCCCTTGGGTCCCACATCAGGAAAAAGGTAGAATATAAATTAAATAAATAAGTTAATTTAATATATAAAAGTCAAAGTTTGTCTGTGTCAAGTGAAGACCTCATATGATTGGCTGCCTAAGAAGATTCTATGGAATCCTGGGGTTTGCAGTCTACAGAAGGGCCTTTAGAATTCTCAGCCAGTGAGCTCTTGGGCCTCAGTCAACTGTGTCTGTCTTGAATAGGCTGGTTGCTGTGGAGATGAGGCCTAGCAGCAAACAAGAGGGCAGTGTTTTCTCTCAGGAACCCAACCTCTGTATGTTAATAACTGTAAATACAGATTGGATTGGGGAATATGGGGAAAAGTTACAGGTACTGGACAAGACAGTTTGGGGAATAAGAGACACAGGGTCTCAAAACTTTCTAACAAGTATTACCTATGAGAAAATAAAATCCCAGGCAATGCCAGGTATATACACTAGTCTGCTATATAAAAGTCAAAGTTTGTATGTTTTTTTATCTGTGTCAGGCGAAGATCTTATATGATTGGCTGCCTGAGAAGATTCTATGGAATCCTGGGGTTTGCACTTCAGGGAAGGGCCTTAAGAATTCTCAGCCAGACAGCTCTTGGGCCTGGCTGGTCTTTATGGAGATAAGGCCTAGCAGCAAGGAGGAGGGCAGTATATTCCCTCAGGAACCCAACCTCTCTATGTTAATAACTCTGAATGAAGATTGGATTGGGGAATATGGGGAAAAGTTACAGGTACTGGATCACACAGTTTGGGGAATCAGAGACACAGAATCTCAAATCTTTCCAACAAGTATTACCTATGAGAAAATAAAATCCCAGGCAACGTCAAGTATATATGCTAGTAAATGGATAAAATAGCAACACTTGCCTTTGTTGTTGGGGGAAAGAATTCAATTATAAATAATTTATTGTTCATCACTTTGTAATATAACTAATTGACATGTCTCCATCAGGACACGGAGCTGGTAAATCTACTGGATATTTTTGTACTTCTCTCATAATTGGTCCAACGTGAACAGGAGTTCTAACAGTGCCAAAGTAGGATCTTGCACTAGCATTGCTCTAATTCAACTCAAACTAACTGCAGGAGGAGCAGTAGTAAAATCCAGAGTGAGTTTTCCTTCCCTGTGGACAGTGGATCTACTAGTCACCTTGCTGCCCACCCTGTGAAAAACTGAGATTTGTAGTATGATGATGCACTTATAAAGTACAAAATTACCTTGAGAAGAAAAAGATTTAGTTACAGTTTAAATCCATAGCACAGACACTTGGCTACATTGGGAACTATAATTCAGAGTACTGTTTAATTTTAATATTTGTTATTTTTCAATCTCCAGTTTTTACAATCTGTTAAGCAATGACTGTCAGTGATATAAGCAGCTGTAAGTCTACCTTATGCCTCCATATGTCTTCTTTGCTGCTGTTGCTGCAGAGTATTCCCTTTCTCCCACCACAACGACCAAGCCCCCCCCCCGCAACCTACCATAGAGCTGTTGAAGTCATCTCACAGCCATTCTATGCCTGGTGGGGAGCAGGGGTAACTGGAACAGTGTCTAGCTATGCCATCGGATATTAAAAGATTACATCAGCCACTGAGAAATCCAAAGGATCTTAGCAGACCTCAGAGGATGATGTAATCATTTTGCATCTGGCCAGAGGGACATACACAGATGTTTCTCCACTCCTCCCCTCTCCACCAGATCTACTCTAAAGCTTGAGCTGCTATAAAGTAGATTTGGGATTGATAAATGCTTCAGTGCATGTGAAAGTATTGCATTACACTGACACATGCAGGACCACAGCCATTGTGCACCCCTTTTTTATTTCCATAAACAATACAGATAACATTCAAGGTAGGATAGGGTAGAAAGGCATACCTTCACTTTCCAAGTAGACTTAGGAAAATCCCCTTTCTATTTTGAAGGACTCAAATTAATCTGGCCCAAGTGGCTGATGATATAGTTCTCTTAGGATCATACTACATTTGCTTTCCCATTCCAGGGAAAATTATCAAGCTTCTAGGTTTTCAGTTCAAAATCATAGCATGTTATCCTCATATTACATCCAACTGCTCCTCTGAACTAGAGTAAACCCATTAAAACAATGTACCTTGCATAAGTGTTGACTTAGTAAGTAAATAAGTAAGTAGCCTATTAATTCAACAGGTCAACATGAAATGGATGAGCAATTGGACCTCACCTACCTTTTCTGTGACATTCTGCTAATACTGTATGATTCCAAATGAAGGGTGCTGTTTTTGAAATTGTGCACAAAATATATGAACTACATGGAACATAAGGAAGATTTTGAAATATTTTTCCATTTGTATTTTATTTTTATTTATTTAATAGAAGTTTTATTTCATAGACATTTATAGAAATGATGCTATCATTTCTGGAAGGATACATGGAACATAATTGATAATGAATGCTATTACTGAAGCAGATAGAATCAGTCTTTGGGCCTGAAACACACTGTAGGTGCAGCAGGTGTAAATTAAATTAGATTGAGGACAGCAGTTTCAATTCTGCTGAAGGTTATTTATGCTTCTACTATCAAAATAATTTGGCCCTATGTTCAAAATCACTGGGAAACATTGCTAAATCAATCAGTTTATTCTCTTCTGGGGGATAGGCATATTTCTTTCTTCCCTTACTGAGCAAGAGAGGCAGAATAATGAAGTTGTTTGTCTCCTTTTAACCATTTTCACAAGGTATTGAAAATTCCAAGGAATCAGTCCTTATAGTGCCATGCATTTGGAGTTAATTTCCTACAGAACGGGAGCATACATTGATCCAGAGGTAAAGTACAGATAGAAGCAAGTCACAATTCTCAGAACAAGGCTACCAGACAGAGAATATGCGTAGCACTCTATTATTAGCAGTGTGTCAATAAGTTGTTTAAAGGTTTGGATGTGAACAAATCATACATAAAATATGTAAGTGTAAGGTTTTGTGTCTGTTTACAAGCAAAGAATAATAACATCCAATAGCTTATGGCCAGCATTAATGTCATTCATAAACATGCAAGGTTAATAAGTACAATTTTTTACAATCAACTAGGAGATTTTCCAGCCCAATTATCAAATTCCATTTTGGGAATTGTCTTGGGGATTCCATCAGTGGTTTACATTCATTAAAAAAGGCCAAGGGAAAATAGGGCCAGATGTATTTTTCACATATTTGGACATTATCCCACCGAATCACAACTCAGTTCTACTATGCTTACTCCCAAGGTGACATACTTCCCATGTTTTGCTACCCAATTTTATTTTTGATAGAAATAAAGGCCTTACCTCTTGGGGGCACAACTACCATGAAGCTTCCAGTTCCACAAGTGGTTGTGCATTCCCTACATTCATGCAAAGAGTCATCCCAAAGTCTGGACCTCCTTACACAAAAAATCTTTCTGGATTTTTCAACCAAAGAGAGGCCAGGGTCACAATGGGGCAGTCAGAAGTGCCAATCAGAACAAATTTGGCAGTTGAACAAGCTATACTTCCCATGCCAGCACTAGATGCCAGCACTATTTGTTGCTCCAGGGGCTCTTAATGTGATAAAACTGACAATTTAACTTAACCCAAACAGCAGTTGGTTTTTTTTGGGTTTTTTTTTGACACATGTTACACTACATCTTGGATGAGCACAGCTTTCACTCCATGCTCAGACTACAGTCTTATGGTAGCATACTTAACTCATTAGCAAAATCCTGCCTCCCCTCATCTCCATAGATAGATATTTTTTTCTGGCTGCCTTATTCTATGGTAGGTTGCCATAATGACTACTGTTCCACACTATGGATGCTTCTGGCATGCATTCCTGTCTAGTATGCTCATTTTTTTTGTTACTACAAGTTATATCTTGCCCCTGTGGGATCAATAGTACTGCATTGCCAAAAGGACATCTCAGATGGTTCTGAGAAGAAGAATAAGTAGGTTCATGGTACAGATGAGGAATGCAACAATAGAAACTATACACTGGTTTATTGTGAATTACTATAAAGCCAAGATGTATAATTTTACCCTGATGAAAAGTGGAAAGGAAACTGGAAGAGGGCTGAGGAGAAATGAAACCAATCACTGTTGTAAGCACTGTGATGACAGAAGTCCAACAGGACAAAAAAACAAGGAAAAGAGAGTTCACATGCTCCAGCTGGTGGGTAGTATCTGACGCCAAGTCAAAATATCATTAAGGCTATATGATATCATGATAATTTCAGTGAGGAAAGAGGTGGGAAATGTTAACAGTGATAAAATCTACAGGGTCATGACAGAGGAATATTCATGCCTCTAACTACTGCCATTTTGAAAGAACTACGGCACTGAAAAAGAGTGTGAAAGGTGCAAGCAATTATGTCAGAGCAACAAAGGAAACTTTTGAGAGAAGTAATGTTGAATATAAAACAATTTTGTAAGAGCATTTGTGACTAAGACCCTTTCCACAACTCACCTTTTCTCAGCGCTGGGGCGCAGTGCTCGAGTGAGCAGCCTCTTGTGAGAGGCCCTCACATCTGGGTTTCTTCAGCTCCGCACGAGCTTCCTGCTTGCGTGAGAGCCCCGCCTCTTCCTTTCACAGTGCAGGCTGCGACCTTCCCAGGCTGCACTGAGACAGGAAGCGCAACCAGCCTGGCTCCTGAGGCTCCGCATGCACGGCAAATGTGCGCGGGATCCCAGAGTGATACATTACCGCACGCCATTTTCGGCTTAAAGCCGAAAATGAAAAGTGTGTGAGCGGTGCCTGCCAGGTCCTGGAGTATCACGCAAATGTGAGTGCATCGTGTGGACCACTCCTCACATGTGAGCAACGCTCGAGGGGCCCTTTCACATATATTTCTGTGTGGGTTCACCCACTGTTGGAAATAGCTTCTATGTAATTTCCACTGTTCTCCACATAGTAGCCCTATCATATTAGTCTCTTTAACTTAATAACTTTGCAAAACCAAAGCACAAGTTCACCAAATCTATTCCATGTTCCTTTCAGTTTAAAGAGGGCTGGGATCTTTCTTCTGGGTATTAGAGTCTAATTAGAAGAAGAAAGACAGGGGGTAAAATGAAACAAATGAAAGTCAGTGGAAAATTCCATATTGCAGCCAAGAAGAAAATGTGAAGTTGTAAATAATTGAAAGAGATTTCAGCAATTATGAAGGCAGCTTGAGCCTTTCAACCAAATCATTCCAGTTCATTCACCTTCTGTGTGATTATTCATATGGATGGTTTAAGCATGGTAATTTTTGTGACCTTTTCATTTTGAACAGAAAATTTGAATGCATTCTATATGGTTCAGAAAACTCACCGGGGAAATTTAAAAAAAAAAAAAAATTAGGGTGTGAGTTTACTTTGGTTGAATCCAAAAACAAAGTGGGCTTCTGAATGGAATTTTTTAAGTTTATTGTCTTATCATTAAGTTTATCTCTTATCATTCTATTTTCCTCCCCAAATAAAGAAAAGTTACAAGTAATGTAAGAAGGCATGTAATGAGTTACTCTTTTAACACTTGATAATCACTTAATTAATAAATACTTACCCATCAATCATTTTTTTAAAAAGAATCCCACTGGAATAATAGAAAAATGCTTTGCCAATGAGTTATAAAAAGCTGAGAACGGGGGAGAGGAAATAGTGAGTTCATATTTTAATGTGCACCAACATAAGTCACACATAAGTCAAAACTTATATGTAAACTGGGTACAATTGTTTAGCTTTCACACTTTTCTGAAAATTGTGCTTAAATTTTGTGGTCCAAAAATCCATACATATAGAGGAAAACATATTTTAAAAAGTGTACATCCAGGGAATTATGCATAAATAGACATATACTGAGAAATTCAACATTAAACTTGCATATGTGTATTAAGTCAAAATGCATAACAAAAATATGTGTATTAGAAGAAATGCCTAGAAAATGAATGAGATTTTTTCTGAAGATTTTTAAAGGAAAAAAATACAAACTGTATGAAACAGGGCAGAATGAACTCATATTCCCTGCTCACTGTGACATCTATCATCGTATGCTCTCTATTTCTTAACTTACACTATTGATGATTTTCCAGGAAAACTGCATAATCATGTGAATCACAAGAAACAATTGTCTACGGCCCTTTTTGCATGGCATTTGCCATGCGAAAGGGCCCCTGAAGCATCACACAATTGCGAGGAGCAGTCCACACAACGCACTTGCAATCGCATGACACTCCAGGGGCTGGCAGCGCCAATCGCGCACTATTTCATTTTTGGTTTTGAGCCAAAAGCGGTGCACGATCGCACATCACTCCGGGGCACCACATGCACTTGCCATGTGTGCGGAGCTCCAGAGCCATGGCACAGCCTGGGAAAATCCCAGGCTGCACTGCAAAAGGAAGAGGAGGGGCTCTCACGCGAGCAGGCAGCAGCTGCGGAGCTGAAGCAATGGGGATGTGAGAGCCTCTCACAAGGGGCTGCTTGCGCGATCCCCACACCTCAGCTTCACAAAAAGGTGAGTTGCAGAAAGGGCCTAGGTCAGCAGTGGGAACGTTATGGCAATCTGAGTGTGTTTGGACCAAGTTGCCAGCATCCTTCAGCACAGGGTAGATGGCTAGGGGCTGCTTGGAGTTTCAGCCCACAGCACCTTCAAGTCTACATTATTCCTAACTCTAGTCTGGATGGTACCACTTATTTAAAACAATACAATTCTGGAGATTACTAGCACCGTAGCTGTTAGATTAGTCTTGCTCTAGTATCCAAACCAATAGCTGTTCTTCCTAAGAAGTGCCATTGTTAAAGAACAGTATGATTTGGTACCAAAGATATAGGTATTTTTTTTAAAAAAAAATCTAAAGACATTCCAAAACTCCGTACATATACATGCCCACTAATCAGTGTTCCTACATATAGGAACTAGAATTACTGTCCCTCTCCCTCACCCCAAGGTAATGCATTTATTCTCATTCTTTTCACCTGGACATATGCTGATGGTATTTCTGAAGTATACAGGAGCACAGCAGAACTGAAATGAGACACTTACTAAACGGATAGATCTCCCCTGGCTTTAGGATTCAATACTTAAAACACAGCTGCAAAAGAGAATGGCTGAAATAGTCTAGTACTTTCTTTGCAGGTGCTCATTACTTTGAAATTGTTCTTATTCCCCTATTTCTTTGGATTTATCAGAATCCGTATTGATTAGCTAGAGACCACTTTCTGCTCTTGAAGGGAAGCCTGTCATAGCTGCACAAAAAGTAATAAGGTCCCCAGAGAAATTTTATCTCCACAAATGCATTTGCCCAGACACAGGCTGTTGATCGCTTATCCTTGGGTGAGGAGGGACTTCCCTTGCGTATTTTTAGGGTGTGTATGTGCATACATAAATGTGTAGATAAAAGTTTATAACTAGTTCAGACTAAGTTTCTGTAAAACAGGAAGATTGCCTGGATCCCCACTACCTACAAACAACAAAGAAAATAGAACATTTCTTAGTTTTTAAGTGACTTCCGATTTCAACCAGCACAAGACACATTAAAAGAAAAAGCCAGTAGTCTGAATTATATATGGTACATTTTTTTTCATTTATTCACCATTATACATGTTTTCAGAAAAACAAAAAACAATGTGTAATTGGTGGAATAATCTATACAGATAATTTTCAGATATTGTGGCTGTACATGCAAACTGATTACAACACAGAATATAGTGACTTACACAATATTTGCATCATACTCCTCTCTCTCTCTCTCTCTCTCTTTCTCTGTTTGTATGTATTGGAGTATGATGCAAATGTACACACACATGCACACACACTATTTGTTGATTACAATTACTAAGGAGGAATGCAAATCTTTGCTTATTTCATTCTTGGATGAGATGAAAAATATATGAGGTTTTATTCCCTTTAGGCAAGTTTACAAGAGTGCATTTTTAAAAATTATCTTTCACATTTCAGCACTTTTTAAAAAAAAATTGTGAAGAGGTTATTTTTTTCTGCAAAATATTGTTGAATAGTACGCAACATTTCTGCACATAAAAAACTCCCACTTTTTTCCCCCTATTGCTGAAAAATCTGGAATTTTGGGTACCATAAAGTACAGGCATCTTTCACTTATCCAACAGGTTAGGGACCAGACCAGTGTCAGAAAGTGAAATAGGTTGAAAAGTGGAACCCAGTTTTTCATCAGTTCTTCTCCTCTTGCCTTCTTCCTGTAAGGAACATGAAGGAATTTATGAAGGCTTGCAACTGAGAACTTACAAAGCAAGATGAGAAGAACTGACAAAAGAGTAGATCCTTCGTCTAAAGAAAAATATGTGTCATAGCAGAAAATTGAAAAATTAATCATTGAAAAGCGGAGGAGGCCAGTAAAAATCTCATGGCTTGGGATAGTCCTGACCAGATCACCCTAGCTGAGACACCATTTCTCATTGTAAACAAGAAGGATTGTGAATATTCTTTACATATCAGCTACAAAGAGATTATTTTCAGCTGTTAAGACACATGCCACTTTGCCAATATGGGTGACATCCTGTTTAGTGGTTATGAGATTGTTAGCAAGACTTACAATCTTGTAACTTTGGGTATTTACATTTACAGTCATTAAGGACCAAATATGACTCCTCAAAACCTAATGTTTTAGCCAGGCATTGCTTCAGCTGAAAGGTTTCCAAGGCACAGCAGACCAGGATGCTGGAAAATGACAACTGCACTACTGTCCAGGTTGTGGGCTGTACTGAGAGAAGCAGTTGCAGTAGGACCTCAAGGAGTCTCTCCAGTTAAAGGTTCTCAGTGTTCCCTGGGACCAGATGAGCTCTGTAGTTGTCATTTCCCAGTGCCCCACTCTGTAGCACCGTGGAACCCTTTGGCTGAGGTGCTGTCTGGCTGAAAAGGCAGGTTTTGGGGGAGGGGTCTGTCATAGCCAGATGTGGTGACAGTAATGGAGACCTATCATTGTAGTTATAGAATCATAGAATCATAGAAATGTAGAGTTGGAAGAGACCACACAGACCATTTAGTCCAACCCCCTGCCATGCAGGAACACCCTCAAAGCACTCCCGACAGATGGCCATCCAGCCTCTGCTTAAAAACCTCCAAGGAAGGAGACTCCACTACACTCCGAAGCAGCATATTTCACTGCCGGACAGCCCTGACCGTCAGGAAGTTCTTCCTGAGGTTCAGATGGAATCTCCTTTCCTGCAGGTTGAATCCATTGCTCCTTGTCCTGGTCTCTGGACCAGCAGAAAACAAGCCCTCTCCTTCCTCTACATGGCATCCCTTCAAATATTTAAACATGGCTATCATGTCCCCTCTTAACCTTCTCTTCTGCAGACTAAACATACCCAGCTCTCTCCGTCTATCCTCATAGGGCATGGCTTCCAGGCCCCTCACCATTTTGTCTGATGATGCAGGATCTTGGCCATAGTATTTTAGAGATAAGGTAGCAACAGCTTCTAATGCCCATCCTTAGGTAAAGCACAATTTTTAGTTCAAACTAGAATGGATCCTTTGAAACAATATGAACTTATGTAAGTGTTGACTTACTCATCTCTTATTGATTAAATAAATCTACTTTAGTCAGTATTAACAATTGGATTTAGCCTCTAGTTCTGTCATATAACCACCTGATTTCCTTATCCCTGCAACAGGAAAAAGGCACTGAAGAACAACAGGATTAGGCAAGAGGGAAAAAAATGGATGGATTTAGCTCTTCCCCCAAAGATCCCACCAATGGTCCTTATGGATGAAAAGGAGGAAGAGGAGGCAGAAAATGTGGCAGTGTGTGCTACACTTCCTAAGCACAGCAAGAGGAGGAATCTCAGGATGAGAGCACTGTTTTGAAAAATTTGTGTGCACGTGCCCACACACACACACTACCACGTGTGTGTGTGTGTGTGTGTGTGTACTGTATTTGCTGGCATATAAGACTCATTTTTTCCCCAAAAAATACTGTTTGAAAATGGGGTGCATCTTATATGCTGGCATGTCTTACGCCTTTTTTGCACCTTACCTGTTCCTGAAGTGGGCACGTGGGGCTCACACAAGAAGCCTCTTGTGAGAGGCACTAGCATCCCCTCTGCTTCTTCTCCACAGCAGCTCCCTGCTAGCTGGAAGAAAGTGCGAGGGCTCTGCCCCTTCCTTCCACAGTGTAGCTGGGTACTTTCCCAGGCTGCGCTGGTGGAAGAAGAGCAATGGCTGCATCTCTGGAGGCTCCGCACACAAGGTAAGTGCGTGTGGGGCCCAGAAGCGACATGCGACTGCACATGATTTTCGGCAAGAAGCCAAAAATGATATATTGCACAATCATCACCTACTGGCCTCAGCAGTGTCGCCCAATTGTAAGGACATCATGTGAAACGGTCCTCGCAATCGTGCGACACTCCGGAGGCCTTTTCGCATGAGAAATAGCATGCAAAAAGGGCCTTATACACCAGCAAACAATATTGCCCAGTGTGTAAATGGGGTGCATCTTATACACGGGTGCATCTTATATGCCAGCAAAACAGGTAACTTATTTCTAGTTAGACTTTGTGGGGTTTTTTATTTGAATAGCATACCCTACAATTTAATTTATGCTAAATGCATAATACTCAATTATATCAATGGGACCCCTTGTATGTTATTTACCAGGGATCTTTTCACACTATTCAGTTGCAGTACTATGTTCCTGCCAACTTCCTTGAATATATCCTGTGCAGTTCCTGAATTTGCATTTTAGGGATAGACATTCACAATTCTCAACCAAGGAACTCTAGTGCCCCATCAAACTACAAGCCTCAGGATTCAGTAAGATGCAGCCATGGCAGTTAAAGTTGAATCCCAGCACTTTAACTATGTAGTGTAAAAGGGCCCTAGCTCTGGCTCACTGTGTTAACACAAGAATTTGCCCCAGATCTCAGGCTGTGAGCCTGAAATTTCAAGGCCTGGTATAGACCCGACTTGGCAGCTCCAGGCCTTAGCTATCTAAGCCTTCCTACTATGTACGCAAGATAAATTACTTTCACCAGTTCACTATCTCATTTAGTGTGTGAAAGAATGTGTGAAATTTCCTATTGGCATGAACTGTTGTTTCTATACATATCTCCTTAAAAGCAGTTTACCACCAAGAAACTGGGCATAGGACTGCAGCACTGAAGAAACATATCTTGAGGCCATATCCTCATTTGTGAAATCTGAAATCATGACCTTCTTCCTCCTCCTACTCCTTCTTCTCCTTCTCCTTCTCCTATTCTTCTTATTATTGTTATTGCTGCTGTTCCTGCTGTTGTTATCATTATTATTATGATTAATTACTACTTAAATTTCTGAGATACTGTATAGCGAATCATAAATAAATGAGACCAGCACCACAAAGTCAAAAAGAGCATCAATACAAATTTAAAAAAGTGTCAATAATATCAAAATAGACATGAATACCTTTTGTAAAGTCAACCTGAATCAACTTTCTGGATGCAAACAGAGCTTTCTGAACTCCTGTTTTGTAGATTTAGTATAAGGATGTGGTGAGATACAGTTTTCTGTCTTGAACACATGCCTATGTTGTTTTACTTCTGTTTGTCAGGAAAATCTGACAGAAGAATAAGCTCTCTACTTCCAGGCAAGGGAGGAAAATCTTGATCAAGTGCCACCATAAGAAACAGCAATGACAACAGCAGTATGATCATATCTATCTCCAAAATACTGTGAATTGCTAGAATGCACAAAGCTGTTCAGATTTCAGGCCCCATTGCAAGTGACTGGTTGTTCTATTGAAAAGAAAGTTTGAAACAGACAGCTACATGTTACAGGTCCACAGGAAATTACACAAGGTGGCTCAAAGGACCTAGGGTCAGGCATGATTCATGCCACTGGGAGAGACAAAATCAAATCTCAATTATGGCTAACAATAATCTAAAAGCAAGAGGTAAAACTGATTGCTACCAATTTTAACCACTGCAGTTTCAGCAGGATGAAAAACTGAGGATCCAGGCAGAATTCACTGAAACCTGTTATCAGTGAGGCAAGCTTTAAATTGAAAAGCAATAACTTGTTTCAAAATTTTCTAGATTCCAGCTTTATTATATATATCTAGCATGCTGTGGTTTAACTCTTAATGTGCACAACAATCTTGAACATAATAATCTAAATCACACAAATCTAAAATTGAAATGTCTTTTATCATTTAAAATTCATAGATGTTTCTGTTGAATTTCTGATGAACATACATAGATGATAAAAAAATGTATCATCTGCGCAATATTTACTGGAGATCCATGAGGAAGCAGGGCATCTCTATGTTGCTCTCCCATGTCTAAACCATTGAAATGCATTAGGTAGCTACTTAGCGCAATATCTTTAGGATCAGCACTAACTCTACCCATGTGACAAGAAAGAGAATAAGATAGGTTTCTGTTCAAGCTGGGCCTTGTATTACCATACAGAGGCCACTTTAGGTTACAATTTTACTTGCTAGCAGGAATTGATGAATTTGTCCATTTTGCTCAATAACAGTATAACAGTAATGTCCCATTTCCACGTTAATCCATATTTTAACGTACACATATATTTTTAAATATGTATTTCAGCATTGGACTACACACACACACACGAATGAATGCATTTCCTTTTAAAACGCACATTTCTAAAAGTATTCTTTCTCAAACGATATTTCTAAATGCAGTTCATCCTTAAATTCTCATTTTCAGATAAGGAGCATCAGAAATGCAATTTAAAGCATTAAAAAAAGAATGTCATAGCAATGTACAGTCCTAACACCGCATGAACCTACTAAAACATTGTATGAACATAAGAAAGCCTTTATTCTTGTATGCTGCAGGACTCACCTTTGGTGCATCTACAACTGTATGTGAAAATACATTCTCAGCTATGACACATGCGTGTTTGCCTTAAAGGTAATTAATGTCTGATTAGAGAATTGCAATTTTAATAATACTGATTTTTTTTTTAAGAGTAATGTATTTGAAGGAATTTTCAAGTGGACAGTTTTTCCATATGTTTACAAAGAAATCATGGCTCATTATGGCAGCTTCCGGTTTCCAAAATGGCAGCTCCGGCTTCCAAAATGGCAGCTTCCGGTTGATTGTGGGTCCCAACCAACCGCTGAAGCTTGCCACGCCTAAAGCCTGCCCTCCGCAGAGCGCAGGCTCACATTGGTGCAAGCCTGTGAATCTGCACAAGGGAGCAGGAACGCAATGGCACATTCCACCTGTTTTTTGCAGTCTTTAGAAAACACGCTGGAGGACCACTTGGGGTTGTTTTGGAGCAGACTGAGGTGTGGATCTCCGGTAAGTAGTCCGCTCCTAGTCCACTCCAAGGTGCAGACAACCTCCGTGAGAGGACGCACTGCCCCGTTATAATTGCCTGGTGCGGAAAGGGCCTTAGTTTACAGAACTATTTTATATGTGCAAAGTATTGGCTGGAATCCTGTTAGGTAACTGCAAATATGCAACCCACAGTTACACATTAATAACTAATGCTTTCATGATCCTGATATAGGCAGACACTGGGATCAATGGTAGTCCATTCCCCTTTCAATTGGGAAGCAGCTGCCTGACATTCCAACCCCATCTCACATGAGTGATGTACAGTGACAGAGGTCCTTTTTCTGCATGTCACACTAGACATCACTCACAGGAGGGACTGGAAACCTCAGGCAACTGGATGGATCCCTGTCAATGCCAGTGGCTGTTTACTGGTAAGTGGGGCTTGGGAGGGGAGGTTAGACCACAATTCAAGGTATAGCAACATCATTATGCTTCTACATAGTACTCAATGGTCATATAATATTCCAGCAATTGTATTTTTAATTGGAAGCTTCACAACTTACTTTCTAATTAAAATGCACTCATTGGGGTTATTTTTGTCAATAAATAGAGAAACTTTTTTTCTACAGAAACCTCTTTTAGAGTGTCAAATGCAGATAGTCTCCCTCCCCCCAACACACGCACACATATATTGAAAATTGACTCACTATATCCCTGGTCTTCAGGCACTGGTTGTACACAACATACTTTGTATTTTCTCCCTCCAGGGAGATCAAGGCAACATTCCATGTTTCTTTCCTACCTAGGACTGCTAAGGTTCCTTATTATAAGGTGTATCCCTCATTTGAGGGCCAGAAAACTTGCTCCTTATAAAGCTGACAGGTATCCTCTTTTTGATGGTTATAAAGCTTTTCCTTTTATGTAGACTAAACAAGATGCCAAAAAATTGTGTATTTTGAGGTATGGCTCCTACATAAATACAGAAAATCATTTAAGTCATTAATGTGGACAATATGTTAATTTTGCAGAGGAGTAGATGGCTGAGGTTAACGGGAATCAACACTTCCATTCAATATTTAAGTAAAATACAAAATTGTTAATATGTACTTCCTGATTGTCAACCCATGTATCACAAATGTTGAATATCCCATGCTACTTTGAAAACCTGGCAAGACTATCCCTATCAAATATTGTCTTACAAATACCTTTTGAGCTGACTTGATGCTAAGAAGTAGTGACAGGATCAAGGTAATCTGGTAAGCTTCATGGCTGGGTCTCCTAGTCCTAGGTCATCACTCTAAATTACACCTCATTGGTTCTCAAGGGGCCCTTGTTCTGATTTCTTCAGCTGCTGTGTCCATTTGTGATTCTTTAAAAAAAAACAGAGAGAGAGAGAGATACACAAGACTTTACGGAACACATGGTATCAGACTGAGGATCACAAAAATTTCCATAAATGTATGAAGCTCTTTTATAAAGATAGAGGGGGGGGAAAGGCACTGTGGATCTCTAAACCTAGATTTTTCATAGTACCAATCAATGCACATGTGACAAACAACTATGCTGAAGGTCATCATACCACTATGAGTATGACTTTAACAAGTGGCCTTCTGACTGTTGCCATGGGAATACTTCCTATTGCTTGAGCTGCTGAATAAAGACTACTTATTCTTATGTAAATTGTTTCTGTCGCTGTCAGGACAATCAAAATGTACAGGCTGCCAGAAATATGAACCATTACTTCTGCAGCTTCATGATCAAGCAGATTTTATTCAGCTGCGTATCTTAAAACATTACTTCACATTTGGCTTTTTTCTGACATTTTGATGGGTCCCTTAAGATGGAAAAACACTTAGAAAGACAAAAGGTTCTCTTAATATTTGGCACTTCTTTTTAACGTGATCCATCTTGTATCTATTTTATCATATATATTACAGCATTTAACCCAAAGCCATGGTGGAAAAAAAAATAGAGAGATTTTCTTTCAAAAAGAAATGTTTGCATTGATCATGTATGATGTCATTTTAACTTTATACTTTTATAAAGCATCTGGTAGACATTCAAAGCAGAATCCAATTTCAGAAGCTTTACTGAATCCATAATGCTGATTATGTCAATTTCACTACCAAAGGTTAAAAATATAGTCTGCAATATTATGTGCTATTGTTATGGTATTATTTGCTATTATTACGATAGTTTAAAAAAAATAAAAAATAGACCACAGTCCCAAATGTTTTTTCTTTCTGGAAAACATCACCATCATCATCATCATCATCAACAACAACGACAACAATCATCATTATTGTAGCTGTTGTCATCATCACTACCATCATCATAATGATCATATCAAATGCTGAAATTTATAGAAACCAAATTTAAAATTACTCAAAATGTAGGGCACTCTTCTCAATTAACAGAGCCAGATTTCGTATTATGATCATTCATCTACCACTTACATGCTACAAGTTTTGTCAAGTAAACAAGTATAATTGGACTTAAATTTCATCCAGTTATGAAGTTCAAATGGACTATTTACCCACTGCTCAAGAAAGGTTCAAGTGCCTTTACCTTTCTTGTTTCATTTAATCACAAGAGTTAGAAAACTGCTCATGCTAGAACTTTAGATGGTATTTTTAATCATATAGACCAGTGGTTCTTAACCTGTGCTCCAGGGACAATAGGTCTGCAGTGCTCCAGGGACAGTAGGTCTGCAATGTTCTCACAGGGGGTCTGTAAAGGATTGAAGAAATGAGTCATTTAAAATACAAAAAATACAAAAAAAAAAGATAAAAGGAAGGAAGGAAGGAAAATTTGTATAGAATCTTTCCAATAAAAATATTAAATAAAAATAGAAGTGTAATAAAAAAATAGAAGTGTATGCATTTGTTTATTTCTCCTTTCTCTCCAAATCTGAAAGCCCTTGATGGGCAATTTTAAATAAATATTTGATGCACTTTAGAGTTTTAAATCTTGAGTTTGTTGTCCACAGCAACAAGATATATTTAAAGGGGGTACATGGTAAAGATAAGATTAAGAACTGCTGATATTGACCATCAAATCCTGGCCTACCCAAGACAATCAGGAACTGGGCAAACTCGTTCAGTTCCAATGACTCCAATAGTTCATTTCCTAACTGGACTGAAACTGAATGGTTCTTCTTTTTCCCTCGGAGACTAGAGACATAGAGTTTCATAAGATTCTGTTCTCTCTCTTATGTTTCTTCAGCATCAGTGCCACTTGTGTTTAAAGAAAGAGGACACTGAATCAAATGGTGATGAAACTCAACTCTGTTTTTCCTCCAATCAAATTCAAATGCAGGGATGTCTGCCCTCAACAAATTTATTTGTGAGTAGAGCAAGAATAGGTTGAAGTAGTCTTTCTGATGTTGTTGGTCTGCAACTCTCATCAGCCCTAGACAATGGTGAAGAATTATGAAAGTTGCAGTCCAACAGCATTTGAACGGACACACAATTTGCCCATCACTGGACTATACATTGCAAGAGAACTAGCAAACTGATTGTAAGCCAAACAAGATAAGAGTGAGAGTGATGGATTAGACGCAGACTCCAAATGTGGAGGATCATGGTTTTGCACGTCCTAGAAGGGCTCCATTCTTTTTGAAGATCAAGGTTTTTAAGGGGTTCTTTTAGATAATGTTTTCTTCCTGGTTTGCCAAGAAGAAGTAGAAGCAGTACCAGCCAGGTTTGGTGATCCAGCACTGGCCATATCTCCTGATTTCTCAATGAGCCATGCTATAGTTGCCTTCCCTTTAGATCACTCTTTTTCATACATGATTCTCCTCAAATACACTTCAGAAACTGTGGTTAGTGCAGAAGAATAAGTTACAGAAGGCATACTATTCCTATCAGATTCCAACTGCCTTGTTTGTTTCTAGGCTAAGTTCTTAGCGTCATTGGATGCCTCTAAAACATGCACCCAGAGCCATTTTTGCAGTACCACTTCCCTTGGTACTGATTTTCATATTGAGACAAAGCACGTGTTTGCCTAATTTTCATGGTAAATCATGTTTCTGGAACCCTTTGAAGCAGTAGTTCTCAACCTTCCTAATACCGTGACCCTTTAATGCAGTTCCTCATGTTGTGATGACCCCCAACCATAAAATTATTTATTTATTATCTACAATGCCTCCCCCCCAGCAAAGGCCGCCTCGCCAGCCAGGACCAGGGGGATGGGCAGGGAGGGAAAGAGGAGCCACACGTCTCCCCTGGGAAAAAACTCTGAGAACCGCCCCCAGAGCTCTGCTTCTGCTTCACTCTTGTTTCGCTGGGGGGACAGTGTGGGAAAAGTTTCCAGAATGTCGACCCTGGCCGGGGGGGTAGGAATCCCAGCACCTTTGTCTTTTGCACTGGGTGCAGCTCGTCCCCACGGAAAAGCACCGCCTTGCAGCCCCCCGACCCTTCTGCAGCACCCCCCTCTATGGCGAGTGGAGCAGGGGCTGTGGTGAGGAGGGGGCCTGCCCCCTATGCTGCTGCCACCCCCCCAAGCTGGCCCGTCAGACGGGAGGTTCTCCCAGTAGCGGAGAAGGGGAGCGATTTCAGTCCCTTCTGAACAGGGGGCAGCAGGATGCGAGCACGTGGCTCGCGCTTGCGCACCACCACTTCTGGGCCTTTTCCGCATGTTACCTTATCGTGGAGGTGAGGGGGTGCCGTTCACGCAAGCAGGTTCTTGCGCAAGGCATTCTCTTTGCTGCTCCTTTGTCCCACAGCTGGCTTCCTGGTCTCGTGACTGCCCCACCCCTTCCTCCCCCAGCACATTCTACAGCTCCCAGGCTGCATTGCAGAAGGAAGGGGTGGGGCAGTCGCGTGACCAGGAAGCCAGCTGTGGGACGAAGGAGCAGTGAAGAGAAGGCACTCCCCACCTCCGCAATAAGGTAATGTGCAGAAAAGGTCCAGGAGTGGTTGTGCGCAAGCGCGAGCCATGCACTTGCGTCCTCCTGCCCCATTTGGTGGGAGCACGTGCAGCTGCACGCGCTCCCACCAAAGGGGGCAGGAGGACACGAGCGTATGGTTAGTACTTGTGCACCATCACCGAGGAGGGAATGGAGCCTAAGACCATCGGAAATACGTATTTTCTGATCGTCTTAGGTGACCCCTGTGAAAGGGTCATTCGACCACCAAAGAGGTTGCAACCCACAGATTGAGAACCGCTGCTTTGAAGGGTGCAGCCAATTCTGGTTGCTGGTGTACCTTTTAGTTGCAATCAGACTCAGTTACCATGGAAAGGAAACTGACACTGGCATCAGCAACAGGAGGTCTGGCCTCTGGAAGCACCAAAGCCCTAAAAGTTATAAATGTGCTGAGGCCAGTATATATTAAAGAATGTCTGCTCAAATATAATTTTTTTTTCTGCTCCATTAGAAAAGCCATATCTTTGCTTTTTCAAAAATGGAAATAGTTACATAAGCTGTCTCTTTTCTTTTTCTTATTGGTGATCTTGATTAGTATGTCTTATCAAATTGTACATCTATATGTGATATGCTTTATGCCATATGCCTTGCTTTTACACCCCATACAACCTGATTTAAATCCAATAGACTGTACATGAAATTCAAAATCAGATCAAATGTGCATATAGAAGGGATGCAGGGAAGGAAAAGTTATTCTATCTATTTCTTTAATGAAAAGACAAGGTGGGATCAACCTGACAAGAACATGACTTCTCTGTAAACAATTCTACTTTAAGTAAACTTGGCTCTTTCAGTACCTTTTATCTGACAGTCAAAACTCTTGATTGTGCTGCCAATACGGTTCCAGGCTTAAAGAATATACATTATTTGGTTTGAAACTGCTGCTTTTTTATAGCTCAGTTCAAGACTTTTTCTGAATATGTGAAGGCTATATGGAGATAGATGAATGGGACCGTGCCAGGGATAAGGAACACTAATTTAAAGCACTGAGGTTAGAAATTTTCTGACAGAAAATGCTGACATAATTAAATTTATTTTTAATTTAACTGATTGACTTAAGTTGGACTTTTGGCATTGATTCCAGATTTAAGGTATTAATTCTGTTATTAATTAAATGAGTAACTATGCTAAAGAGCCAACAGTGTTTTACATTTGTCAGCTAGTTCTTTAATAAATGCAGAAGGCTGTAAGAATCTCAACTTATTTTTGTTCATGATAGCTAAGTTAGTTCCAAGGTGAGATTATTTCAAATGAACACGCAGTAAGTGCAGCTGAGAAAGGGGCTGATCTTTATTGCATCCAAGTGAGGCCAATGCTAGAGACTCCTCATCGATTCCAAAGCAAGCGGGAAGTTTAGGAGATAAGATTACAAGGGAGAAAAAAAAAAGGAAATCAAGAGGTTGTTCTAACAATTCCTGTACAACTCTTGAGGACATTCAAATATGGGGGTCTTCTTTGGAAGAAACATTCATTTTCTCACACAGCAAGGGGAAAACTACTTCAATTACTGTTCCTCACATATGAGGATGACATAAGTGAGGATTTAAATATCTATATGTCAGTCATGTGGAGCCACTATAGTGTAGTGGTTTAAGCATTGGATTACAACCCTGGACAACAAGGTTCAGTTCTCCACTTGGCCATAGAAACTCACTGGGTGACCTTGGGCAGCTCACATACTCTCAGTCCCATAAAACCCCATGATAGGTGCACCTTAGGGTCACCATAAGTCAGAATGACTTGAAGGTAGACGACGACAACAACAACAACAACAACAACAACAACATGTCAATCATATGAAAAAGGATGTGATTTTCCTTATATACTATTCTTTTGTACATAACAGTTGACAATGATGCAGCCTTCCAGATGTTGCTGAACTGCAACTCCTGCCAATCTTAATACTGGCTATGATAGCAAGGCTGTTGAGAGCTGAACTCCAGCAACATTTGAACTCCACAGTTCCCATCCCTCGTGTGTTCATACTCAAACTTATATTCCAAATGTGACATGCTGGGTTAAAAGCACATTGCTAGATACAGTTTATAGTGAACTAAAACAGGAAAAGATAAAAGTTTGGATAAAGTACAGGACCTTGGACTGCCAAGTTCAGTGAATATAATTAAAATAAAACTGGGCTTGGGAAAGAGTAAATTGAAGAAGATGGATAAAAATATTTCATTCTATGGAAAATTCTTTGGAAAAGATAAGTGTTGTGGTGGGACTACTTCTACCCTATAAAGCAGTATACCAGTTTCAGGTTCTAAATTTAAAATGATTGTATTCAAATCTGTGTAATTCTTTTGGTGCTATATTATTTAACCAATGCTGGTGAGGCGAGGTGCAGTTTCTCATAAAATGTAACAGTGTTGCATAAAGTTGGCATGTGTATCGGGGGGGTATACTTTTCTTTCACAGTCTCCAATTATGGGAAATAGTACCCTTTAAAAACTGTTTTGTGTGGGTCCATCCAATCTGAATAAACCTTCCACCTTTCTGGGAGGTAGTTAATAGCCTTAATCTTTCGAAATGAGAAAAAAACTGTCTAGCAATTTGCAGACTTCAATAATAGATCTGCAGTGACATGGTTACATTGTTAACTTCAGTTTGTGGTTTATTTAGGTGAAATTACCCATGATGAATGGGTGTCTTTCACAATTTATAAAGTATCTGGGTTTGCATCAATCTTCAAACATAGTGCTATGAAAAGTGATACAATAAGGAGAATATGACTAATTATGTTTATTATCATCAGACCAATTTAATCAAATTGTAGTCATAGCTGGAAGACAATAAACCTTCCTTTCTTTTTTTTCCCAACTTACTATCATTTTTTTTTAATGCTCTTCATTGAATTCTCTGAGTCTGCATATTGAGCATTTGAAGGAGATTAAAGTAAGGCTATTTTCATTTCAACCTGTAATAGCCTCTTGTTAATTAGTTTTCCTGACATTTGTGACCTCCTTATAGAGAAAAAACAGACCAAGAACATGTAAAGGGAAGCACATTTACCCTGCTGATGGTGCAGCAGAACGATAGTTTTCATTTTAACATGTATTCTTCTGATTATGTTTATGGTAGCTTATTAGCTAAGGTTAGACTGAACAAAATGTAGTGTGATACATCTTAATAAAATAGTACTTTGAGAAGACATGTACTATAGTGCTTAGGTTTTGTTAATGGTGTAAATGAGGGAGATGGGACAAATCCAAAACTAAACCCCTCCTAACAGTGGCTTTTTACTTTGGCCTTCCTTCTCTCCAACCTACCATTTCCCATAGCCATCAGCCACCACAAATCAAACCATCACCAATATCCTTTTTTTGAACGGCATTTTCTAACATAGTTACATGAAGGAAGACAACTGAAGTATGTCTTTGTTCTAGATTGTTGTTCTAGATTATTGCCAGGTTCAATACTGCTATTTTGCCACAGTGGATGAATATTAATGTTGCTCTTGTCCCCCTTCATGTCTTCTTGTACACAGGGGAAGGCATGCTATGGCGTTTCTACTGAAAGATATTTCATCTTATCTTTGTGTGTAGTGATGGAAAGGGGAAAGTGCACTCAAGAAGAGAGAGAGAGAAAGGAAACTCCTGTTCAGCTTGGAGCAGTTGGATCCCCTTCCTTCAGAACCCCATCTCAGATTAACTGGACCCCAAATCAGAGGTCCAGCACAATAAAGGATTCATTTAGCTCAGAGCACTTGAGGCAAGAGCAATGGTAAAATGCAGCAGTAGATTGGGCTCTGGCCAGGGCTAACATTTGCTACCCAACCCCAGATTTTGTTGTTCAGATTTGAGCTGTGTAGAGAAGTTTGCATTTTACACATAGGGTTCTCAAGCTAGGTTGAAATTATTCTGCAGAAGTTCACGCCGCCTAGCGGATTGGGCTGGTCTTCCTATAGCTGATAGCAGTGCTCCAGTTGTTCCTACTGAAAACTCTCTGACAATTAATAATCCCTTATCATAAATCCACTAGCTTATATAAGAAACAAATTAATTTCATATGCTTCAGAGCATGAAATTCTTCAATTAATTAATAGCATTTTAGATTGATAGATTCCCCTCCCTCTAACAACGTATGAATCCAGAAATTGTTCTAATATATTCTGAAGATGTTTCTTGCCATGGAGCAGTAAACAGGAAAACTGGAATTTTGGTTTAGGGCCAACGTGACTTGAAGGTTAAGGTTGAGGATATAAAGAATGACTTTATATACTCAGCTATACAACTCTCTCTTGTGTAATGCTGGCAGTGTTGACTGGTAGTGTTTTAAATTAGCCATCCTGTATTGAAGGTTTCAGACATTCCAAACCCTGCTATCTAAGATCTCACGGTAGGGATGCCAAAGATTCCTTCCAAAGTTAATTAGGAAGAATGTACCACCTTTTAGAGCTGTTTCGTATCACTCCTGGCCATGCCTAGCTTTCCTTTCTTTATTGCAGTGTATGGCCCTTTCCACATGCGGAGGGAGAAACGGGGCAAAGCACGCAGAAACAGAGCTTACTTGAAGCCGGGTAAGTCCATCGCCACAAGAAGCAGCACGCGTTCGCTGCTCCACACTCCTGCGGTGTCCGGCGGCATCCAGCAGCGTCCAAAATGGCGGCTTACGGCTGGCGGAGGCTCTCCACCAATCAGAGAAGCTCGCCAGCCGGAAGCCCGCCCCCTGACAGATCTGCAGGCACGCACTTGCGCGCGCCTGCAAATCTACACCGAGGTGCTGCGACAGGGTGGTATGGGGCTGCATGCTTGTTAAACACAAGCGTGCAGCCCCATACCACCCTGTCGCAGCGCCCCGGTGTAGATTTGGAAAGTGGTTTTTAAAAAACACGCAGCACCACCACTTCTGGCCGCTTCAGAGCAGTTTGAGGTATAGAACCTCAAAATTAAAACCAACTCTGCACACTCTACGGTGAGGATGACCTCTGGTTGAGGTCACCCTACACCGTTTTATTAACTCTGTGTGGAAAGGGCCTACGAGAGGGGTAGACCCAGGTAATGAAAAAAGGAAGCAGGGGAGAGAAAAGATGAATAGAGGGAGGGAGAGGGAGAGGGAGAGAGATGCATGCTGGGAAGAGAAACAAACTGATGCTTTGCAGTAGTAATTTGTTCAGCGGTGGCAATTTACTTTTATGTGAGACAGATAGTGAAGCCTCTCTGGGATTTAATCTGAACTTTAGAGGAGTTATCCAAAGTGCTGAACTCTATCCACCAAATAGCACATTGGGCAAGTTCTTTAATGCTGGGACTAAAAGCCAAAACATTCCCATTCTACTACTGATGCAGAAGCTACCAACTCCCACTCAATTTATTGTTACATGTAAATGTCTCTACATGCGTTGACAGCTAGCTTGCTTGGGGGCCCTAAAAGTGAAGAATGTTTTAGAAAGCTATGTTTGGTGAGTTTCTTTGGAGTTCTTGTGTGGCGTATGTTCTACCTTAGCCTTCCTTAAAGACAAAAGAGATGTATCATGCCAAATGTATTTTACATATAGCACCTATTGTGTATCCAAATTGAATCAACAGTGGAAGAGGGGTAATTATCAACAAGCTAAGAACAGGTGTGGAAATACCAACAAAACCTTTCTTTTGTTATAGACATCCTCTGAAAGATTATTCTTTGAAAGTAAGCACTTGCTTTGTGGAGAGGGGCTTGCCATCAGTGTTGAGTAGGCTTAGAAATGGCATTTTCTTTAAGACTTCAGCATGAGGAAAGAAAGAGTAAAAGGCCCCTTCCATGCAAATCCTGAACCTGTTATCACACACCCCGTGATCTTGGGCAGCAAAGTTGTAAGGATGTGAGTTAACTTCCAGGTAACCAAAGGGTTAATGACATTAAGAATAGGTTATATTTAGGCTTTGTATCACATAGGTTCTTCCGAAGATCATGGGGAACAATAATGCAATGGGATAACTGCTTGAGAAAAAATGTGAAAACTGCTAGTAGCTTTGAAGGTGAGAAGTAACAAAAACAGCGCCACAAGGTGAGGAAGGATCTTTTGGGAGTGATGGAAACATGGGTGGAGCTGTCTGCTTCTCCGTTACTTTGGAAGCACGGTCACAGGCTGGACAAAGAGGTCCATACACCCCACTTCCCCAGTGAATATCTGAAGATCTAGGTGGCCAATTAACATTGTGCATAAAACATCTACAATTAGTTTGTGGACCCTTTCATGCTACACAATTATAGCACTTTGATTCCTCTATAATTGCACACTTCTATCCCACAAAATCCTGGGATTTGCAGTTTAGGGAGGTGTATTCAGAATACTCATCCAGAGAGCTCCTTTAGTGCCTCACCAAACTATAAGCCCCAGGATTCCATAAGATACCACAGCCTCTCCACTTTTGTGGGTTCAACACTCACACATATGATTATTTGTTGGTTATTTTATTTTATTTATTTCATTCATCATTTTTTTAAAAAAAAAAAACTTATTCTATTTGCCCGTTCCATGGAAAAATATGTTCTTTCTGTGAATCTCTAGGTCCTCCAGTGTGATTCTATGATCACGCTGGAGAACCTAAAGATTTCTAGAGTGAACCCACTAGGCATTTCAAGGTCCTCCAGCATAACTTTATGGCACACTTCTGATGGAAATTGACCACACTGGAGGACATAGAGATTCCTAGAGAAGTTTTTTCAGGTTTTTTTGTTAAATAGTGTTTTTAATTTTTTTTTCACTTTTCCCTACTTTCAAGGGATGTTGCACCCCTTATTACACCTGCGAAAGTGGAGGGCTCACTATACACCTATGGTAGTTAAAGCATAGTGCTATAATTCTGTTGTGTGAAAGGACTCTGGCTGAGGGGCTTCTAGTCCAAAACATGTGGAAGGTAGGAAACTTTTAAGGTCTGTTGCGTTTTTCTCAGAATTTCCAACGATTGAGATCTGAAATGGCTACATGATTGAATTAGAAGGCATTGTCTTTTATTGCTGGTAATTTTCAAGGGCACAATAATAAGAGCAAAGTAGCTCGTTAGCACTGAGTAACTCTTCAAGTTACCTTTCTGGACTACAGTAAGAGTGACAAAGTTACTACCTGTCAGGTGATCCAAGTAATAAGTAAATGAAATAGTTATTTTTTAATAATATCAGCAGGAATCTCCTGTTGGAGACTTGCATCTTCAAAAGTTGACTTACATCTGTGGGAATTAGGATGGGGCAGTTCCTAAGATCTGTATCTAGTAAGGGGTTTTGTCACTTTTCTATGTAGGGAAGCTGGCAATGTGACTGATGTGCATCATTGGTCCTGGGATACCAGATAGGGATTGCTGATGTGCCTTAGTAGAAGGCAGTGCTTATTGAAACACTCTTGCTGGTGTCCTGTTATGCCTCTTCTCCATTCATTAACAAGGTTTCTTAGTGTCTATGCTATCTTCCTAAGCATACCTAAAGTTATGTAACATGAACCATGATAAAGGATTCAGGCCGTCATTCCAAGCTTTGGCTTGGTGACAAACATGCAATCTAACCTCTGTTTTACAGGCAGGTATACTACTTGCACAAATGGGAAGACTCCATATCCCATATGCCACACTGGTGGAGGAGAAGGAGTATATGCATTGCAATCCCAATTCATGTGTTCATGTTCAAATTCATTATAACTCCTGATACATCTGAAGAGTAGTAGCAGCAAACATTTCTCACATCACCTGAGTATCTTATACCTCTTTTTGACATATCAAATGCAATGACCATCTTGTTGGTTAATAGTAGATATTTGTTGCTTCTTAAGAAATTCTTCACACGATCCAACTGATTTTAAGTTTTAAGAGCTGCTCACCTTGCTTTGGGTGAGCTACTTATCTGTGGTAACATCCCATTGGGCTGTCTTATGTGATTATAAAGACTTTCCTATAAGAAATGTTGCACAAGCAGTTCTGGCAGATTCCAGACTTCCAGACTGTTTTGGAGCCATGGGTTCTTTGAATGGTATTTCAGAGGCTCATTGAACATACTGGATCATGCAACAGCTAATCATGTCCACAAGCATCCCTGATCACCTTGTGTCTCAAAAACAATAGCATGGTATCAAGTTCAAGTTTTAGAATGGAATTGCCATGGGAGAACACCTCCATAGCACAAACACTGGGGGAGCATCTAAGAGAATGGGTTTTAGATGACAAAAATATATGACGATCTCACTTATGGACTATAAGGGATGACATCTTATATCCTTCAAAGTAATCCATGCCCGTTTGCCCAATCACATATTGATGTAAATATTGTTTCAGTATTCTGAGGTGATAGCTGGAACAACCCACTGGGCAAGCACATCTTGCTTATAAAATCACTGACCTCTCCAAAGGTGATCTGATCTTTTTTATAGGTTATTTACATCTATTTTCTTACCACAATGTAAAACAAAAAAGCAAAGTAGCACCCAAGTATAAATGAATAAATAAATAAATCATGAATCGCAATTTATGCTGTATTAAACTGATTTGGAAGAAATCCACAATATCTTTGAATCAGAGAGCTACACTGATTTTGTTTTATTAGCATAGATAATTATTCTGACTTTTTAATACTTCCTGAATGTTTTGTATTTTTCAGCAAGAAGGACTGTTTTATAAGCAAAATGGCAAATGTCAATAGTTTGGCAAGGGTATCTTATATCTGTGATTTCCTCTAGGCTTTGTTTTAAATTAGGCTTGCTTACATTCTTCCTTTTAATATGAATAACCCATTATGAAATGTAATTGCCTAGAAGAACTTTTGAAATCAAATTTTACTATTCCCTTTTGTTCTTTCTTTGAATTATATGTGTAACACACCCACACAAACACACGCTGCTTCTTAATTTCCCCTTGTTGAGCAAAATGAGTGCCTCACACAGAAGGGTAATACATTCCTGCTTCGGGATCAATAAACAAGGTACCTCCTCCCTTTCCTTCTCATTTGTGCCAAAAGTGACAGAATATACCTTTGCCATTTGCATGTGACTCAACAATGTATTAAAATAAAAAGTCTCTAAGTAAGTGAAATGGATAGTCTATTTTAGATTTATGGTAAATGGAAAAGATCATTTCCGGCCTTTCTATAATGACCCTTTGTATGTAGCAGATTAATGCTTATTGTCTTCTTTGTAAATTCTGTTCAGGGTTATTGATTTTTTTTAATGATACATGGTCTCCAATGTGTTTGCAATATGTTTTCAAGGTGTGTGTTAATAGCAAAATGATTTAAGCATTGTTTTCTAAAAGGTGGTAATTAGATAAACCATCATGTATAATCTAATTTCTCACAAATATTGTGCCATTTAACACAGTATGTGTTCTTACTCTGTCAATGCTTTTGGCAGATTTAATGCAGCCATTCATGATAGAAGAAGTAAAGAGAAATTGTCTCCACAAATTGGAATGAAATGGAAGAGATTTTGGTGAAACAGTTGTACTTTTTGCTTGGTGCCTACTTTAATGTTATGAGGTGGCTTTTTCTTTTATTTTTAAAATTTCTCATATTCTATCCCATTCTGTTATTCCTGGAATTTTCACAGAGGACACTCAGTCATTATATCCTATCAAGGCGAGTCCAGGAAGATGCTGCTTGAGACATACTGGCAATTGCATGATGATTCTTAGGTTAAAAGGAAGAACACCTAGTGGCTAATTGGTGACATTATTAAGTACCCAAACAAAAAGCAAAATTCCTGACACCATCCCCTCCTCCATCTATACTTTTCCTTGAGGAGAGCCATCATGCATTTGATGAAATCAAATCTATCCATGGAAGTCTGTGTCATACTAAATCTTCAAGGTTCTTTGAGGTTCTTTGTTGCTAGAGCTTTGCTGCATGCTTTCCATCTGGGAACTGAATTTTAATATTTTAAATGTTCACAGCCTCCATGAGAATCTCTTGAAGGATAGCAAGTAAACCAAATCAATCAATAAATTTCTCAAAGTTGTGGAATTCAGAAAGGGACTTCTTCAGATAGTGATAATCCCAGTAAATATTGACCTAGTATGTTCCTGGATTGTGTGTCTCACAGTGGTTTTTCTGTCCTGTCCCCATCCTATCATGCTGTAAATATATTGGATTTTGTATCCTGCTGGAAGTATGGTAAACAGTGGACAGGGTATCTTTCCTTTCTTTAGGATGACCAAAGGTACAGGAGGAGCAGAGACAATGGATCTTCATGTGGGAAGCTACACCTGCTGATATTGGAATCTCCCAGAAGATCCCAGTCCTAAATTTCAAAAACCTTGGCTGTTCTGGAAATTCACAGAGAA
Organism: Iguana delicatissima; assembly: GCA_948472985.1. Taxonomy (NCBI): domain Eukaryota; kingdom Metazoa; phylum Chordata; class Lepidosauria; order Squamata; family Iguanidae; genus Iguana; species Iguana delicatissima. The sequence goes on along the minus strand of CAOKZL010001437.1, from coordinate 222,019 downwards.
TAAATTGGGACATCATTTGGATATTATTTTTGAAAACAAACCTTTCAATCTTTATAGGTACTACACTGGAGGTCGATTTGCCACACTGGATAAATCTTCATAGAAGTATTATTTTCTGATCATAAAAAGGCTGTTTTCTGCACAGAAACTGCTATTTCCTGTGTAAAACAACCACATGCAAATTTTGGACAGAATAAATCCTGAACTGTGAATACTCTTTGAAAACTGTGTGGTTTTTCAAAGACTTTCTCTCAGTAGGGAGTAACTTTAAAAAAAAAATTTTTTTTGCTTCCTTCAAGAAGGAAATTAGTACAAAGTTAAACTCCTAATTAGCCTATAATGTGTCCCAGTCTAGGATTGCCCTTGGGATGATCAGTTCAATGTATGCCAAAGGGAGATGTGTAAGGTGATAAATTTGTAACTCAGATATTGGTGTTGTCAATTTTGAGGACACCAATTATCTCATTGGCAGCCATGCAATGAGGTTGCAAATTTTACTGCCTCTGCTCTTGTGCCTCTAGTAGGAACTTCATTTGCAGAACAAGCTGCATTGAAAGCTCACAAGCAAGTCAAGACATTTTCTCTTGGTTAGTGCTCTCAAGTTGAATAAGCACCCCAACACATGCTAATACTGCTGCCGTGTACAAATATTTCTGGATTGGAGCAATCACGTCTTTGCACTCTCTGCCATCATATATTCTTACTTTTTATATGGAAACTAGTTACTAAACTTGTCCTTTTGGGACTGATTGGTTGAGTGCTCTGATCTTTCACTCTTCCTGATAAAATGCCAATTTTTAAAAAATAATCACATATTAGCCTAAAAAAGAAAAACATACTTCTATTTCTAGGATCTATTGAACAACTGTGGTGCATAGAACAATGGACAAGGGCATCTGTAATGAAAAATCAAAAAAGCAATTTGAATTGCTAAATTTGTACTTGACAGAGACTATTCTATAGCCCGCTTGTAATGTGGGCGCCACCATGATGATATTACATTTTAATGAACCTATAGAAATTTATTCATCTATAATAATGTACTGTTATATCTATCACATTGTCTCTGTCTTGGAAAGTTAATAAGGATTCTACTTGAACTTGCAGCAAAAAGTTTTGAGTGTGTGCAAGACCAACATTGCAACTGTATTCATGTCTGTTCAGAAGTAAGCTCCACTGAGTTTAGTGACATTCCCAGATAGGTGTAGATTGGATTGGAGCCTAAGTATTAAAATACTATTTACTATACAGAAGAACTTTCTTGCCTGATATAATTGATGGACCTTGAATATCTGGGAAAGAAGAAAGATTTGAAAATATGACAGTTGCCCTTAAATTATTTGCTGAAAAGTTCATTTGGGTCTAGTTTTATTAAAAAATAAAACTAAAGTGCCCTTGGATATTTCAAAGCTAGGGATTGTATAAATCCTAAATTCTTCTAGATGACATTATTCATGTTTTTCAACAAAGTCTGAAAACAGGGCCAAGAAAGAAAACACAACTACACTGCTCAAAGTTATAATGATAAAACAATTTCTGGAAATGTCATTTTTTGCACACATTCACAAGGGTCAAGATGAAGAGAGATGGGTCCTTTGGAAGAAGTCATATCAGATGGAAAGTTCAAACAAGGATAAACTAGTCTTTAGTTTCCTCCCAGCTAAAGAACACAAAATCTTCTCACCATATACACCTAAGAGTTGTGAATACCTTGTAAGAGTTTGTTTGCATACTGCTGAACACACTTCTAACACCATTGATATTTCATTTGATTTAATTACATTTTATCCTTAGGCTAGGATACTGGAAAACCCCTAAGGAAGGAAATTTCCAGGAGTAGACTATCTCATGTCTCAGTTTCCAGCAGTTGCATCCATCCTGCTCTGTCTCTGAAAAAAAAACTTGTTGATAGATAAAACATCTGAACTCCTTGAGCTCTGGCACGGTGTGCTGCTCTAAGCAATAGCTGGCTGCCATTTCAGACAGAAATAATTGCTATAAAGTAAGCTTTATTGGTGGTAAATGATTTATCATACTTACCATAGAGGAAGTATCATATTCCTTTAGCTGATAGATTCCATTACTTCCTCTCAGCAAGAGGTAGAATAGGGTCCATAAGTTGCTAATTCTAGCCAGACTATGTCATGGCCAGCACTCCAGTCCTCCATGACTAGCTGGTGGGATCTCCTGAGCTAGATGCTCCCCGCCCTTTGACAAGGCCCCTGGACAATGATCTCTTTTTTTTTTTAATTTATTTTTATTACAACAAACATAAAATAAAACATTCTTATTTCTCACCGTTATATAAATGTTCATTACAAAATCTTTACAATTTATTAACTGTAATTCATATATATATACCAATCACCAACACTAATATATATCTACTTACCCTCCTTCCCTTATTTCACCTACAGTATTTCGAGTGGATATTCCATAACCTTCCTTGACCAGCTATTATCATTCCTCAATGTTATAAATAATATCACTACCTATCACACTCCTCTATCTATGCCTTTCTTACAATTTGTCTTCCGAGTCTTATTTCTACCTTCACACTAATCCTTCCCCCACTGGTTTTCCCAAAGGGGTTTTACTAGATTCCATTCTTCTATAACAGTGGTTCTCAACCTGTGGGTCCCCAGATGTTTGTGGACTTCAGCTCCCAGAAGCCCTGAACATTGACCATAGTGGCTGGAGCTTCTGGGAGCTGTTCTATAATTTGATCTCTTGAGGTTTATATAGTATGAGAGCAAACAAAACAAATTAAAATGTTCAGGCATGACCCATTTCTCCATGCTAATAGTTGTATGAATTGTACAAGCAAGTTTCTAACATGAAAGTTTACTCCCTCAGCCCATTCTCAACTGCCAGTCCATTCCCAGCAATGAACTGTCAAGCTAAAGAAACTATCTAGCAGAGCTTACTAAATATAAGCTAACTATTGCTATGCTACTGGACAGTGGTCAACATTTAGCAGTGATACTGAAAAGGACTCTAAAACTCATTTGCCTGGTAGCATAGGTTATGCTGAACAGGGAAGTGTACTATAAAAAACAGTTGGCAGTAGTCTCTACTAAAGAGTCAAGGCGAGTAGTTATTTTACAATTTGGAGATACTTCAGTGGGTGGGAGGTTTAATAGATACAGCAGGCACAGATCTTTAAAAAATAAGATAGTAAAGGTGGTAAAATTGCAAAGCCTTCTAAACCTTACTAAGAACACTTACTTGTTCATTCAGCTGCTGGGAGCCTTGGAGACAGCAGCAGAATTTCCTCAAGTCATAAATGTGTAGCATCCTTGCCAGTTGACCAGGTCTGCACTGAGCATTCCCAACTCTTTTGTGCCTTTCATAGGCCTCTTCTGCACTACACTGTTACAGTGTTATTATAGCACTATTATTCCTCTTTCAACATCCTGTGGAATTCTGGAGTTTGTAGGCTAAAGAGCTCCCTGGCTGAGCCACTCCCTAAACTACAAACTCCAGGATTCCATAAGATGTTCAAAGTGGAATAATAGCGCTATAATAGTCTAGTGCAGAACTGGCCTAGGACATCATTTAATTGTCAGTAACTTTTCTTCTGTTTAAGGTTGAAATGATTATTGACAAAAGTTAAAAGTAAGGGCCAGCTTCTGCTATTTCTGTAGACAGTATTTTAAATTCAGCTTTAATAATAATAATAATAATAATAATAATAATAATAATAATAATAATAAAATTTATTTCTATCCCGCCTCTCCCAAATGGATCGAGGTGGCATTACAAAACACATAAATATTAAAATATCAAAATGTAGCCCACCCTCCCCACTCACGAACCCTACCACCCGCCCAACACACCAACTATTAAAACAGATTAAAATAAAATTAAAACTAAAAGTTAAAAACAAAACAGTTAAAAACAATTAAAAACAAAGGGACGATTGATGAGAGGCAGTGGAACACTAGTCTGGGAAGGCCTGTCGGAAGAGAACAGTCTTGACTGCTTTTTTAAAGCAGTCAAGACTGGTAATGTGCCGGGTCTCCTCCGGCAGGCCATTCCATAACCTGGGAGCGACTGAAGAAAAGGTCCTCTGGGTAACCGCAGCCAACCTAGTTCTGATTGGCTGCAGTAGATTCCTCCCAGAGGACCTTACTGTGCGGGGCGGATTATATGGGAGAAGGCGATCCCGCAAGTAGGCTGGCCCCAAGCCATGAAGGGCTTTAAAGGTAAAAACCAACACCTTGTACTGTGCCCGGAAACTAATAGGCAGCCAGTGTAAAGACTTCAAAATAGGTGTTATGTGGTCAGTTTTAGATCTTCCGGTGACCAACCTGGCTGCCATATTCTGAATTAATTGAAGTTTCCGGACTAAGCACATGGGTAGCCCTATGTAGAGCGCATTGCAGAAGTCAAGCCGTGAAGTTACCAGCGCATGTACCACTGTTTTTAGGTGTTCCAAGTCCAGGAAGGGGCGCAGCTGGCGTATCAGCCGAAGCTGATAGCAGGCGCTCCTGGCTGCCGCATCAATTTGAGCTGTCATCTGAAGCGCTGAGTCCAAGAGCACCCCCAAGCTGCGGACACAGTCTTTCAGGGGAAGTGTGACCCCGTCTAGAACTGGTTGACAAACCTCCATACCTGGGCTAGGGCCCTTGACAGCAAGTACCTCCGTCTTATCTGGATTCAGCTTCAGTCTGTTTTTCCTCATCCAGTCCATTACTGCTTCAAGGCATTCATTTAGAGGCGAGATGCCACCCTTAGTCGATGCTATTATCCGAGGCATGGAGAGATATATCTGGGTGTCATCAGCGTACTGATAGCACCTTGCTCCATGCCTCCTGATGATCTCTCCCAGCAGTCTCATGTAGATGTTAAATAGCATTGGGGACAGGACAGCGCCCTGAGGGACACCAGATTTAAGCTCTTTTTTCGAGGAGCAGCTGTCCCCAAGCATCACCATCTGGTATCTACCCGAGAGATAGGACCGGAACCACTGAAGTGCAGTGCCCGCGATCCCCAGCCTCTCAGGCGTTCCAGAAGGATACCATGGTCTATGGTATCGAAAGCCGCTGAGAGGTCCAAGAGTACCAGCAGGGTCACACTTCCCCTGTCGATACCCAGACGTAGATCATCCACTAAGGCGACCATGGCAGTCTCGACTCCATATCCTGCCCTGAAGCCAGTTTGAAATGGATCTAGATAATCTGTTTCATCCAAGACAGCTTGGAGTTGAAGGGCAACAGCCCTCTCGATCACCTTGCTTAAAAATGGAAGATGGGAAACTGGTCTGTAATTATTCATATCCAGGGGATCTAGGGAGGGCTTTTTTAGAAGCGGACGTATAATTGCTTCTTTTAAACAAGCTGGAAAATTGCCCTCCCTGAAGGATGCATTAATAACATATCTTAAGTGTGTCTTAATCGCAACTCCTCCCTGGACAACCAGCCATGAAGGGCAGGGATCAAGAGGGCAAATTGTCCTCCTTACCTTTCCAAGGAGCTTGTCTACGTCCTCGGTACTCACCGACTGAAACTGATCCAGTATAATCCTATTCACGGAGTTGCCGGGCACTTCATTTGTAACCTCTGCTATAACACCGGCATCCAAATCGGCTCTTATCTGAAAGATTTTATCTGCGAAATGATTATTCAAAACATCACAGCAAGCTACATTAGGTTCTAACAACGAGTTCAGGGGAGTGGGTAACTGAGTCAAATCCCTTACCACCCTGAACAGCTCTGCTGGATGAGAAATCGCAGACGCAATACGTGCAGAGAAGAAAGTCTTCTTCGCTGCATCTATTGCCACTCCATAGGAATAAAGGAATTCTCTATAGCGTGTCCTGTCAGATAAGAGTCGAGATTTCCGCCAGTTGCGCTCTAGTCGTTGTCCAGCCTGCTTCATATTCCTAAGTTCTACTGTATACCAGGGATTATGGTTTAAAGCAGGCTGGAAAGGACGCTTGGGAGCAATCGTGTCGATAGCCCTGGTAAGATCACAATTCCAGGTATTAACCAGGGCTTCGACAGGATCACCAGCGATACCAACCATAAAACCCTCAAGGGCTTTCTGGAATCCAATAGGTTCCATTAACCTTCAAGGGCGGACCATTCTAATAGGTCCACCACCCCTGCAGGGCCGGATAGCAGCCATTAGTCTAACCCTGACCAGGAAATGATCCGTCCATGACAAGGTGGTAGCATTTATTATCTCCACCCACGGCTGTACCTGTTCCGTACTAAAGACCGCATCAAGGGTATGACCGGCACAATGTGTTGGCCCAGAGGCTAATTGGGATAGGCCCATTTTTGTCATGGATGCCATGAACTCCCGAGCTGCACCTGTCAAACTGGTCTCAAATGGGATGTTGAAGTCACCCAGAACCAGAAGTCTGGGCGACTCCAACGCTAACTCCGACACCAGCTCTGTCAGCTCGGCTAGGGAGTCTGATAGGCAGCGGGGTGGTCGGTACACTAACAGAATCTCCAAACTATCCCTTGCCTTCAGGCTCAGGTATATACACTCAAAGTGGTCTGTTTTCCGGACAGGAATCCTGGTCAGTATAAGATTGTCTTTGTAAACCAAGGCTACTCCGCCCCTCCGCCCACTTCCCCTTACCTGCTCACTAACAGAGTATCTGGCTGGCAAGGCCTGGACCCAGGTTGTAGCACTATCGTCTTCCAGCCAGGTCTCTGTAAAGCATGCCAGGTCAGCGTCTTCATCCTTTAAAAGGTCATGGATAATATGCGTTTTCTTTTTCATTGACCTGACATTGCATAGGAGCAAGGAAAGGTTCTGTGGGTGGTTTGGTTCGCTCTCCAGACACCTTGGGGTAGCAGGGCAAACGGAAGGTGGGATAGGTATTAAACATCTATCTCTCCTTCCCCTGTAACGACATTTTGCCATGCTATCACCATATCTCCCTTTGCCCCACACAATACTTATTGTCGCTCCCCATTGTTCATCCACTACTTTCAGCCGCCCCTCATCAGAAGAAATATCCCCTACTTCCCCACCCCCCCACTCCTACTTCCCCACCCACCCCCACTCCTACTTCCCCTTCCTTCCTCCCTCTCCTAATCATAAGGCCAGGCAGGAGGGTGTGGCCAGCAGCAAGCCCCTCCAGTTCTTCCCCAGCCTCTTTCAAAGGCCAGGCAGGAGGGTGTGGCCAGCAGCAAGCCCCTCCAGTTCTTCCCCCAGCCTCTTTTCAAAGGCCAGGCAGGAGGGTGCGGCCAGCAGCAAGCCCCTCCAGTTCTTCCCCCAGCCTCTTTTCAAAGGCCAGGCAGGAGGGTGCGGCCAGCAGCAAGCCCCTCCAGTTCTTCCCCCAGCCTCTTTTCAAAGGCCAGGCAGGAGGGTGTGGCCAGCAGCAAGCCCCTCCAGTTCTTCCCCCAGCCTCTTTTCAAAGGCCAGGCAGGAGGGTGCGGCCAGCAGCAAGCCCCTCCAGTTCTTCCCCCAGCCTCTTTTCAAAGGCCAGGCAGGAGGGTGCGGCCAGCAGCAAGCCCCTCCAGTTCTTCCCCCAGCCTCTTTTCAAAGGCCAGGCAGGAGGGTGCGGCCAGCAGCAAGCCCCTCCAGTTCTTCCCCAGCCTCTTTTCAAAGGCCAGGCAGGAGGGTGCGGCCAGCAGCAAGCCCCTCCAGTTCTTCCCCAACCTCTTTTCAAAGGCCAGGCAGGAGGGTGTGGCCAGCAGCAAGCCCCTCCAGTTCTTCCCCAGCCTCTTTTCAAAGGCCAGGCAGGAGGGTGTGGAGCTTTGAGTTCTCATTTTTCTCTGTAGTAGTTTTAAATCAAAATTTAAAATTCAAGTATTCTTTAGTCATTGTGTTCTGCTGATTTTTGACATTTAAACCTTCTAGAGCCACTGTGTTCTGCTGGTTTTTTGTGTATGTGTGTATGCAGGCATCAAGCATGAAATCTTATAAGAAGATGGTCACTCAAAGCTAATCCTGCCAGATGCTGATACCACAGAGTATAAACTATGAAATTTACAGAAAATATTGATTTTTTTTTAAAAAAAATGAAACACTATTGAGTATGAATTACAGCTAGAACACAGGGAACAGATAGGGACTCAATGGCCATTGTGGTCTCTTCCAACTCTATGTTTCTATTATTCTAACAGTTAACAAATATTTTAAATTGTAGGAATTAAATAGACAATATTAGGTATCTCAATATGTTAATACTTTTAAATAGTAATTTTATGGCAAATTAATTTAATTTCTGTTCCAGTGTTTTCTTATTTTTAAGTTATGATCTTACTCAATTTGAAGATATCAGTTTCATGCTTATTTTCATTTATGTCTTTACTTAAGAGAAGGATTGATTAATGGAAGTATTATATTTCCAATTGATTCATGCTGCTTTTTCCTTACTTTAATTTAAACTGAGCTTTTTAAAAAATGATGTTAGTGAAAGGAGATCATTATTTATACTGAAGACATGTCATTAGATCTGTAAAAGTGATATTAATAGACTCTTATTTTTTCATAATTTCAAATGTGCTGGCAGTTTTTATAGATGATTCCTAAATATTATTTATATTCAAAACTAATTAATAACAGCAAATTTGTAAAATGTTTGAAGCTTTACCCAGCTCTGTTGAGGGTTAACTATAGAATAACATATTTTCTAATAAAGATAACATGGGAAGTGTTGGTTTAGACATTCATATCACAAATATCCACTGAATGGCATTTCTTCTGAAGTTTTTAGAGCTAGATTGGAGTTCAGAAGAAATACTATTATGAATATGCAATTATGGTATTCCATGTTTTGCATATCACAGCACACTTCATCGCTAGATTCAAGTATTCATATCAGAATTTAAGGTTTTGGAATTGTGTTTCTTGGCACAACATATAGGAAGTAGTTTGGCATATAAAGGCCATAAGATTATCATAATGCAAATATTGTGAAAATGAACAAATCTTGTCATCTGGTAAGAATTAGGTCTAAAGCAAATCCAGAATTATTTTATTTCATCATGCTGGCTCACTGTTTAGTTGAGGCAGTGGGACTTTATGTACACAAATAGTTTACTCCACAGGCTATGTCATATGGTACCCACATGAGAACATCAACAAAGTGTGAGCGCCATTTCTCTGACTACAGCACATTTCGTATTAAATATTGCTGGTATAGAATCAGGGCTTGTCCTTCTTCCAAGGACATGTGGGATGGATTTCATCCCAGCTGGCCAAGTGATGATGTTTTCAGGAGTAGCAGAGGCTGTGAGTGGCACATATCTGGTTTGCTATTACTATGAAATTTATTTAAAAGTGCAGTTGATCACCCCCTATGATTTGACTTGTGACTTCTCCATGTGGGCATGTGGGTGAAGGCATGTGGTAACATGTGTAGATATTAGTTTCAGATGAAGGGTAATTGTTTAGTGTTCAAAAGTGTTCAAAAGTGTTCAGTAGAATACAGAACTTGGGAAACAGCATGATATAAAATGTTTACTTGGACCCACATCACAGACGGTGGCTGCAGGGAAGGGTACTAAGTTGATGCACTCCATGAGAGAGACCAGGGTGCTTTGTGACTGGCAGTATGGACCAGATCACTGCAAGTTATGGGGCAGACAATAGACCATTTACCATATCTGCCAGTGTATAAGACACATTTTTTTTCCTGAAAAATACATTTGGAAAATGGGGTGCATCTTATATACTGGTTCATAAGAACTCACACTGGGGTAAAATGAATTGGAAAGGGATGGGAAGCTCCTGAGGGGGAAAGCAACCCTTGCACAACGCTTCTCCTACTCCACTTCCTTTCCGTTTTGTCTCAGCGTAAGTTCTCTCCACCATGGCAAAATGCATTGGAAAGGGACGCAGAGCTCTGGTGGGGGAAAAGAACCCTCGCACAAGGCTTCCCCCACTCCGCCTTCCCTTTGTAAGGGTTCTGGTCTGTGGCTAAATCCTTGCAAGATCCTACCCAGTACCTCAGACCCAGCTCGCTGCTCTGATGCAGAGCAGCTAGAGCAGCCAGCAGCTAGCTAGATAAGGGCTGAGGTTAGTATGTAGCCTTTGCCACAGCAACACAGTCTCCAGTACTGTCTGTAGCCTCTCTTGACTCTCCAATGTTCCTGACCCTTCTGATTCCTGGACTTGGACCCCTGTTTTGCAGACCTGCTTCTTGCCTTTGGCCCTGTGGACTCTGGCTACCTGACAGACTTCTGCCTTGGACTCTCGTTGTGCCCTGACCCTTAGCTTCCTGATCTAGCCCCTGTCCTTTGGCCCAGCCCTGGCACCTGTTCCAGTCAGCCCCAGCCACCCACACCTCAGACCCTGACACCCTTTTGCATGGGAAGGGAAAGACGGGAGCTCTAGAGGGGGGAAAAGAAAGCTTGTTCAATTATGGCCAGCTGGCAAGCAACCCAAACATTTGGACTGCCCTCAGGGGCTGAGATTTTATGTGTGTGTATAAAACAAGGGAAGGCTGAGGAGGTCATCAAAGGGCCTCAGCTAGATCCACTAGACACTGGGCCTCAGCTAGATCCACTTCAGGTTGCTCCCCATCTTGCTCCATTTGCAGGCCAATGGAATTTAATAGCTTAGGTCAATAAAATGACCCTTATTTAGCCCCATTTTCTATATCTGATCTTAATATTTCATGTTTGGCCATTAAATTAAAACCAGCAAAGGTAAAAAAAAAAAAAAGAAAAGAAAAGAAAAGCAGAGAAAAGTAATAGTTGTTATAAAAGTCAATTAGTGGACAAAAAGAGCTCAGGTAAGTGGAACCCATTTGGCAGAGACAAATAAGAAACGACTAAGCTGATTGCGTCACGGAAGACTGAGAAAATTTTTTCAAAGAAAATAAAAGCTAGAGGCAGAAATTCAAAGAAGAAAAGAAAAAGTTATAATGAAGGAGAGAAGAGCAGAATTACAGCAGTAAAAAAGAGTTGAGACAACTGGAACAAAGCACCATTAAGCACGACAGACTGAGGAGAGTGATAGATAGCAGGTATTGGGGAACAGGATAACATGGGGATTATAATACAGTATAATCATCTGATTATACATAAATTCAATTGTTTTGCTACCTTGTTGTTCACAACGTTTGTCAGAAAGAGAGTTAGATTTTAACATCTTCTCCTGGAGATTTGTGTCTTTGGTAAACTAAAACTGTTATTTGAAACACTGTGGTCCCATTTTCTCATGGTATCTGCTATACATCTAATGAACTGACCACTCTCCCCAGGAGTAGATAGCCAATCCAGGGAGTATTAAGGCTCTTTGGCTGAGGCAAGTAGAGTGAAAAAAGACTTCCAATTGTCAGCAACAGGAAAGCAAGAAGAAAAAAAGGAACAAGGATATTTAATTTTGATTTTCCTATCTTCAGTTCAGAGAACAGGACACTATTAGTCCATGATGGATTTAATGAGGTAGAAGCATATTGCAAGAAAAATGCCACTTACCATTAATTATGGTCTTAAAATTCTTTACAGAGACAGTTATAGCCAACTGTGACTATTTTTTTTGCATCTGCTTTATATTTTTTCAGAACCTTTACAACTTAGATAAAAAGTGTTTATAAAACTGTCCTCAAGAGAGAAATAAATAAACAAGTAACATGATTATTAAAATAATTGGTTCATTTATTACTGAAAAAGACAAGTGACTGTTTCCATATAAGCAACAACTACAGATTTCATCCTTAGGGTATATTTTTACCACTCATGTTTTGCTATCAGATCCATAACTTATGTTTTTTCTCATTACTTATTTTTAAATAGGGAATGACATTATTTTTTAGCAATTTAACATAAAGAAGACAAATGTTGGTTACTTGCATAACATATTCTTTAGAGTAATTATTACTGTATTTCAGTCTCATGGGATCTGTAGCCACTAAAACAAGGGTGGAGGATGTGAAGTGTCACAGCCACCCAAGGCCCATGAATCTGCTCTTGAGGGCCCTAAAGTACACAACTCTCCATTTAAAAATAAATCAGATTTTTGATAGTTTTCTACATGAAAAGGCTAAGCTTGCTTGCTTGCTCTCCCAAGCCCTGTTCTTGTTTGAGGTGGTGGTTGTTCAAATGCAGCAAAAAAAGTGCTGACTAGGGCCATTTCCGCACTACAGTCTTATACCGCAATTATTCCACTTTCAACATCCTATGGAATCCTGGGGTTTGCAATTTAGGGAGGGGCTGGCCGGCCCCTCCCTAAACTGCAAAATCCAGGATTCCATAGGATGTTGAAAGTGGAATAATTGCGCTACAAAGACTGTAGTGTGGAAATGGCCTAAAGGTGACATTTTACTTCTGGTGCACCAGGACATTCTGGTATGATCTGCATATGGTCCACATTCCTGGACATCTGCCCACCCCAGTTTGACATATCTGGCATATCTTAGTATCTGAGATCTTAAATTCCTAGAAAATCTAGTTATTGCCAGATGCCAGAAAACACTTTTGTTACTAGCATAACTCAAGTACATCAACAGTGAAATGAAATTAATTTTATGGGTGCTTGTTATAGGAAGAATTTTTGAAGTATTTAAAGCCAAACTTATATGTTACCTCTACTTGCTTTTCCATATTAAATCTATATGCTTCTGAAAATCTTGTTATGTAAAAAATTCATTTGGACGATGGTTAGAAATGGAGTTAAACATCTGAATAGCTTTCAGCAACATGTATGGAAATTCTTATCCTTAAGCAAGCAGCTGTCTAGAAAAGTAAAGGGTAAGTATCTTTATAGTTTGAGGTAATCCTTCCTTCCAATCAGCTTTCTCTCAAGGTAAATCTCTTCCCAAAAGATTCAAAAGTTAAATTTCTAAGCTACATGAGATCTTTCCTGAACATCACTTTATCTATGCTCCTCTCTCTGCCTCCATGTCTATTGCCTTCAGTTATTCCACACACACACACACTCCGATCATACAAGATTAGGGACTCCTATGCAATGGAAGGCTAAGTTATATTTTCCATTTTGGGGCTGTGTGTTGTACTGGGAACCTCTTCAGATTGCCTTTTGCTTTTTACAGTAGACCTACTGATGATATGAACTGTACCTGCACATCTTTATTATTTCCTTATGACAACACAGGCGACACTTTAGAGCTGAATGATCCTTTCATTTTGAGATACTGTCTACACGTGGTCCGAGTCTAAACACGTACTTCATATAAATTTGTTACAAAATTGAAGTGTCAAAAATACTTTCCAATTTCTCATATCAAACGAGATCCGATACAGCTGCTTAAAAAACGGAACTCTTTAAAATATGACTTCTGCAAACCATTGCAAAACATTGTAAATCATCCCCAAGCCTACAGTGACCTGAATCACTTTATGAGTAAAGGGATGCTAGTGTTCTGTGTGGGCTATTGGGAGCCAAAATGAAGGGAAAGGAAGGAAAGGAAGGATAGAAAATGTCTGAAACAACAGTAGAGATCCCATCTTCACAGAAAATAGATGAAAGGGAAAAACAGATCCACTTTCACCAAAGGCCCCCAAACCAGACAAAAACTAGCAGCACATAGTGCATAGATGTTAACCCTTAAGTTGTATGTAAAGGAACATGGGCTCCGAGGGACATATGTTACAATTCAATTTCTCCAGACAGACACATAGAGGCAAATAATGTTTTTATTGTTTTTATTATTTTTAGTAAAAGGGAATGCCTCTCTAACAATGAAGAGATGATGAGGAAAATTAATATTGAAGAATTGAGATTAATGTTCTCTAAAGCTGCGTTGATTTCATTTCTTAAACAATAATATCTTTTTCTGGTAAATCATCTGTCTTTTTTTCCCACCTCTGCCTTGAAAAACGAAATTTCCTCCCCCTCCCCTCCCCCTCCACTTCCCCCTCCCCCTCCCCCTTCCAACTTCTGGAAGTGTGCAAGATTCTCCAATGTATTGTGAAAAAATGGTGGCTGAACTACTTATGCAGTTGTTGCTAAAACAAACAAACAAAGGGTGGTTTACTGCTAATGGAGAGCACCATCCCCCTTTTTCTTCTTAGAGCAATTCAGTAAAATAGAAATGGTCAGTTTCCTACCCAATAAATAGCATAGAGAATTTCAAAAGACCATTTGGGCATAGCTGCCATATTTTCTGATCCTAATCTGGCTCTTGACAATCTTCTCAATAGAGGAAAGGAGCTCCCCTCTCTGTTCAAAGAATACATAAGGTTGGGATCTGATGACATGCCTTCATCCTTCAGGTCTCAAACATCTTCAAAGGACCCTTCTGATGTTTTACTTGTGTCTTGCTGTTAAAAGAATTGGGTTGGGAGGATCTAGTCTTAGGACATTCAACTTCCATGTCAAATTTCCTCACAAATAATCTCTGTGGCCATTTCCTCACTACACTGTTATAGTGCTATTATTCCACTTTCCACATCCTATGGAATTCTGGGGTTTGTAGTTTACTGAGGCCAAAAAGCCCTCTGGCTGAGAATTCTAAATGCCTGTTCCTAAACTGCAAACCCCAGTATTCCATAGAATGTTGAAAGTGGAATAGTAGCACTGTAACGATATAGGGCGGAAATGGCCCCAGTTTGCACCAACTGAAGTTATCACTGTATTCTTCATTGGTCAGAACTTTCCTAGAATACTGTGTCCAGTTCTAGGCACCACAGCTCAAGAATGATACTGACAAGCTGTAACATGTCCAGAGGAGGGCAACCAAAATGGTACAAAAAGCCTGGAAACCAAAAAGCCTGGGCAATCAAAAAGCCTGGAAACCATGCCCTATGAGAAGTGGCTGAGGGAGCTGAGTATGTTTAGCCTGGAGAAGGGTAAGAAGTGACATGATAGCTATCTTTAAAAGTTTAAAGGGATTTCTTAAAGAGGATGGAGCAAACCTGTTTTCTGATGCTCCAGAGACTAGGACACAGAGCAAAGCAATGGCTTCAAATTTCAGGAAAAGAGATTCCATCTAAATATTAGGAAGAACTTCCTGACAGCAAAAAATAGTTCGACAGTGGAATATGCTGCTTTGGAGTGTGGTGGAGTCTCCTTTGGAGGTTTTTAAACAAAGGCTGAATGGCCATCTGTTGGGAAAGCTTCAAATGGTGTATTCTTGCATAGCAGGAGGCTGGACTTGAAGACCCCTGTGGTATCTCCCAGCTGTATAATTCAATGATTCTATGCCATTTCCACACTATGCTGTTATAGTGCTAATATTCCATTTAACATCCTGCAGAATTCTGCGGTTTGCAGTTTACTGAAGCCAAAGAGCTCTCTGGCTGAGAATTCTAAAGGCCTCTCCCTAAACTGCAAACCCCAGGATTCCCTAGGATGTTGAAAGTGGGATAATAGCACTATAACAGTGTAGTGTGGAAATGGCCTATGAACTAAGCATAGGATGAAGGGAGAAAGTGGGAGGAACAGAGAGCAACTGGGATACTTCAAATGGTACTCATACCTATGGTATGGCAACTGAACAACTGTGTAAATAACTAAGATAGGATATTAGAAACTAAGCGATAATATGAGAAAATTAGAAACAACACAAGAAAGTTTTAGAAATAACGACCTAGTACGATTGTAAATAACTATATGTTTTTGTATTTTTTGTATTTTCTAGGTTTTGAGTGTTTTTTTCCCATACTTTATAATTAATTTACAATTAATTTATATTATTATTGCATCAATTGAATAAAAAGGTTTGAACAACATCAAAATCAACTTTTAAAAATGGACAAAAGAGGATTAACCATCCCTAACAAATTGGGTCATTTAGAGTTTATGAGAACAAAACTAGTTAGAATTTATATCCATTTTCTCACTGAAAGATTGTAGCGGAAATATGACCTTGTAAAATAGTAAGATATATATAAGCAAGCCAAGCCAAGTCAGGGTGGGAATTGGTCTTTAGCCCCAGGACCAGACCAATTCTACATTAGCACTTTGGGAAAAGGATGCCATCTTCCTTGACCTACACTATACATTCTAGCTGAGTTTCTCTTATTTGGCTTTGTGTAATTCCCAGGTATTCAGAAGAGATTTCGCTCTTGACTTTTCCTTTCAACTTATTTTCTACAAATCCTTCCAGTTTTTACTCTTTTGAATACCCTGTGCAGTGACTTTATAATATGCAGAACGTTTCTCACTGAACAGGTTTGAACTTGTACATACCCCATCCAAACAAAAATTGTCCATTCCTGTTAATAGTTATTTCTTCACAAAAGTAATAGATGGAGGATGAGAAGCCTAGAAGTTTAAAACATTGGCTATACTGCAGGTCAATGGACAGGCATCCTGCAGTTTCTAGTAATCATTATAATGCATTATTAGCAGACACAATAATGTATTGAAAATAATATTTTATATAGAAAATAATGTTATATATGCCAAGAGACTGGACTAAATGTTGTTCCTCTATTTTAAGCTATAAAAATATTTGTTTATTTCAACCTGATTTATGCAGAGGTTATGAGGGATGGAGATGGCGATTTTATATGGTTCATCTTTAAATAAGAACATTCCAAGATTTAGATTTTGTGGGCATGATGGACAGAACTGAGTGTTGGAGAAAATAATAAATTTGCCTTTCAGCTATGAGTCTAAATACTGAGCACTTAAATCTTAAAAGTTTAAGTTTGAATCTCTGTGTATTCAACAGTGTTTGTGATGGTGAATTAGGGTTTTTAACCTCCTTTTCTGACAACCTCCTTATCTCTAACAGTTAAATGATAGGCAGGTTCACCATGGTAGTCTTCTTCATTAGGAAGGGCTGTATCTATTATATTGGCCTGAGCAGATGGCTGAGATGAGGTTTTGCAACATTTTGGAAGCATACAATCTGCCTTTAACATATAGCAGTTTCATGTTCCAGATCACTGAATAGGTTTGATCTTCAAAATAACTAGGTCTTCAAAATAATTAGCAAGCAATCTGCAGCAGTTCAAACCCACCTCGGATTCTCCAAATTCAGTTCTGGCTTGAAAATAATTGCCTTAGCTGTTATGATTATTAATCTTTATGCTTTGTGCTAACAGGTGGAAAATCTAGTGGATGGGATAAGTCCTTCCCAAACTTTCCAAACAATTTTGGGCATACAGTATTGTTCACATACTTCAGAAGCCTTGGTCTGAATTTTGGGCATAAGAAACATTCTTTGCAGAGAAACTTTTTTTTTCCAGAAGCTTACAACAGTTTTCTGAAAGCCCTGTTCCGTTCCACCAAACAGTTGCAATTACATTGTGTTGATTTGATTGCCTGGTAATTCCATAAGGTTACTTGAGTTTTGTGTAACTGTATAGAACTCAGCTTTGACTAACAGGTTTTTTGATATTCAAAGGTCAGAACTCTCCATCATCGTGTAAGAATTCTGAGATCCTTACATCAAGAAAAAGAGGAACAGCAGCAAAAGAGGAACAGGATTTGTTTTTTGTAGCTATAATTAGTTCACCTAACCTATATGAACCCCATTTTCTCAATATATATTTTATTATACTAAGTCATGTGGAAACATTTCAGAATGATGAGAGTATTATTCAACTGGAATACAGTTATACTGTCTGTACAAACATAGATCCATCACTCACAAACAAAGAATATTGTCTGGTCATTCTGTTATCATTTGTAGATATTTCCACATGAGTTAATATGGAAATTAAAGTGTACTCGTCTGCCCAATAATCTGTTTCTCAAGAGCAGCCATTCCTGGTTACTACTTCAGAATTGCGTACAGCTCATCATGGATGAAATATATTATTTATAAAGTTCTTTCTCTGAGCTCATGGTGTATATATTCATTGTCCTCATGAACATCCGTATGAACTTGATAACTGTGAAAGCTCCCTGAACAAAAATCTCAACAAAAACATTCCTTTCCTAGATCTCAGACCAAGTATTTATTTTTATTTTTTTTTTGAAATACCTTTATCCATGGGCATAATAAAGTACCCAACCGTGAATGAAAAGGAAAAGATGTGGTAATCAGTAAGTCAGCAAGGGCACAAGTTCCTCATAGAATCAAATCCCTTTCGGCTTATGGCTTGTCATGATGAAAGTGTAGTACAGAAATTGCCTTAATGCTCAACTTTGCTTATTTAACAACTGTCCCATTGCTTTCTGTTTTTTCAATATGCCAGGACAAATTCCATGGCCAGAAGCCTACTGGGCAGTTATGAAAGTATAATCCAGAACTGTGTAATTGTGATAAATGCACAACTTGAATTATGTATTCATACATATTCACGATCCCTACATAACCCCTAGTTTAGGGGATACGTGAGGACCATGAAAATCTCTCAGTTTCCACGTACCAGGAAGTAGCCACTGTGATCAATGTGGGTCTTTTCCCCTGTTGGCTTGGAACCAGCTGGCTGATGTTCTCACGTAACCTCTTTGCATGAGAGATTTCCAGCATGAGAGGGAATTGTGACAGAGGCCTTGTTTCTGTCTGTTGCGCCAGAGATCACTCCTGAAAGGAGTGGCACTGTCAGTTATCTGCTTTCCAAGAGACAGAGGAACAGACAATCATAGTGACAGCTTCCTTGTAGGTTGGGTTGGGAGAATCAGGACAGCAATTAATGTGTAGCACCATAATTATAGTGTTTATACATAAGTAAATCCCCAACAGGCTTCTGGACTATGTTTCACCCAGCACGAAGAACAGATTTCTGAGCTTTGTGCCAAACTTCTATTCTCAGATATGGACATCAACCACTGATTATTTATTGAAGTATGTATCTCTTGGAGTAACCTGACACCTGTGCTCTTACCTGATCAATGATTCATTCAGTCTCCGTTTTTCATCTTGAGATTGAGTTTAGCTGCAGACCTCAAGGCTGCAACCTGTGGCCAATTTTTGTGTCGTTTTTATTGTTATCCCATCCCCTAATGTTTTTGTACCACACAGCATGATGAAAACTTCAGGAGAATGCAGAAACCATTATATATTTGTAGTAGTTTTATTGGTTCTGGAAAAGAAATTGCCCTATGGTAGATCTTTTTTTCACATGTGCTCAGATTATTTCCCAAAAATTCATGAGTCCCGTTATGTCTCCCAAGTGTTCCTGAGGTCCATTATCTGTGTTGGAAACATTTGTCTCAGTGCAGAGGTTTCCCATTTTAAAAACATTTTTTCCTCCTCCACGGTTTTTAACAGGCACGGTTCTTACCAATCAACTGTAAAAGGAAAAGGAATCTGGGAAGAATTTTTTCCCATAGAATCTATTTGGTGTGTTACTCTAACATTAATTTCTGTTAATGTTACAATTGCATCCAGTGTTCAGACTCTCCTGAACTCTCACACCTACTGCTGTCCTTTTGCTCCCTCTCAGATCCTTCAGATACCATTTCAGCTCCATCTCACTCTCTCTCAGCAACTTGGAACTGTCATTTAAATTGCCAAGCTCTTCTTTTCTCCCTTACATCTTCCTTCACAGCTTTCTAAAGGTGATTGTTTGGTTACATAATTTGGACAGGCACTCTGCCACACCTACCCTTGGAGATCAGTTGGTTCCAATGCATTTTGGTACAAAACATTGTGTTTTACTGAAGCTTTTTCAGTCTAACAATTCAATCCAATTTGTGCAGGTCTATAGTTTTAGACTTTTAAAACTTGTTTTACATTGACGCGTTGCTTAATGTTTTTGGAACATTTAAATTACCTTTTACTGCCTTACAAGTTTAATAGTTTAAAAATTGCTTTGATTGATTTTATTGTATGTCATCCTGACAGTAGCTGATATAGTGTGGGTATAAACATTTTAATAAAGAAATAAAAAGAAAAAAATCACCAATACCATTGGTTGTCTTGCTTACTGCAATTTTGTATGAAACAAATCTAGCCAAAAAGAAAGGCACACCATATCCCCAGAAAAGAATGCCATATCAAATAATATGTAAAGTTCTTTATTATTTCAAACAATTTTTTAAATATTTTAATGTTAGTTTAGTTTTAATTTAGTTCTTATACTCATGTAGCACTTCTCCATCTAGACATCTAAAAGCAATACAATTGAAATGAAAAACTGAAAAATAAAATTCATATAAAAATATTATCAAAGATAACTAGGACAGTGCCTAAGGTTTATGCTATATATTAAAATGGTTTAGTCATTCAGAGGCAGGGAATAGTTGATACTTTGGTGTCTCACAGTAGTGAGCCGAGGAAATATATATTGGAAGAGGCAGAATGAATAGTTAAAACAGATTTTTTTTAATTTAATTATTCCTGCTGAGAGGAGAAATATCAGGCTGCTAAAAGGTTTGATCAGTGCACCATGTTGGCTGGACTGCAGTGGTAACTGCTTGGCATTTTTTTCAATAACATGGAATCCTCATGAATAAATTGCTCTGTCATCTTTTTTTTTTCCCCTTGTGCAAATTATCCATTAATCTTCAAATAGAGCTGGAAAGAATATTTTCAATTATTCATTTTCTGGTTGAAAAATGAGTTTCCCAACAGTTGGGAAATTATGGCATGAAGAATCATAGAGGAACCAGATTTTTGTACAATTTTCTCCCATAATGTCCCATAATGTTCTTTTCTAAAGAGGAATACAGGGGAATTTGTGCCCTCCCCCAAAAAAGAAAGTGTTTCCTGTTCAGATCACATTTTTACTGTGCAATGAACTCTTTTTCTTCTCTTCTCTTCTTCTCTTTTCTTTTTTTTTTTTAACAAGGATAAGAATTCATCTTCTCCCATAGACGGAAAAAAAACTGTGGTTGTCATTCTGTATTGTAGTTACAAATGCAGGACCTTGAGTTACAGATCTGTAACTGCTCTGTGTTCACTATTGCTACGATCATAAACACCCTTCCAAACCTTCATTATATGTCAATAACCACCCCAAGAGATAGAGATTACTTCAGTTGCCCATCAGGGTGCAGGAAGATGACATTCCCATGTCAGTAAGTGAGACTGCAACAATTAGAAGGAGGGTCCTTGGCACAATTCTTTGCTTATTGGTGGGAGAGGACAGACATGCCAACCTCATGCACCTTGATTACCAGCTGAACAGACTTCCATCTCTCGGAATGGCTGCTGCCTGATAAAGCAGGTCATGGCAGTGGTGATGGGGAGGGTCAGGCCAAGAAAAAGTTATACATACATAACTAAGCAGATGTTACAGAATATGGGTCAACGGTTATTATTAATCTTTGCCTGTTACAATGAAATAGCAGAGGACTTACATCTCTGAGCAATAGCACAAATATCTTGACAATCGAGTGATTTCTCCCATTGCTTACTAATGTTGAGGATTTAATGCTGGAGTCAAATTTTTCTCTTTCTCCTACCTGTCCCTCACATATACGTATACACATTACATAACCACTAATATTATAGCCATGGACTATAATATTTGTTTCCATTTTTTTATCCTTTTTTTTTTTTTTGGCCATCTTTTTTGCCATCTTTTAACAGAACAAGAAACCTCAAATCATATGCCACTTTCAAAGAGAACAACAACAACAAAAAATGTCTTCAAGGCTGCTCACAGATAATAAAATAACATCAAAACGTTTTGAAGCAGAAGCAGGACAAAAGCAAAAATATATTTCCATCCTGGTTCTGTGGTGGGGAGGGAGACGTACTGTAGGTAGCAATGTGTTTTCAAAAATAAACTAAAGATGAACACAACTCGCCTTCTCATGAAACAAATTTTAGTTTTCAGAAATCCATTGAGTTATATAGACTGGTCCACAAACACACACACACCTGACTGAAGAGATAAATGCTTTAACATAATCCCCTTCTCCTAGCCTCCTTGTACACCTCCCAAATCTGTTCTGAAGTATTGGTGAACCCCTCTGGAGCAGATTTAGAGGAGATACAAGAGGTTGCAGGAAAGACGGATGAATGGTAATGTTCCATTGTGTAGGTGGATATCTATATCTGTAATGTTAAATATAGTCCAGTCCAGTTAGCCTAAATACTCTGAAGGCACCAGATCCTATCTGATCTTGAAAGCTGAGCAGGGCCTGCCTTTGAATGGAAGATTGATTGCTGGGTACTGTAGACTATAATTTAGAGGAAGAAACCAGCAAAACCACCTCTGAATATTTCTTGCCTAAGAAAACCCAATGAAATTCATGGAGTTGCCATACCTTGCCAGGTTACTTGAATACACACACACACTTGGAACTAAGACTTAACTGACTTTAAAGCTGAAGGTTCACATTGTACAAATCATGCCTTGGATAATCTAGGACTAGGATAAAGGAAAAAAGCAAACTGTCTACTAACAAGGATGTCCTAGAACAAGTTTGCACTGATTTATATCTCTCAAGAGAAAGATGGTGGCATGTATCATGTGTAGGTGTACATAAGCATAGAATATAAATATAACTATAGAAATGTGTATCAAAGGGTGTAGGTGTGGGTGTGCTTGCATGCACACACACACAAAATAACAGCGTAGGAACTATTAAATAATTGCTGTACTCACAGTATGTATGTATCCTTGCCATGGTTTGTATTGTTCCAAAATCAGATTCAGGTACATTCCACTTAAAAATACACTTTTATCCTTTTTTCTTTTTTATTCATTAGTTTGTTTTTTCAGGGCACAATCTGTCATCCTCTTTCACTGCCCCCTCACTTGACTGTACATTTCAAAAACTTGTGTAGGAGTCAGATATCCCACTGAGTTCAGAAAAAGTGGTATTAATAAACACATTGATTTTCTGTTACACAGGAAGAAGGCATTGTTAGATTTTCCTCTGTACATAGAGATAAAGCAACTATGCCCAGCATGTGCATCCTTCATAGACTAGACTATTAAAAAATAAAGAAAATTTAAAAATAAATGAAATGCCTGTATTGTATTGATATTTTTTAGCAAAAATATTTTACTTAATTATATTTTCCTCGTTATTTCTGTAGTTTTAGCATTGGAGTAGGGGTATAAATCTTTATGAGCATTTTGCTTGCAAAAATGAATAATTTCAAAAATATTCTCCCTTCTGGGCAAGATTATGGGGATTTTTTTCAGCATTTTTGCTTTGCAGATTCAAATTTTTGCATTTTCTGTAATTTGCAGGAGAAAAAGAACCTGGTTTTTTGCAAGTATAATGACATTACCTAAAGTTATGTGCAAAATCTGAATTTTGTAGAAAATGTACTTCTTTGTATAAAAATGTCTTTGTGTAATACATTTTTTTGGGAAAAAAATCCCAAGTCATGAAAAATCTTGTGGAAGCAAGTTATTTTCATAACAGAGTATCTAGGTGTGTCAAAATAACCTTTCCTATGTACTAAGCTAGACTGATATATTTCTTTTAAAAAAAATAATACTATAACAAAAATCCTATTGGTGTGGTATCTATGCTTGAGTTTACTTACACAAACTACCCTTAAGCCCAAACAGCAACTTTTCCAAAACTCATCTGCTCACTTCCAGTTTTGGAAAACTGGGGGGGGGGTGACCCATAAGAGCTGGAGATGGCTCTAAAATGGGGCAAGTACTTTGCAGTTCCCATTTCTAGGATTTCAGCTGTATCTCCCCAATTAACTTTATATTTGAAGGAATTATGAATAGGAGACAAAACACAAAATCATTCTGCTCATGATATTCATCGTTTTAGTGTGTGCTTCTTTGCAAACCAGTTTTCTTTGTCACTTGTTCTTTGCTGCAAGGAGAATCGTGTTTACTAAAACAAACCTTGAGTTAGCATGCTGTAGTAGTTTGAGTGCTGGACTAGGACTATGGGAGACATAAGTTCAAATCCCAGGTTGGCCAAGGAAACCCATTGGGTGACTCTGGGAAACTTATACTTCTCAGCCTCGGGAATGGCAATGACAAACCTCTTCTGAATAAATCTTGCATAGAAAACCCCATGATAGGTTCAGCTTAGGATTGCTCTAACTCAGAAATAACTTGAAGGACCATAACAACAATAACAATCCTTATGTAGATTGAAGACTGATGATAACAGAATCTTGGTATCTGCTCATGTCATGGAAATTGATCAGCCCGTTCATCACAAGCAGGAAACCTGTTCATCACAAACAAACAAGTAGTTTCAAAAACAAAACACATATTGTATATCAGCTTTCAGAATGGACAGCATTAGGTGATTGATTTCATGTACTCTGAACCTATAAGCATCCATTGATTATTTTTCATATAGATAGAATAAAATAAATGGTCCAGTAAAGTCACTCTGATCATTCCATGAAAAAATGAGCCAGTACATTTGGTGCAAAAACCCCATTAGTCTCACCACTACACATGCGTGTACACACACACACACACACACACACACACACCAAGAGAGAGAGAGAGAAAGAGAGAAAGATTTCCCCAGGGTTATTTTGAATGTTTTTTTTTTCCCAGATCTGTAAGCAGGAACTGAGAATTAATGTTTGTAATTGATGGTGTAATGTGTAAAAACATTGTTGAAAGTGTGAATATAAATCCCTGTTCTAACGTGTAATGAAGCATAAATCATGTTTCTTCCTGAGTGAGTGGAAATGTGCATTCTGGTCATGAAATCTAATCTGTTTAAAAAGCTGGGCTACTTACAAGCACCTCTTAAATAATGCCCCTTCTTAGTTATTCAGTGTAGAATATGGGTTTTTTCTTCAGGGGTGGGGAGGGGTTCATTAGTCTTCCCTTGTGATGACTGATTGACTAGATTCTAGTTTTCTCTCATCCTCCTTCTTGCATTTAAGATGTCATGGCCAATAATCTTTTCAATACCCTCTCTTTTCTGTTGGTGAGTTTTCATACAAAACATTTTATGTCAGTGGTTCTCAACCTGTGGGTCCCCAGATGTTCATGGACTACAGCTCCCAGAAGCCCCAGCCACTATGGTCAATGCTCAGGGCTTCTGGGAGCTGAAGTCCACGAACATCTGGGGACCCACAGGTTGAGAACCACTGTTTTATGTCATTAATCATTTAGTCAGGATGTGGAAGGAGCTTATATAACATGAAGCGGCAATCTGCCTATATAGATATCTTGATCTCTAGCAGCCCTTGACTTCCAGCTCAAATGGGTGTTTGTTGGTTCTGGCTCTCCAGTGGTAAGAAAAAAACATAGCTATTATTACTTGACATAAACTAACATAACAAACACTACTTTTTTTCCCTCACACTAAAAAGAGGCTCTAGAACAGTGGTTCTCAACCTGTGGGTCCCCAGATGTTTTTAGACTTCAGCTCCCAGAAGCCCTGAGCATTGACCATAGTGGCTGGGGCTTCTGGGAGCTGAAGTCCACAAACATCTGGGGACCCACAGGTTGAGAACCACTGCTCTAGAATGAAGGACATTTTAAATCAGAGGTGTCCTATTCTAAGGGGATTAGGCATACACACATTCTCCCAGTGGGAATCTTTTCCTCTTGTTTGAATGCCCTCTTCTGCAAGCAGAACTACCTTCTGCTGGTTGGTCTTAGGGATCTGTCAGCAGAGATATCTACCAGAAGAACTGTGGAGATATTATTACCACACTGTACACCCCTACTCCATGATATGCTTTAATTGACAAAATGTTTAATTGGCATGAAATATAAATTCTGTCATGTTATGACTGGGAAACCTTCTGGAAAAGAGGAACTTGCTGCATGTGTGTGTTGCAAAACTAGGCAGATCAAGACTTATGGTTATGGCTAGGGCATAACCAGGGAAAGTCCAGAGATAATGGACTTGCAAATGTCCCTCAGTGACTCAATCTTTAGAAACAATAGCACCTGAAACTGTTTCCATGGAATGACTGATTGTCTTTAACCTTCTCCCTTTGTCCACAGAAACTCTCTTTCTGTCCCCTCACCTGTCCCACCATTAAGGAACTATCTCAATTCCCATCAGTCCTTTGTCACCTAATGCTAAGGCCATTAGCTCATTCTGGAGCCCGTTGTCTGTTCTGCCAGAGAACCATTAACACCTTCCCCCTCAGAGTGGAAAAAGAGTATTGGAAAAAGAGCTCTGAGCCAGGTAACTGGTAGTACAATAGTACTTCTGCCTGCTGGCTATTATTCTGCCTCTCCAATTCCCATTCTGCTATTACCCGTGGACCTTTGGTCTGAGCCACAACACCTTGCCTCTTCATTTCTGGATAGGTAAATATCATCCAGTTTACTCTTAACTCTCACTGTCTAAACCTTTCCTCCCTTTTCTTTCAGTTAGCCTTGTGTGATTGCAAGACTGCTTGGATCTTGTGTGTCTGTGATTGTTAATTCCCCCAATAAAACAAACAAATCTCCAGCTGGTTCTTTCCTGCATTAGTACCAGTATACACAGATGTAAAAGATTGTGTAAGGTTACCTCCCTCTTACAGCCCCCTGCTTTTGAGCTAATATTTCCCACCATTTCACAGAGGCACTGGTATCGTGGGTGGACCCCTGAGTCACCCACATTTTGGAGTAACAATATATTGCGCTCAAGGCATTCCAACAAGTGTAGCTGGTATGATAGCACAGGGAGATCTCTATTCCACAGTCATTGGCATGGCATTGGCGTGGGGATTTTTTAAAAAGTTTTTTTTAAAAAAAATCTTAAAGCAGGAGGAATATTTCCACTAGTTTGTTGATGTTTCCCTTCAAGTTCTTTCCAAATTATGGTGACCCTAAGGCAAACCTGTCACACCATTTTCTTGACAAGTTTTGCTCAGAGAGGGCTTACCTTTGCCTTCCTCTGAGGTTAAGAGACTGTGACTTACAGAAGGTCACCCAGTGGGTTTACATCAATAGTGGGGATGCAAATACAGAATCATAATTTAATGTGTAAATTAGTACACTGTGCTAGCTCATAACTTCACCAAAAATCAAAATCAAGCAAGAGAGCTTTCTTTTAACCTCTTCTCTGATTGGGCTTGAATTCCTCTATGTTTTTGCTGAGCCCCTGAAAACCATGTCTCAAATTAATCACTATCATTATGTTTACTGCGTTATTTCTACTTATATGTTTGCTACATAACAAGTTTCCCTTTACCCTTCTGTAATTCCTAGTACAATTTATCTTGTGACCTTGTGTCATTACACAGTCTTTCTCCTCTTCTACTTCACAATGTTAGTCTCTCTCAAAGAACATGGAAACATTCGTTGTAAAGACATCAAGATATTCATTAATCTGGAGACAGAAAGACATCATTTTCGGTGGTAACCCCTTATTTCTTAAAAAATAAAGCTCCCTTTCTCAAATTTCTTCCAATTTACATTTCTATCCACAACTTTATTCCCAGCAACTAAATCTGTGTGAGAAATTTCCATTCACCAGACCAACGTTCCTTTTCATTTTGGGCATGGATTCTCAAGTGCTACATTTTCTGGGTTATTAGAATGTTTGCAAATGCTTATTGTGTTACCACATCTCAGCCAATTGGTGCCAGGAAATTTATTTTGTATTGCTGTACACCTTATTTGATTTATTCTTTATTGTACTTCAACACCTGTGACCTAGCAATTTCTCCAGCCAATTCATCTGTCTATTAAAGTTGTTGGCTGCCAGTGAGAAGCTTATGCCACAATGAACCAGTTAGTATTTGATAGCTTTAACAACATTCTGCTGTGAAAACTATAATTTACACTACATGTCCCTAGGCAGATAGCTGTTAAGTCACATGCATTCCAAATTATAGAGTAATTATTTTATGCTCATTTGATGACATATGTATATAATTTGCTTTGATCATCTGAAAATGAGGTTTCCTGTTTTGATAAGACTTAGTTGCCACTCTTCTCTTTCATCTCTATTATACACCTACTATAACCCCCTTTGATCCATCTTTTTATTATTAGCTGGCATCTCCCAGTTCTCTCCCACTTCAGATACATAGACTGAAAAGGACTCTTTCACACTAGTTTCATTTAATCCTTGTCTGTTTTCCTTTCTGTCTTTGTTGTCATATTTTTGATGTCTCTTTACTGTTTTCTTTTTATCTTGTTATCTGCTTCTATACAGCTTTTAATCTTCTAAATTCTGTCTGTGGCTAGAATCACTTTTAATCTTTCCTTAATGTGGATTCTTCTCATCTTGCTTGATCTTTCTGTTAAAGGTGCCATTATCATTAGCTTTCAAGAGAGAGAGAGAGAAAGGTTTTAAAAAGTATATAGCAAAAAAGAGAGAGAGAGAGAGAGGTCATAATCATATCTTAAAATTGGGACTGAATTATTGCTTCTGAATTACAACTTCATTTTTTAAAAATGGCTGGAATTCTGTGTCAGTTTATACTTAACAAGTAGTGTTTCCTGGCCTGACCCCAAAAAACCTAATCATCAGCAGAATGGCCATCCTTCTCCCAATGCAGCTAATGTCTGGTGAAGTAGGTTGAAGGGGAATGAGTTAAGATCATGGCAGTAGTGTCAAAATCATGACTAAGCAATGGTTGTGAATATGAAACAGTTACCTAAGTGTACCCTTTTCATGTTCTCTGCTTTATCACAATTTTGACGCTATTTCCATGATCATAACTCACTTCCCAACCTACTTTACCAGACATTAGCTTCATAGGGAGAAGGAAGGCTGTTCTGCTGATGACCTGAGCCATTCTGCCAATAATCAGAGATATGATGTTTCCTTCAGATTTAGGGGAAGGGATCACGCCAGAAGAAGGTACTTAAGTACTTAAGTAAAAGCTGATACAAGATTCTGGCCCATTTCTATACCATTTATACTTCAAAGACAGTCCACAAATATGAAATAATGCAATATAAAATGCAATTAGTTAAGGCAATATGAAATGCTAAAGCCAACTTCAGGAATAACAGAAAGAATGTAAAAAGATAGTCCTATATTCTATTTAGTGGTAGGACATTGCAAACGGACGGTGCCCCCACAGTAAAGGTCTTGTTTCTTGTGTTTCACAACCTCATTCATCTTATCATGGGTCATATCACTCAGACTTCTGCAGCTACTTTGTATGAATATATGTGGTTCTTCAAACAACCTGGTCCAAGAGAACCTTTGAGGATTTTTAAAGAGAACCTTTAACACTTTAAATTGGGCCTGGAAATGCATTGGCAACCAGTTCACCTAGTTCAGATTCCGTTTTGTATGGTCTTATCACCTAGATTCTGTGAACAGCTTGGAAAGCTGCATTCTGCACCAAGAGAAAACTTTCAACCTTTTTAAAATCAGCACCAAGTAAAGAATAATATAGTTATCTAATCTGTGCTTAGAAATGACTTGATGAGTGTAGCAACCTCTGCTTTCTCCAGATTTTTAGCCAAAGGATCATTTGAAACTGCCCTTTGTCAGTTGGAAAGAACAAAACAAAGATATACTGGAGATCCTTTTCTCTTTTATTTTATTTATATTATTATGTCATGCCCTGGATATCATGTTTCAGATAGGCCAGGTGGCTGGGCAGAGGTTTCAAGAGGTAATAGAAATTAGAAGGCTGTAGGAACAGGGCTCTTACTCATGACAGAGAGTGAGAGAGAGCAGTTCAGGTCCAGTCGAAATCAGAACCAAAAGTCCAGAGTTCCAAGATATCCAATCCAAAGGGCAAACCAGTCTCATAGTTACATGGGAAGTGAAGGTCCAACTGGAGACAGAGTTCTGGGCAAGGAAGTAAGGGACAGACGCAGGCTTTCAACCACCAAAAAGAGCGGTTGTTGATCCTGGTGAGAGAAGATGCTTCTCATTTACAGTCTAACAGTGTTGATGCAAATGTTCTCTCATTAGGGCTCGTTTGGTATACAAACAAGCTGAACATCTGAGTCCTTCTTTCTCTTGCCATCATTCTGCCAAGATAAGTGCCTGTGCTGATTCTTCCTCTTGCTTTGGCTCCTGCTGGTTTTTCTGTTCCTCTAGGCTATCCTCTACCTCTGAATCAGAACTCTCCTCCTCTCTATCAGGGTTTCTGGGGCAGGGCATGACACTGGATAACTCACAATGCACAAACTTCACTCTGAGGTAGACAGTACTGTTTATTTGTAGCAAAGTAAGCAATATAGCACAATTCTGAAGTTGCTGAGACTAAGGCATACGTGATTTTATGCCTACACATACAGATTTTACATGTGCAAAGCTGTGATTGGAGAGGATAATAAACTTAATATCATCCCATATCTTGAGACATTTCCCAGGCTCACAGTTGTTTACCCTTCTTTAATCCTTAGGGCAGGGACATATTTTCTTATCTTTAGACACTTCAAGTTCCCAAAACACCTTTTGATACTTTTATTTTCTCCCACTCCGATCTTCTCCCCCTTCACTGGATACATTGTAGCCATGGGCAAGAAAGCAATTAACCATCTGATACATTGGAATACACAAACAAGCTTCAAACAGATATATTGTTGCAATCAACAATTCACATTCGATATCTGTAGCTCTCTAAGTAAACTCTAGCATTGCTCCTATGCTGTCTACCATACACTGTTTCAATATTTATCCAGCAGATCCCCTTATGACAAGGGCTACACATCCTGACATATTGCAATTAAAGAAGTGTGCCTTCTTCTATGGATATTCAAAGAGTTAAATATAGTCTTTCAATTTGTGGCAGTTCCTCTTTCCTTTATTATAACCATTGAGCCTATCAGCATGTGTGACAGTTCAAAGCAGAAAGTTCCAGCTTTACAAAGTTCTTACAACAGAATGCCAGAAGCCCAGTTGAGAAGCTTTATTAGTTCTGATTAAATCACACTTCTTAGAGTTATATAACGATCTGCTTCCGTTCTTGGGAATTCCCACTCTGGTTCTTAGACTTTCTTCCTAGGAATTTTGAGCCAAGTCATTTGATTTAATTGCCGTTACTCTGCACACCTTAGGACAGCACTGGAGGAAAACACAGTTGGTACAGGCTAGAGTATTGATGTACTCTTTTAAACATGGCGATGGCATGACTGATTAAAGCATTATGGTATGTGACACATGGGTGGCAGCAGAAAGCAGTGCTTTTGAAAAAGGGAGAGAGAAATAGAGAGGGAGAGAAAGTCTGCAACCACGCATTTGACTCTGAAGCCAACTCATTCATGAAATGTGTATTTCTAACCAAAGTCCTGCCTGACACTATGTAAACATGAAAATATTTATAATGTCTCTTCGATTAAAATCTCTTTACATTTACAAACAGGTACTAGGTTTACAGATTGTCAAGCAACGGTGGAAAGATTTAACCACCAGAAACCCTTTGACACTGTACAATTAAAGCATTATGAATCCACTTAAATTGCCCATGCTACATCCTGTGGAATCCTAGGTCCTGGGGTTTAGTGCTAGAGTTTCCTGGGTGAGAATTCTAAATATCCTCCCTAACCTATATATTATCTACAGGATGCAGCCATAAAAGTAAAACTGGAACAATGTTGCTATAACTGTGTATGTGAAAGGCCTTGAAGTCTCTTCAA
Organism: Iguana delicatissima; assembly: GCA_948472985.1. Classification (NCBI taxonomy): domain Eukaryota; kingdom Metazoa; phylum Chordata; class Lepidosauria; order Squamata; family Iguanidae; genus Iguana; species Iguana delicatissima. The sequence continues at coordinate 190,829 of CAOKZL010001437.1, read as the reverse complement.
AGAAAGCAGCTTTATGCGGTGTTCAAACAATATAAGGCGAGGTAAGGTTAGAACTGGGGTGCAGACTTTGAGGTGAAAGGGCAGTTTATTGTCTTTCATTGCATTTATTTCAATGGTGTTATTATGGGAAGGTATGCACTTTTTTGATTAGAGTATTGAAAAGGGACATCACTTCATTCAGCAAAACTTAAATCAAGCCACAACGTCATCTGGGACAATTTAGATCTCACCCCATCTGATCTGGATGCAAATTTGAATCAAGCTTCAGAAATTTGAGTTGTCCTATAATGGTTACAACTTTTTGTTGTTGTTGTTTTCATATAGGTGTGTGAAATTTTGAGACACAATAGACTCAAAAGATGGAATTAACCTTAGACATTTGAAGGAAAAAAGTTTAAGAGTTGGCCTTTTTGTACTAGGAAGAGTAAAAACAAAAAACAAAAGTTTTTAAACACATATGCATTCAGCTGAATGCCCCACATTTTGGATTTTGTTCTTATCCAGGAAGTAAACTGAATTTCAATTTTCAGTTTACTTTCTGGTTTGAAAAAGGTCTCTCAGACTGAAAGGTAAAAACAAGGGAAAAGTTTTGCCCACACTCTAAGAGACAAGGAGATTGAAGAGATTCTTGCCACAGACTGTATGTTGGAGGTGTCAATGAGCAAAGTCCAGCTTCCTTCTTCCCCCTTCACATCACACCACCTTGCTGCTTTTTTCAATAGTTATACTGAAGACCTAGTCTGGCTTATGCAAATTTCTGGATTACTCCAAATCACTTCATATTGTGTCATTCTACTTTGGAACCAAATTAGGCTAATCTGATTCTATCTAGAAATGGTAAAAAATTTCATGCAGACAATTAACTGAATTTGGCTATCTTTGGTGGAACCCCATTTTCATGTTCTATAAACCACTCTTTCGTTGGTGTTTCAACCAGCGTCTCAGACCTCCCTGCCTATACAATGGGACCTCGGTATCCACTAGCATTTGTTTCCGGGATGCACCAAAATTTGTGGATACTCATGTCCCATTATGTACAGCGGTGTAGTAAAATTACATCCCTTATATAAAATGGCAAAATCAAAGTTAGCTTTTTGGATTTTTTAAAAATATTTTCAAGCGATGGTTGGTTGACTCTGTGGATACAACATCTGCAGATATGGAGAGCTGACTGTAATAGGAATCCAGTTCCACAGAGTTTCTCCTTATCCCATTTTTAAGTTCATTCTGCACTGGTTTTATGTCTTTAACAGATGATCCCAATATATTTTTGTGCATATTTTTCAAATCAGCATTAATGGACACATTGCCTAAAATGTGTTGTTGTTGCTGCTGCTGCTGTTGTTACCATCATCATCATAATCATCATCATCTTTATTTATACCCAGCTTTTTTCCCGGGTTGGGACTCAAAGCAGCTTACAACAATTGAATTTTGGAAATGTATGCAGCTTTTTGCACATTTCTCAAATACCTGCATGTTATTGAATTTTTTTTTTCCTTATCTTTCTTTTATACAGTGGACCACAAGCCTGGCAAGGTACGGTTTTCTGACCAAATGCTGCATCTGTTTTCATATTTAGTTTGGGAGGTACTGATCAGGCATTTATTTCTTTTTTTAAAAAAAAAAAAATTCAGCTGGGCAAATTGCTTACACATTCCCAGTCATAACCTTGCAATACACAAGCTGTGTAGATTAATCATACAGATACTATAAACATCCATTTACTCAGTAGTGGCTCTTGCTATGGTGCATACATAGTCTCTTGAGAAACTAGTAGTCTGTAAAGTCCTGCCAAGTGATGTGATTGTACTACTCCCTTGCTTCTTCTGATTTCTAATTAGGCGCAGGCATGAGATAATGTTTTCCTCGGAATTTGGCAGGATATTTCAGAAGAACAACTTTCCATTTGATTACATACATACTGTGAAAATTACTACTTGGTAAATGATATCTGTATTCACCCTGTGTTCCTTGAAAACACAGCATTGCAAGCACAACCTTCTGTTGTGTTCATGAATTCCTATATTGGGGAATACACATTTTATATATAAACACTAGTCTTTCATTTTCATTCCTCAGTTATTGTTTGTATGTTCACTTTTCCTCCCATAAATGGCATGATTTAACTCATGATTTGATAGGGGCAAAATCCATCATGGATTTATTTTGAAGTGGCAATGACAACACATGAAATTTTACACTAATTTGCTAAACATTATGCCTGTATTTATAGATGTGTTATACCTGTATTTCTTTGGCTTAGATTAGCCATCAAAAATTAACCACCGAACCTCATATAAAATGTCTTTAAGAAAAATGAAATCTTACGCACTAGATAGTGCTAAACAAAAGACCACATATGAAGTTTCTTCACTTCAGTATCCCCAGGTTGAAGCAATTGCCTCTATGAAGGCAATATAGATTTTAAAAGAGCCTTAACAATGGTTCCAGAGAGGTGTGAGCATACATGTGCCTGTCTGTCTGTCTGTCTGTCCTTAAGCCTATAGACAAAGTAACACTGGACAGCTTTCTGTTAGAGACATAAGTTGTATGATGTATGCAGAGTAATTTTTTTAAATTAGACTACTACAATGCACTCTATGTGGAGCTACCCTTGAAGATGAATTGGAAGCTACAGCTAATGAAAAATGCATCAGTAAGACAGCTGACCTAAGAACCACATAGACAGCACATTGCAACCGTTTTAAAGGAGCTGCACTGCCTGTCAACACATTTCCAATCTGAATTCAATGTGTTGGCTTGAGATCATTTTATTTATTTTATTTTAATTCTTTATTCTATTTTATTTGCATTCAAAAGGGATCTCAGTTACATACAGTAATGTTCTTGTATAACAGAATCAGGAAAATAAAAAATGCAAAAGGAGGAAAAATAATCATATTAATTGTAATTATAATTAATTAATTATAACAGATAACAGAAATACACACACACACACACACACACACACAGTTGGTTTGAATCCTTGTTTGGCCTCAATTAATGCCTCTAATATTAAGGGAACCTTGGTTGCACTTAAAGCTGGAAGGCCAAATCTGGACTGTAGCAAATGTTTCAGTTGTAGATGTTGCCATTTAGCTGATAGAGGTAATTTAAATTACTCTTGCAAAATTGAAAAAGGCATATAACACCAGTCAAGGAGCTGCACTGGCTGCCAATAAATTTCCAATCTGAATTCAGTGCACTGGCTTGGACACTGAAACTTGAAAGAGTGTTTCTCTCTCTATATATAAATGCCCAAGAATGAGGCCAATATGAAATGGGAGGAGACGAGACAGGATCTTCTCAGCTGTGGCACTTCAAATGTAGAATGTACTCCCTTTGGAGGCCTGACTGACAATGACATTAGTTTTCACGTGTCAAGCCAAAACGTGGCTTTTGAAAAAGAAGCCTTCAAGAATGAATTTATTTCCAAGTGTACTTATACACAGTTTTAAATTGTTGTAGATTTTAAATGGTTTTAACTGTTGATTTGCTTAATATGTTTTTTGTCTTGTTTAAATTATATACGGTTTTAATATGGAAATGTTTGAATGGTAATATCATATTCCCTCTGTGAACTCCCATGATAAAGAGTGGGACAGAAGTGTTTTAATAAAGAAATAAAATAAAACAACATAAATGTGCAATGGCCATATCTAGCTCATGGACAATGGTCACATCCAGCATAAGTGGAGTTGCACATGAGCCACAGTTGTGCAGGCATGAGCACACCGAAGTGCATAAGGTAGCATGCAAATGTGCATTGTTGTAAGGCACTGCCCCTGCACACTGTGCATTGCAATTGCCCAATGGGCTGTTAGTCATGTGCAGTGACTATTGATGGACTACACTGGAATTCAATACAGGGGCTACATCACGCAAACTTACATAACTCTGCCAATGGATTATTTATGCTATGCTGAAATGACAAAGAATCTAGGCTTATATGTACTCGTATATTCACACAAGCCCCATAGTGAATATTCACAGCACTGTGAATAAATTACACAGAAATGTCACTATGATTTGTCAAAATGAGTTTTTTGAGTACATTTTGGTATATTAATATAGGACTGATCATTTAAATAAAAAAAAGCAACACACACACACCTTGAGCCTTTACTTGTATTTTCCCACTTTACACAACTATTGTTAGTCCAAACTAGAGTAAACTCTTTGAATCAATTGTTTAATAGTGAGTCCATAATTATGTGAATTTCAGTTATGAAATGGATCTACTCTAGTTTGTACTAATAGGACTGATATGTTTGAAATTTTTCTGCTTCATTTGAATTACAGGTCTCTACAAGCCATCGGTTAAAAATAAACTAGCATCTACTGGAATGGTAGCTGATTTTAATTATTAGTATTAATGGTATTAATAGTAATGGGGACAAATATTTATATAATACTTGCTGAAACATATAGAAGAGCTATTACAGCAAAACAGAGTGACCTATGAATCAAAATGGCCTGCTTTAAATCTTATCTTTGCCATGAAATCACTGTGTAGCTTTCAGCAAAGCATTTCCCCTCACCATTAGATAACTTTGCTCCCATCTTCAAATACAGGAAGAGGATAATAATATTGAAATATCCTATAGAGGTGTTGCAACAATTGTATTAGTTGCACTAGTCCTGTGAAGAAAGTGCTATATAATGCTTCATGGTATGTTGACTTGGAGAATTAAATGAAAAAAAAATTGTGAAGAAAATGATTGACACAGTGAACAACACCTTTCTGACAGTTTGCACTAAAAATGAGGGGAGGGGAGCCTTTCCAGATGTGACATGAATTCCTTTGCACCTCTTGGTTCATGAATGCATTACCTAAAATAATGCTGAGTAGACGCTTTACGAATTTCTATTGAAAGATGATACAGACATCTTAGACTAGTTGTATGGCAAATTCAGACCTAGAAGGTGACTATCTTATTTTCCTGATTGTTAAAATGCTGCTACTGCTGCTGGGTGTTCAGTTGCCTCCATTCTCCAACAGGAGTCTCGTTGTTTTGTTTAGGTTTTGGATTCTTTCTGTTCTTTATCTACTGCTTGTTCCTTGCTTTGATTTACGGCATCTGTAATTGTAACTTCTATTGCTTTGGGAATACCTTTACAGTCTGTGCTACTGTTTGACATTTGTTGGTTATATGGCTTAATAAAAGACACTTGTTCTCACTGGGCGCCCCTTTTCTCTGTCTCAAAATAAATTACAGCCTGTCGGGAATTGGTGAATTGACTCCATTCACCAGCTATAATTGTGTAAATTCTTCAGAATCAATTAGAAACTTATTGGGAGCTAAATCAGGCATCAAAGGAAGCGGCTACCAGTAAAAAAGGGAGGTCACCTTCTTTACACGATATTATTAAATTAGTCTTTAGTAGAGCATGGAGGAAGCAATCTGATGAAGAGGAAGGGTAAGTAACTCCACATATGGACGATATTGTATAGAGGAGGAACCAAGAAAGCTAGTAAGGGGTAGGAAAGTAAATCTGTGACTATTTTGTTCTTGCCCGTGAGGAAAAAGTAATGAAAATAATTTTCTCCCTGTTAAGGGGAAACACTAATATTCTTTCACAATACTCTGCATTGAACATGCCAAAGTGTTGTACAATAATTATTCTGCAAAGAAAACCCCCTATTTTCTTGTTCAAAATACCCATTTTCTGCACAGAGAGCAAGGTTCCAGCTCAGGAAATAGCTGCCAATGTTTTATGTTAACTATTTAGTTATGCATTGTTAACTCTACCTAGCCTCACCTCTCAAGCCAATCAGCAGCTTCATCAGGCAAAAGAGGTCTGTTCAGATGCCAGTTGGGGCACAAGAAGCATCACATTTCCAGCCTGCTTCCACCAGTAAGCAAGACTGCCATGAGGAATTACAACTGGGGTCTGAATTGTTGTAGCCTCACTTGTTCATGGGATGGGCCTGAAATGTTATCTTCCTTGCATCACGACCAGCAGCTGAAAAAATCTCCTTTGCCCAATGTAGCTGTTGGCTGTTAAGATGGGCTGAGCAAGAGCATTCACATAATCTTACCATAAGACTATATAGTCTTGCTGAATGGGGACAGAGCAGTTATGGATCTATTATTCTAGGTCACAAATCCACAACTGTAATACAGAAAGTCATCCAGGGTTTTCTGCAAAGAAAATAGGAGAATTTGTGTAAAACACATTTTTTTCAACACAATTCTGAAGCAAATTGAGATGTCAAATTCCAGGAGAAAATTGTCCAAGATTCAAGATTCTCCTTGGTCTCTTATCCTTTCTGATGGGGGTTCCTGACTGTCAGGAAACCCATTTTTCAACCTGGGAAAGAATAACGTCAAATCATCTTTCCATCCCAAGGAATGCCGAGAGAAGAGGGAGAAAAGAGCATATATACAGTAATATCAGGAGAAATTATAAATGAGACCTAGGCCATTTCCACACTACACTCTTATAGCGTGATTATTCCACTTTCAACATCCTATGGAATCCTGGGGTTTGCAGTTTCAGGAGGGGCCGGCCAACTCCTCCTGAAACTGCCAACGCCAGGATTCCATAGGATGTTGAAAGTGGAATAATCACGCTATAGGAGTGTAGTGCGGAAATGACCCTAATAAGGAAGGATCATCACCATTTTGGTGGGTTAGTGAAAGTTTCAGCTTGATCTTCCTCATGTTAAGTGATAGTCTCAAAATTCAACGGGGCTTTCCTTTATGGGCCTATGCACATACAAGACTGATTCAGAAGCTGCAGCTAACGCACCTGCTCCCTCTGCCTCCATCTCATGCATTCATTTACTGAATGGCTGCTGTTTCTGTCGGCACACTTTGCAGGAGGTTAGAAGTCACTAACCTTACAAGGCTGTTTGCTGCCGCCTTTTGCATGATTACCACAGCAGAAGCAGCTAGACAGGAAGGCTATCAGAACCATTCCAAGATGAAATGGAACAGGTAGACCATCAAGTGGGTTACCTGACCACAGGACCAGAACCCCCCAGTTGACTGGGCCAGGCAGCAAGCTCTGTGCTTTCCATACAGACATTTATTTGGATATCTGTGATGTGCTTGCCAGGAACTATGCATGATCAGGAACTATATACCTGGACAGGAACTATGCCTCCCAAAACTACTCACCAGTCTGTATACATACAATCTGTATTCAGACATTTCTGATTTCTAAAGCAATGTGCAAAGACTCCCAAAGAACTGTGAGTGGCATTTCACCCCTTCCTCTGCATGTGTGTTTGTTCCTTACCCATAAATTCAAATGAATTTGAATATATGAAAGTTTTAGCATGTGTTATCAGAAGGAGGAAATGATTGCCTCTATGTAGGTCTGTCTGATGATGTGATACAGACGTAAAGTTGATATAATTGGGGCACTGATGCTGTAAGAAATGGCAGAAGCCTTTAGCTTCCTTCCTGCCTGTGGAGGAAGAACTAACTTTCTTCCAAAAAGTTAGTTAGCCCTTTGTCTCCTATGTCTGCAAAAGGACTATCCATGAGGCTCCTGCCTCGAGATGTACACTAAGCAAACATCCACACATGAAAGCCAGCCTTAGGGGCTCTTCTACTGAAATTAAGTTAATCTTTTGTCTATTTCCTTTCCTATCCCCAGATGGATTTCCTGAAACAATAAATGTAAGTCTTCCTTTTTTCAACCTTACAAGATCCTCCTGAGTATTTTCTCCTGTTTTCTACTACAAGCTGTTATTTCATTGACCACACTACACTCTACTTGATACAGATACGAAATATTCCTAAATGGAGAAAAGCTGGAGCTGAGTTGTACACAAGAGATCCAGGCATAATATGAGCTCATTCTCTCAGTTTGTAGCCTTATGTAACGAAAACATCCCTCCGCCAACACACACACACACACACACACACACACACACACACACACAACTAGCGTGGCCATATTTCAGGGCACTCGCTAAATCTCAGGGAACTGCTATGCTTCTGCAGGTCTTCAAGCAGAGAGAAAAATCTCAGAACAGATGGCAGTAAAGGAAGAAAAGAATGACATTTATATGGTGAGCATCTTCACCCATGTCCACCCATTTCCAGGTGTGTCCAAAGGTTCTCTGGCTTGTTGCAAAGATATGTCATGTTGTGAAATGTTGGTGCACCCAAATCCAAGAGTGAGTGGAGGGGATGGGTACAAGCTAATGGTGAACTTACTGAGTGCTTTCTGCTGCTTGCCTGGTCATTGAAAAATGCTTTATCATTTTTTCCCAGGCTCTAGTTTTCACAGCCTTTCATACTCAAATTCTGGGCCCTTTGCCCTCATGCCATTTCCACAATCAGCTGACCTAGAAAAAATTGACATCACAAGTACCCCCCCATTTGTGAGATCAAAATGACCTGCCCTCTGGTCTCAGATTTTGCTCCTCAAATTTCAATGCTGCTGACATGGCAATCCATGGAGGACATATAAGAAGTCTCAGACAGACCCGAAACTTACAGATGTATGTGTGTGTGTGCGAATGTATATAAAACACCTTATTTTGAAACAATTGGTTGTACTCAAAAGAGTACAATAAGGGCTGAGCATGTCCCATGACCACTGAATGCTGATTGTTTGGGGATGGGGAATAGAAAATGGAACGCAGCATACTAAAAGATGGCATGGTAGGACATGACACTCTCCACTGCAGCATACTTCTTACTTTATAAAAAAAAATGAATAGCATGGCATATTTTAAAACTCCTGGACCTAAATCAGAAGTGAGAATCATGTGGCTATCCAAATATTATTGTACTGCAGGTCCTTGAAGTCCTTACCAGTAGCTATGCTGGTTTGGCGTTGGCCAGGCATGCATTGCAATAACTTCTGGAGAGCCATGTGATTCACATTCTTAGCCTAAACCCAACTGGCAGTCTCAGTTAAAATAAATCAATTGAAGACATTGCTGAATGGTTAGTCAACACTACCTAAGATCACTACGTAAATCAATGGGCCTCCAGTATTTGGATATAGGTTTTGGCACTGTATATATAGGGGAAACACAACAAAATATCATGGCATGGTTTCACAAAAGGTCTGCGCTCTAGCAGGTGTCATTTTCATAGAGGAACACTGAATACGTTGTAGTCAGTGATGTATACTTGAGTTGACTGACTCAGGCTCAAGTTGGACTTAAGTCTCCTCAGTGACTCGACTCAGACTCGACTCAGCAGCAAAGATGCACTGACTCAGCTTGACTCGAGACTTGTATATTTTTTAGTGATTGACTTTCTGCCTTTGGTTCAGTAGCATAACATATTCATCCAGAAACCTGACTGCTTTGAAAAATGCTTCCATCTCTTCTTATCTACTGATCACAAGACAATCTGTCTCAAGCCCATAGTGTGAGCACATTTCTCAGAGGGGACTAGCAAATAGGTTAAGCAATGGGCTTGAGGTGGGCTGAGGTCTGCATATTGGAGGAGACTTCTAAAACTTTTCCTAAGAGCAGAAGGCAAGACTTGTCCCCAAAGCATAGGACATGTTTCTCAGAGAACAGCAAGTGTGTTATACAGTGGGCTTGAGGAGGAAGGATCCTTCCTTCTACAGCTTTTGAAGCTTTAGTAATGGGGAGTAAGGAGGATCCTCTTCACTACTTCTGAAAAATCCTCCAGCTTTGGAAATGGGAAGTAAGAAGTATCCTATCCCTCATTTTTAAAGCTGCGGACTCTTTTATGCCCACTGGCACAAAAGCCTCCAGCTTCAATAAGAGAGGATAAGAAGGATCCTATTCCTCATCTCTGAAGCTGCAGATGGCAAAATCACAAATGTGGAGGGCCAACTGTGCTTAAATTGTTAAAACTGACTTTATTCAACTCTGTCCAGAAATTCTGGAATATCGGTTGGGGTATAAAGTTGGCTCCCAGACTTGAGACTTGACTTGAGACTTGGAGTAAAAGACTTACATGCATCATTGGTTGTAGCTACTTTTGTACCCATGATGTTACAATTTTAACTTTAAAAGACTATAGGGAGTTTAGAATGCTGTTGCAACTTTCTCTAATTTGTCTCTTTTGTTAGTAACTTCTAATAAAAATAAATCATGATTGCTTCATCTGGGCTCAAGGATGGGGTAGGAGGACAAAGTAGGAGGAGTAGGAAGACAAAGGAGAGGAGGAGGGGGAGAAGAAGAAACAAGAAAAGAGTAGTAGTGTAATAGCTGGATAGGATAATTAATGATCTTTTAGTTTTTCTTTGGCTGCAGCTCCCATAAATCCTCACCACTGGCTATGCTGGTTGGGGCTGATGGAAGGTAGAGCCCAATAATATCTGGAAAACCATATATTGTCACACATACACCCCGCACTGTAACACCACATTCTGAAGTGTCAAATATAAAGTAAGAAATACTTGAACTTGTCATCATCAGCCTTGTTAATCTGCATTCAGATTATTTTTGAGCAATTTATCTCATCTTTAATGATCTCCTTGCTTGAATAAGACTAATGACAAAAACTAGAGATATTTGGTGCAAGAATGAATTATAGATAGATTATTTCATCTGCATTAAAACATTAGTCTTTATTCAGCTGCAGTAAAAGCATCAATGTATCATGATGAACAGTTTCTTTTGAGTGATTATAATTTCATAAATCTCATGTAATAGCCTATTACATTTCTTGCACACACAAAAAGGAAGAAGGATTTGTGTGTTACACCATCCTCTTAGTTTTACATAGATAATTCTTTTAAAGAAAGCAATGTTCACTGCTCCTTTCCTGAGAGCAATGATACCACACAGTTGTATGAAAGAGTCCATTTGTCAAAGGAGACCTAAGGGTTAGGTACGTGGACTAAGATGAAACACAGTGAAAGTAAAGAAACTATCATGCCCTAGGTGTATAGTGTATCTTCACATTCTTAACACAGTCACATTGGAGTGATGGTTTCTCAAAGGATTGCAGTGCATATTTGATTATGTTAACCATAAGAGAAAAGCTATTGGTTACTGACAAAGTAGATGTTCTGGTACATGGAGAAGGTCCAGATATATCCCTGATACATACATTTAGAAGGATCAGATGGCAGGTGGGTGGAAAGCTGCCTACTAGAAAGTTGCTGTTGGTTAGATGGATAAATAACATGACCTGGATTAAGACAAGTTCCTGTATTCTTATATGAGTGGACCAATCACACTGTAGTGCAGAAATGGCCCTGGTGTCACTTACCCTTTTGGCAAGGTGCTAATAAGGTGGGAAAGACCTATGCAACAAGTCTCACCCCTGACATTATATAAGTGTGATTGTCAAGCAGTTGTTATTGCCAATACCTGCCAGCTAAATTCACTATGAGAAAAAGTGATTAGGTGAATGAAATACAGATTATATTATTTGTTTTGCTACTGAAAAATAGTGAAATAGTTGCTTTTGTTTAATGTTTGCTTTTAGTTGTTGTTTTATTACCACATCATATTTTGAACACAATTTGAAAATGATGTATAAGTTACACTGTGTTGATAATAATTCTTCACATTATGTAGAGGCAACATTTGATACTAAAGCTCTGCAAGTGACTCAGCCAAATCATAATAGCAACACAAATCAAGGTACCAGCTATAGATTGGAACAAATTCACCCAATTGGGTTTTGGAGCACAACAGAATTTGAAGTGCTTTGGATCAATCTGGAGACCCAGCCTTTAAAAATAAGCAGGAAATAGCCTGGCCACGCAGTTGCAATATCAGCTTATAAGGAAAACACCAAGTTGTATGACCAGAAGAGAACGAGAGGAACAAAATTTTGCTTATTAGCAGCTCTGTCATGCAAGTTGAGGGAAGAATCTCATCAGTTCTTTCCATTCACGGTTCTTGTGGGGTGGGACTATGAGCCTTTCTGCACTACACAGTTATAGTGCTATTATTCCACTTTCAACATCCTATGGAATTCTGGGGTTTGCACTTTAGCCAGAGAGTTCTTTGGCCTCAGCAAACTACAAACCCCAGAATTCCACAGGATGTTGAAAGTGGAATAACAGCACTATGACAGTGTAGTGTGGAAAGGCCCTATATGTCAGTTGATTAAAGGGGCATCAGAGGAATCATCAGGAGGGTCTCATCATTTGGATACTGGTAAAAATAAAAATAAAACATGGCCATCACTCTCACACACAGACTGCATCGGTGAATTTCATTGGTTGGTTTGTTGGTGTAATAATATAAAAAAGAGGGCAAATTTTCTTCAAATATGCTGCTATTCCATTATCATTACCACATATTTCAGTTAAAATTTAATACCTGGTCTTGCTGTGTTAGAGGAAAAGGACATTCTACTCACATTCACTGGACTATGAGTAGAATGCTCCATGTAATCAAGGATCCTGATAAACCAGGGGACTTGATTCCTTGGAGTATTCTACTCACATTTAGGTCATTATGGAAGAAGCATCCCCTCAGACCTTCCTGCTCACTTTGGGGAGTGACTGGGGAACTGAGGGGGAAAGTGTAGGCCAGAGACACAGGGACCGAGGCCAGCATGTAGCCATGTCCCACATGAATGCCTAATGAGACTTTTCATGTCATTACAACATTATTCCATTCTCCTTTCACAAAGATAAATGAATTTTTTTAAAAAAAAATAAAAAATGGTCAACAATTTTTGGCACCGCTAGAATAAAAAAGCCCTGGTGACGCAGTGGTTAAATGCCAATACTGCAGCCACAACATTGTGAGTTTGATTCTGCAGGGCCCCTGGTTGACTCAGCCTTCCATCCTTCCATAGGTCAGTAAAACGAGTACACAGCTTGTTGGGAGCAAATAGATAAACTGCATTGTAAACTGCTTAGGGAGTGTTTTGCACTGATAAGCGGTATAGAAAAGTAACTGCTATCTCATTCCTGCCTAGTCATAGTGATTTCACAATATTGCTGTAATTTTATTTTGCACTGAATGGATCAGATTGTTAGTAGTGTTCAGACCTGATGATGTTGCAACTTAAGCAAAGAATAACACTTGTGTCAATGTAGACACTGCAAAACAAAATTATAGGTAATAACAACAACAACAACAACAACAACAACAACAATAATAATAATAATAATGCAAGACAACTAAGCAAATCAGAGCTAAAGATGAGAAAGCAGATTAGAGATAACATTTTCACTATGAGGCTTGCCTTGGGTTTTGGAAGATAAGGGTTGGACGGACGAAGAACAGTGGAACAGCCCATACTTGAAGATGAAAGAGAAAAAACATGCAATATATTCTCAGAATATTTTTAAAAAAACACAAGGAATTAGTTGGTGAGATTGTCAGACTGCCTGCAGAGAAAGAGGAAAAAGAAAGTAATCAGAGGGCAAAAAAATATTGCTTAGATGATCAAAAGATAGATTTTAAAAATAGGGAATGATTAAAATGAGGCAGCCAGAGACGATTAGAATAGAGAGGTGATAATTAGAATAGGCTTTTCATTTTCCCCTGTTAATTCGCATACCAGTGCTATTCTCATTTGCAAGTTTATGAATTTTTGGACTTTTAACCCAGATTTCACACAGCCTATTTGCTCACATTTCAGCTAGAAGTCGTCTCAAAAGCTCCTCAGTCACAAGAACTGTACATCTGCTGTATCTTATTACTTTTATGTTTTTGAAGAGGTTCCAGTTTTTCATCTTTTTAGGTTCATGCCATTATTGAGTTAGACATACTGCACAGAAGTGCATTTATCTAAATAATGAAAGAATGTATTGCTGCTGACAGTGAAATTAGTATCCTTTTATTGTAGCTGGGCAAGCTATCCTAGTCGTCTACATAGATTTTCATCTACAGAGCCAAACACAAATTTGTTTTTGTTCCTCGTGAAGCCTTGCAACACCATATATAGAGAGAGAGAGAGAGAGAGAGAGAGAGAGAGTCTCCTTTAGAGCAATGTTAGTCTATTTCTATGTACATGCATTATCATGCCACTTGGAACTGTGTATTTTAATTGGTTTGTATATGATTTCCCTTCTTTCTTCAGAGGAAGTCTCAGGATTGTCACAGGCAATTCAGTTTTTTTCCTGACTATTTGCAACTGTTATTATCATGGTTAGAGCAAGGTATGATTGCTCCCTGAATCAAAGAAGGAAATTGCACCCTCCCACTTGCCCAGTTCAAAGAATCTGGTACCTAACACCAGCTATCATATAACAGAAAATCCCACTAGTATCTGTCCAACAAGTAGCAGAGGTGGATTGACGAGTTGAGTCCAAGGGGGAGGTGAATTTCTCTTTCCATCAAAGTAGATACAACTACTGCCTTCAAGGAGGTTGTAGTGCACCCAGTTCTGAAAAGGATCTCCCTGAACACAGAAGTGTGTTAGAACTACCATCCCAGTGTTAATGTGTTCTTTTTGGACAAGTACATGGTAGCTGGGAAACATCAGGTGTTCTTGAAAGAAGCATATTATTTGGACCCCATTTCAGCCTGTTTTCAGACTAGGGCATGATACTGAAACAGCCTTAGTCACTGTGACTGATGACCCACACAAGGTGAAAAACAAGACTACTATTCTATTGATCTTCCTGGATCTCTCAACAGCTTTTGGTACCTGTTGCTGCAGTAATTTTACTCCCACGAGAGGAGGCTTTCCAAGAAAGTAGCACTGGGCCATTCCTGTTCAGCCTTCTGGCAATTGAACCATGGGGCACAATAGCGGTGCTCTTATGAAATTAAACTGTGGGTACCATCTGGTTTTCCATGCTGTACAATTTCTATATGAAGCTGCTGAGAAGATCATAAGGAGATTTTCCATGGGATACTACCAGTATGTTGATACTCAGCTCCACATTTCCTTGTTGTTGGAATCAGCTGGGGCTGTGCAACTGCTGGAACAGTGCCTGGATGCTGTAATGGGCTGGATTGGGGCCAATAAACTAAAGTCAAATCCCAGTAAGACAGAGGCTCTGACGATTAGCGGTTTTCATATACAGGCAGATGTCCCTCAAGTACAGGCAGGTTAAACATTGATGTCCCCAAGACAAGCATATTGTATTGGACTGAAGCATTGATTCCCTTTGTCTAATTATCAGTAAATGAAGTCAACTGTGGGATTCAGTCAACAATAATGACCTTTTATATAGAACAACAAAATGACACAAGATGGAGATGAGAGGAATTGTTTAAGTAGACATTGTTTAACTAGATGAGAGGAATTGTTTAACCAGCAAAGAGCCTTAATCCATGACTTGAACCTAGATTCCCACTTATATTACTTGTGAGGGGAAGGCAGAAATTTGGTCAATTAAATATTGATGTTGGCCATAGATAATGAAGCTTTATTCTTTTAAACAGAAAAGTAAAAGGAATCTGGAAATAGGTGAGATAGGCATGGAAAATAAAAAAGTTTATATTCTTGCAGAGTCTCCTGCTATAGTAGCATGATAATTGCCAAGCTTCCTGGCTGTGGTGTGCAGCTTATAGAAAAACAGTACATTTAGAATAAGAAATATAATTAGTATTTTGGTTTGGAAGGTTACTCAAAGTTTGATCAGCTTTTGGAGAAAGAATAAAATCCTTCTGAAGCTACTTTACTTCAGAAAACTTCATTTTCCTACTGGGCAAAAAGAGATGCAACTACATTTTAATGATCTTGAAAAGCTTTTGATTTTTCTTTCCTGAACTTGGAAGACGAATGTGAAATCTGCATTTTAAAAAGCATTCACATCTGATTAAAGAACCAAAACAAGCACTCTTTTTTTCAGTTTCACCATTTTATCATTGCTACATATCTTTGAGAATGACCATCACTCAGTGGATCTACTATTTTGTTTCAGTGGATCTACTATTTTGTTTTTCCCTTGAATTTAACAGAAATTAACAGAAAAGCAACCAAAAGATTTACTTAATGAAACAGTTTCTTTTCACTGTGCATTTGCATGATTATACTGTTATACAGGAATGAGAAAAAAAATATTTTAGAGGGACAGAATTTTTCAATTATTTGGCTTTCATGAGAATTTTGACAGCTTTGCCTAGTTTTACTCAATTTATTTAATAAAACATTTCTAAACTGTCTTTACCCCAATTAATTTACCCAATTAATTTGAAATAGAATGCATTATTTGAGAAACATTTCCCTACTCAGCATTGGCTACAAGAATGAAAAAAGAAAGATACAAATGCTCTTCTAAAAACAAGCTTCCTTAATGTGTATACAGTGCTTTCAAGGTGTCCCAGGAAAATAATCCCAAGGATCAGTTATCAGCATGGAAAAGAACATGCTTGTGGTTAATGCTGATTCTACTTACTTTAGGTAGTAAGAGAGGGCTAAAGGGATATTGGGCAATGTCTGTCAACCAAAAGAAAGCTACTGCTTTGCCATATATTGGTCAGAATTCTGTAGGTGCTCTATGCAGTCATAATATTAAATTACACGAGGTATGATTTTTAATCATCACTGCAGATGGAGGTATTTAATAGCTCCATCATTCATGACCTCTGGTGCCCAGGTGGTATTTTATGTTGTGACATTGAGGACTGGAATCCTGGCCATTATATCTGTTCCTCTTTCTCTGGTATCTTTCTTACCTAGGCTAGCACTACAATTGAAAAAGAGAAGGCAGGCCACTAACTCCTCTCCCCAAATCATGGAAATTGACCATATTTTGCAGACACCTAAAATAGAAAGTGGTGCAACATTAGCTCCAGCCACTCTGGCAGAAGCAGTACAGTACATTTGCTGGAAAATGGCCCCTGTCCCCTTGGCAGTTGTCTATCACTGGCTTACACACATCCACTGGGGTGCATGTAACTTTCACACCACATGCTAATAAACTATGCTGCATGCTTTAGAAGCATAATTATAGCATATGCACTGTCTTGTTTCCAAAGTATGGAAACAATTTTTGCAGTAACTGAGATGTTTTACAGATTTGCCTCAAATCTGGTTTAGGAGACACTTAAGGGAAACTATGCATATCTTTTAGTTTATCACTTTTTGGAGGAAACCATGAATTTCACATTATTTTTATGTATACTAAAAATGCATACACTTGAAAGTGTACAAAAACATGTACCCTGAGAAACATGTGTAGTCACTGGGGCAGATTGGGGGGATTTAGGGCCTCCAGAAGTTTAAAAAAAATCATTTTCCCCCCTAAATACCATGTTTTGAGGCCTCCACTGGCCATTTTAAGACAAGGAAAGGCTTTTCTAAAACAGGAAGTAAATGGAAGGGAGTGCAATGACCACAACTCTTCATTCCACAGCACAGCTGGGTACTTTTCCAGACTACGCTGGGGCAGAAAGTGCAGCCATCATGCTTCCAGGGCTTCTACAGGACAGGTAAGTATGGGATGGTGGCACAACTGCATGTTATTGATGGGTTTTCCCATCAGTGATTTAACCTGTGATCACACTGCCTGGGGATGGGACCACAATGACCTCATGCAGCAGCACTGTCGTGGTCCTGCCCTTTTACTGTCTCCACGGCAGGATGAGAGAGTGCTGTAGAAAGGGACTATGTCTAAGTGGTTTTACAGTCCCAACATTCACATCAGTTGTGAGCACCACCAAGATTAAATCCAGCATCACTTTCCCTTTGGTGAGTGCCATAATCAGCTTTTTTCAGACATCTCAGACATCTACACTTATTTTTTGGGGGGTGGGGTGGGGAATAGAACATAAAATTATTCTGTCTGTGTTAGAGGAATTGAAATTACCCTTTGTTACTACACTTGTCCTTGGGATGTGTCTCAAATTTCTTTTACCATCTCTGGTAGAATTTTGTATGAATGTTTGGACTCCTTCCTCCTAACAAAGAGAAAACGTTCCACATTCATTTTTGAGATAACCATTCTGGAGATAGTTTTTGCAACGTCTGTTCTTCACCTGATACTGCTACCATAAAATTTTCATTATCATCATCATCATCATCATTATTATTCTTATTATTATTTCTCCAGATTTTTTTTCTTTCTCTTTTAATTATGAGATTTCAATCAGAATACAATCTGACTGTCATTCTTGGGATAGCAAAGGTTTCCTTTCAATTTGTGTGTTTGATTCTTGCCTCTGATGTAGTAACAACGGTGGGCATCTGCAGACAACAGCTGGAGAACTTGACAGAGAGTTACTGTCTTTTGATCTTTAAATCATCCATGACTAATGTCAACTCACCCCCTATGTAGTTTTCTTTAATAACAGGGTTCTTCATGGATCTAGATGATACCACCAAAAAAACAAAAACAAAAACAAAACAGAATGATTCTTCTATTGTTCACTATCTCTGTTGTCAACACAAGCTTTCATATGTCCAGGCAGTACTCACGCACAAGATCTAAGAGGTTCAAAGGTCAGTTTTAATGAGGTTTCATTAAATCTCCTACTCTTGCTAAACTTCACAGTCCATCTCTTCTCTCTTTAGAGAAAGACAGACCCACCAATTTTCCAGTAACATGGCTACTTTGATTTTACACTTAGGAAACAGGTGTACAACCCACCATTCCTGCCAAAACAGATGTCTGTTCTTGTGTGTTCATTAAAACTGTATCTATAATCCACAAATAATTTAGTTGCTGTTGTGTGCCTTCAAATCATTTCCAACCTATGAGTACAAAAAGATGAACCTATCATGGCCATGAAAATGCACTTGGCAAAATTTGTTCAGATAGGGTTTGCCTTTTGCCTTCCTCTGAGGCTGAAAGAGTGTGACTTGTGCAAGGTCACCCAGTGCACTTCTATGGCCAAGCAAGAATTTGAACCTTGTTGTCCAGAATCATAATCCAAAACTTAAACCACTACACCCTTCTGATTCTACAATTTGTACTCTGGCAGGTAGCCCTTAAACTTTCTTGGTGATGACTTTAACTTCTCAGCTATTAACAAGGCTTTGCACCTATACCAGTATTGCATCCAGAGATGGGACAGAATCGGGTTGCTTTGAATTGCTTCTTTTAAAAAGCAAGTTTTACGCTAGTTTCATTACACAAAAGGTGTTTCCAACTTCTGATACGTTGTTATAATGGTCCTTGACACATTAGTAGCCAAGTCCTAAGTAAACTGCTTAGTTAATAGAATTGTACAAAGCAGAGAAAGAGGAATAACAGCCATACAGCAGTGTTCTAGTAATCAGGGCCCAATACCCTTGCAAATGATTGTATCCTTGTCCTGGCACTATGATTCTTTTGATGAGTCTGTAATTTCCTTTCTTTCCATTGGATTTTAATGACTTCAAGTACAAGCAGGCTGTTTTGCTCTTCACGGAACCTTCTGAGCTCAGAAAAATTACTTCATTAACTACCACCCCCAGAATTCCTGCGCTGTCATGGTTGGTAAGTGATTATGGAAGAAGTAATCCAACAAAGCAATTCATACAAATTCTACTCATCTGGTACATTGGACAGAGATTTCAGGATGCATATTCTAGACATGTGAATAATAGTTCAGCACTGGTGAATAAATCAGTGCTTTACCAATTTAGAAAAAACAATGGACATTTCTTCACTACACTATTATAGTACTATTATTCCGTTTTCAGCATCCTGTGGAATTCTGGGGTTTGTAGTTTACTGAGGCCAAAGAGCTCTCTGGCTGAGAATTCCAAAGTCCCCTCCCTAAACTACATACCTCAGGATTCCACAGGATGTTGAAAGTGGAATAATAGCACTATTACACTGTAGTACGGAAATAGCCAATTTGTGTTTACTGAAATGAAGGATATAAGGGGGGGAAAAAACCTCATTTCCATTGTTGGCTATGTACAGACTATAAGATGTCATAAACAGAGGACATTGGCATTAATAAAAGGAAAAAAATTCAAATAACCAAGAAAAGATTAATCTAGAGGGCAGAATGTTACTGCCATAGTACTGAGTTTATGGTATGCATTGCCTTCATACTCCAGAATGAAGATGTGAGACAGTGGTATGGAATTAAATTGGGCTGCAGGTTAATAAAGACAAATTCACACTAAAGAGAGACCTGAATGTCAAAAGCAAAACAAAGTGTAGACAATTAACCAAATGCAAGGCAAGCAATAAGTGCACAGTGGCCTCCAAATAAATAAGGTAACACCACCATGCCTCCGGCTATTGCTAAGAAATTTTTCTGAGGCAAAATGATGCTGCCAACCAAAGGTAACCAAAGGTAGGTATGCTATCTGGTCCCCTATCCCTTGGTAAGCATGGAAAGAATATTTCAAAATATTTTTAAAAATGATAAAAATGTCTTTGTTGAGTGACAAAAAAAAACTTTGGTGAGAAGAATCCAGGATGTTTTTTTTTTTCAGTTCAAGATTTGTTTTATGTGTTAACGAGAGAAATGGTGAAATTATTCATTCCTGCCTTAGAGTACAAAATTTACAGAGATTTACACCACTATTTGTGTTGTTCTGTTTTCTTTTTTGTTTTAAAACTTCTTTTGCTTTTTTGATTGATTTTTCAATTAGCATTGTGAACTGCCTGAGGAGTTCCAGTGTGGCACTAAAAAAGGACCTATAAATATTTTAGCAAATAAAGAATAATATATATGTGTGTGTGTGTGTAATGTACATAACTTATTTTCCAGTTCACAGTAGCTAAAAATCATTAAAATATAGTTAATTGTGGTATAAATTATCATCTCAGAAGCTTGTCAGGAAGATCAGATAAATCTTTCATTCATTCCCTGCCCTCCTCAATATAGTATTTGAGCTGCCTTTGATGTTAATTACTGTCATCAAGTAAGACAAGGGAAACAAGCTGTCTATACCAATGTTCAAAAACAGAGTCTCTATTAAGAGACATGTTGATGAAATATCAAAGGATATGAGTACATTCACCTCTGAGGAACCATCCCTATTATCAATTCAAAAGGGGCCCCAGCTGCATTAAGCATAAAAGGGGAGGGTAAAAAAAGTAAAAAAGGGGAGGGTAAAATACCACCCAAGACCGGTTGTGATAAAAATGTACATCTGGGCGTGAGCATTCATACTTGTGACATTTCTGAGAAATAAATGTGCAAATTTTAAAAATACAAATGGCTAATGTGCAGACACATGCAAGTTGTCTACATGAAACATGTGCACATGTGTGCACGTGCCTTCAAGTTGCCTGTTAATTTATGGCAACCTCATGAATTTCGTAGATTTTTCTTAGGGCAAAGAATACTCAGATGTGTTTTTGTCAGCGCCTTCCTCTGAAATACAGCCCATAGCACCTGGTATTCATTGACAGTCTCCCATCCAAGTATTAACCAGGGCTGACCCTGTGTAGTTTTCAAGATTAGACAGGATCTGGGGCCTTTAGGGTATTAAGTACAGCCTGCAGTTAAAGTCAGGAAACAATGCACAAAAATAGTGCACAAATTTCCTTGCTGGGCTGGAAAGTCACAGCATATGCAGAACAAGAATGGGAAGAAAATGCAGGTGGGACTCATGGAAACACAACAAAATAAAGGGAGATATCCACATCCCTAAGTATAAGGTACTAACTGGACTCAGATCATCAGAGACTCAGTGTTTTTATGGGTGACTTCCTAGTTCCGTAGGACAACAGAAGGTATTAAATCCAGTTGCCATTTCCAGCCAGAGAAGGACAATGATTCAATTATCTTTAATTACTAGTTGTTTGTTTGTTTATTTATTTATTTGCAGGGTGTGGGTGTGTGTGCAGAATTTTCTTCTTTAATAGAAAGTGCTCTGAAAGAAGTCTGAAAAGGATGAGGCTGAAAGGGAATGTGTGTTTCTATTTGTCTGTAGCACAGAAAAGAAGATGGACCTTAATTTCCAATCTACATCTCTATACAACCTCCATCCACAGAAGTCTCGGAAAAACAGTTACTGGACAGACAGAAACGGAAGAAAGTTTACAGGAGCAGCTAATCACAGCTTGGAACGACATGTAGCTCAGTAAGGAGCTTGGTCTTTTTGACTTGATCTTTAATTATTAGTTCAATTGACCTACATCTGGGATGTCAAACATCATTTCCACATGACGATGCTCTCCCACATCATCCTGTTGCAATTCTGGAAGTGACTTTGCCTGGAAAGGAGCACAAGGGACATGAGTCTGCCTTCTGCAGTGCAGTCAGGCTCTTTCCCATGCTGTACTGGGGGAGGAAGGGCCTCCATCGTGCTTCCTGCCCTTTCACATGGCAGGTAAGTACAGGAGCATCATGTGATCAAGGGTGTTTAATGGATTTAATCCATTAAGTGAATATCCCATGATCACAACGCACGAGGACAGGATGGCAATGGGACCACGACAACATCATGAGAAAGCACAAGCTGCAGACTGTTGCCACCCCATCCCCATAGTGGGACTGCAAAGCCATGCAGAAATGACCTAATTCTTGTTCAGCATGGAAAGGTCTTTCAGTGAAACAAATTAATCTTGTACTGAACTCCAAGTACAGAAAAACCTGTGTCTCTCGTTCTATAATGCAACAGATTCTCTAACCTATCTTTTAAAGTCTGTTTCCTTCATTGCTACCAAGAAGATGGTCCTTGCCATCATATCGAATAAAATATGAAATTTCATCCGATATTATTAAGATGGACTATGATTATATATTAGGGGTGACAATCATATAGCCTGTAGGTTGCAAGTGGTCTGTGATGAACCTGTATGACTTTTTACCCCACCGGAAAACCCCAGACCCAGACCCAGCTTCTACCTGCAAATTTAAAAAAGCAGAAAATTTAAAACAAAATAAAAACAAAAAACAAAAACAAAAATAAAAATAAAAATAAAAATAAAATATGGAAAGTGCCTAGAACATTATTTCCAATTTCTGAAAATGGTAGCAGTGAAGTTCTCAAAAATGGTCCTCTCCCTGAAAGCTATATATCATGCAATAGGACGCCATTAGAAGGTATATGTGGTGCATAACCATGTGCAGCTGCTAGTGTTGTACATAAGTATTTATAAGCATCAATCCATCCTGATCATTCAGATAAAAGTAGTTCTGAAACTGGCAAAGAAGCAAATGTGAGGCAGTGGCAAATGCACTGCTGCCAATAACGTATGGATTTGGTCTAAACCAGGTGGTCAATGTTCTATTCAGGGGCTGGTTATAACCCTCTAGGACTTTTTTTTTTATGGTACCCTTATACTGCTCTTTTTCTGGCCATGAAAAAGTATGTTTGTATTTCCCAGTGCATCCAAGAGCACTAAGTAATCTTCTTAATAGGTAGAAGGGGACCTCTGCATTGTTTAACACCACAAATACTGTTTTTTTTTTCCCTGAATAAAACAAGGGAGGGGTGTTTTTGGCAGTCTGTGCAGTCCACAGAGGTTCTGGTTGCCCACCTCTGGCCTAAAGCATGATTTCAGATGTGGCTCTGATGTTACTTCACATCTAAGAAAGCTTGCACTTTTGGATGTGATTAACCTAGCTCAAATTCACATTAGGTAAAAAAAAGTTATTTGGCTCTCTTAGGAAAATCCAACCTATCTTTCTGAGTTGTTATAGAAACCACAGACAGACCTTTAAAAAAAAAAAAAGCTTTTAAAAAGAGATGACTGCATAAATGTGATGATACTGTCTCAAACTACTAATCTATATCAATCTATCACTAATCTCATTAAAAAGTGAAATAGGATGAACTCACCTGTGACCATATAGAATCTTCTATTTCCTTTTGAAAGGCGTTAATTTCTCTTTCTCAAGGAAAATGAGGCAGATGTTTTAAGGGTTAGACAAGCAAGTTACGGCATGGACATATAAGCAACTGTTGAGACAACATCTGCAAGGAGTTGTTCTGGGGCAATGAATGACCTAGTGAAGAGGGCTATTTCCACAATACTTCCTTGCAGAGAAGAAGTACAGCATTCCTATTGATGCTTACTTGGAAGTAAGTTCTATTATATCAGAGATGGCCATGGAGCCCAGATGTTGTTGGACTACAACTCCCAGCAGGCCTAGTCAGCACTGTCAGTGATGAGGAATGTTGGAAAGTATAATCCAGCAATATCTGGAGAACTATGTAATTCCCACCCCTGTAATAAATATTTATGATGTTACCCAGCTCATTTCTGGGTAAGAATACTTAAGCTATCATCCCTAATCTTCATTAATAACTTTGGCTAAAGTGGTATAGTGACATGGTGGTATACATATCACATATACATGAGAACTGAGCTACATATTATCTGTGCTATGAGAATGTGTTGCGCACAACAATATTTAGAAATCTCTTGTCCTGTGGTTCATCCTATTCTGGTCCCATGAAGGGGTCAGAGGTTATCAAGGGATTTCCTCAGCTACGGTTGAGGGGCAAGAACCTACCAAACATCAGAAAAGTTCACCTTCCAGTGTCACCAAAAGCCTTCAAAGAGAGCCAATTGATGCGAAGTACTTCCCCCATGCCAGTTGTGACATAAAAACAATGTTTAACTAATTAGCAAAATAGAAAACCATAGCCAACAGGCTCACACTTTATACAACATAAAGTAGGTAAAAAAATGTGTCATCAACCAATTGTGGCATGATTAAAAAAAATACTACTCAGCCTCAAAAAGGTGACTGGAAATTCCCAAACTATATCAAGATGGTCTGGTGGGGACCAGAAATGATGAAGAGGTCTAAGTCAACATAGCACTGCCTTAAATAACTGAACACAGCTCTGAATACCACAAATAGAACTGGTGTGCCATTTGGCCAACAGCTTGGGGAGGGTAAAGCCACTCCTGTCAGAAAGCTGAGGGAGAGGTGTTTCCAGTTTACCTAACCATAACTTGCCATGCAATAATTGTGAAGTTTATATGTGTTTGTCTCTAATGTATTAATTGATAACAACTGAGGAAAAATTGATGAAAAAAATTGCACACAGCCATATTTATTGTCATTCATTGTCAAGCTAATTTCAGTCTTGATGAAGACCAACAGCCTAATCTGATGAAGCACTGTTTATTTCTGCTACATGGAACCAAACCATGCTGTGTCTTCCAAGGGTTTCTATATCAGCTGCCTAAATGCCACAATTAAACCAAAGATTCTTAGTTATCCTTATGAAGTCATAACTCTGTGCTGCTTCCATACTGTGGAAGAACCAAGGACAACATTGCCATGACATCTGCCCAAGAAATGCTCAGCTTTGCAGTGTCAGTTGGATGTCTCAGATATGGTAACATGAATCAAAGGAATCTCTGACCCTTTCCCCCTCTCCTCTGTCTTCAGGAACTGTAGGAAAGTAGGGAGGTGCTATGCCAATAGTTTTCTCAAGTTGGTGATCTCTTTAGGCGTTGATGACATGAATACCCTGGCCAGGACTTCTCTTCTTTTACAATGTGCAAAAAAGTAAAATAAAAAATAAAAATAAAAGAGGATCTAGAGAATATTCACAAGCCGTCTCATCCCTGAACACATTGCCAACTGCCATGGAGTTTCTTGTCCTGCAAGAAGCAAAAATCTTGTTTCTCTTTTCTGTTTTCATTAAATGCCTTGTTTTCATGTGGTTTTGAGTAAATGAAGTATTTTGCACAAAATCCTGCATTTTCAAGACAAAATAATGTTTTCCGTGCAATAATGTTTCTTTTCTTCAAAAAAAGTATTTCTGTACAAATCGTTTTTTTAAAAAAAAAAACCTGAAATGGGGGAAAAAATACTAAAAAATGTACAAAAAACTCTCACAATTTCTCCCAGTGGAATGGGAAACAGAATGAAATAAGCAAGAACAAAACGATGGAAGGTTTACATCCCTTGTTTAAACTCTCCATGTTCACTCTCTTACATTTCTTTGGGGAAAGGTGACCTAAAAATGTCCTTTAACTGCTGTGAGTGCATTGACAGAAACACAGTAAGTTTGCTCAGATAGCTATGTCTCTCTGTGAGATCAGAAGTGAATTGGTCTGTTAATTGGGACCACCAACAATGAATGGAAATATGAATCTATTCAAATAGAGTTTCATTTTGTTTTTGACTGCTACAGTGACTGATTACAGTTATAATGAGCTAAAAGTCTATTCACCCACTTTTTGAGGTGAAAGACTGAAGTACCTTGTGAATAAATGGTGGCATTTTCTCACTTGCTACATCAATTGTAAACTAAAGACCACTTTTAACAGGCAATACAATTGGTACTTTCTTATTTAGGTGCTTTTACCCCTCCTTTTTTCCCCTCAACCATGCTGGGTATAGTCAAAGGCATGATTAAAAGTTAAAAGACAATTAAATTTTCAATTCATCTCTATGTTCGCTTTAAAGCTTACAATATTCACACCACTTCTAAGGTGCCATTTGAAAATACAGCACTGAGCTGGAACAAATTTTCATTTGGATCAAATGGACCAGATTAATTTGGACCATACTGGATGGGCCCAATCAAAGGTTAAAAAAGTTAAAGGTGTAGTGACACTGAATGACTTCTCATTCATTGCCTAAGAGCAGAATATAAAGGTCGATTTTGGAATTATATCCAGTGTTAAGAACATGGTTGAGGTCTCTGCTGATTTATTGTGACTTCTAAGCAGGAAATGAGTTCACAGCATGAGCTAAATCAACCTTTCCCAAGTTTCACCTTTTCTTATCATGCATTTCTGAGTTATCACCCATTTCTAAAATCTGTCTGCTAGCAAAGCTGAAAGCTTCTGTCTTACTCAACCAAAATAAAACAGAAGGCATGTCTACACTGTTTATTGGGAATGTGAATCACACACAGCTTAAATGTTCAGAATATGCAGTCATCTGTTTTTTGCAAACTGAATTACTGTTGCATATCACACATGAAGCACACACACACACACTCATACACATGATTCAGATATATTTTCTACAACCACACTTATTTATGGGTGGGTTTCCATCACACACTTTTGGTTGGGAAACTTATCTCAGTATTCCAATTTTTCTTGTCATTCATCCATAGATACATGTGCTTCATCTGCCCATGCATGTTTTTTAGGAACTTATTTTTTAAAGTAATTCTAAACACATTAAACAAACATAGGTCCTTTCTGCACTACACTGTTGTAGTGCTATTATTCCAGTTTCAACATCCTGTAGAATTCTGTGGTTTGTAATTTCCTGAGGCCAAAGAGCTCTCTGGCTGAGAATATTCTAGATGCCCCTCCCTAAACTGAAAACCCTGGGATTCCATAGGATGTTGAAAGTGGAATAGTGGCACTATAACAATGTAGTGAGGAAAACTCATAGAGACATACAGACTGCAGTAGTATACCGTAGCAATACTACCAGTAGGAGAATATTATCATGCAGTCAAACAATTACATTTTGCTGGCAGGCAAAGACCTTTTTGTTTAAGCAGGTTTTAATGTGTATGCAGGGAAGCTTCTTGAGTTTTATTTGTTTTTTAAACATTTTATGTCTTTTAAATGATTTTATACTGTTTAATGTAGGGATTTTAAATTGCTTTTAAAATGTTACTGTTAAGGGTTTTAATTTTCTTTCTTTGGGTGCTGCTTTCTGAGTATGAATACAATCTGAAGCTGGTACAAGTGAGGCTTAGACCATGGCTGGTGGGCTATTGAGGGGTACAGTTGACCATGGGGGCCATGTAGCATGCCCATTAGTATCCCCAACATGCCAGATACTAGTAATAGCTTAGGTGAGGAAGGAGGTTTCTGCCTCACAGGCCTGGCCATGGGAGCATCCGCCCTGGGTTTCCTGGTATGGTTTTATTCCTGCTGTGAATCCACAAGCAGTGCAGCAGGAGATGAGGTATGTGTGGTTGATGATCCTGCCATCTCAGAGTAATTATAGCAGTGTCCCTTATTTTGATATTCCCTTTGGGGAACAGTCATTTCTACTAGGTGAACATCTGTTACAATCTACCAAGGACAAGATTTTAAGAGGAGAATGTGTAGATTTTTTTCCTCCCTGCTTTACACGGAATTATAACAGGAAGAGAAAGATGAACTAGATGATAAGGAAAAGGAGCTGGTGAGGAAGCATAAAATGGAGAGGACATGGCTGAATTGTTTACCTGAATTGTTTTTCATAAATGCAAGGCCTTATCACTCATAAAATACATGGATATCATATATAAGGCCTATGTGGATTTTTCAGGTCTTGCACAGCTGCATTATGATGATGTTTTCTGTATGAGAGTGGCTATTAACTCCACACTTCAATGGGACCTCTTGGAGCCTCAGCTAGGAATGTAGATTGTGACCCATGTGCAATGAATGCAACAGGAGTGATCACATATTGGTCATACTCTGCAGAAAGCCCAAGGGAATGCAGCTGTGCATTCTTAAGGAACCTAAGAACGGCAGCAAAAGCTGCTTTGTTGGGAATTTTGGGTTAAGGGTGCATGCACATGCCACCCCTATATGTACAAACATGAATGGTCTGTTTGCAGAGGCCCCACGCCTTTCCAAGCTGCCCCAAAGGGAAAGGGTCATCAGGAGCTAATAGAGACCAGAAAGGGAATACATGAGGGTCAGGTAATCTCCCCCTCACATTAGAAGGGACCCAGTCCAATTAACTTGCAGAATCTTATGACTTTGCTACAACTATACTCATATCAGGAAGCAGTACATTATCTGAAGGAAGGGTTTACGGTAAGCTTTAGAATTCCCTTTCAGGGAATTTGATACCCTTACATATCCAGGAATGTTAAATCAGTTATAGGTCTGGAACATCTGGTTAGGGAAAAGGTACAGAAAGACGGTATGGAAGGGAAAGTCATTGGACCATACTCTTCACCTCCAGTTCCCAACCCGAAGGATTCTCCACTAGGTGTGGCACCTAAGAAAGCTCCTGGTGAATACAAGATTGTTCACCATTTGTTGTATCCTAAGGGAAGGTGCACTTCCTTTGATGTGGCAAATAGGGACGTTTTAACCCAGGAAACCAGAGTGGAATTGGCAAAGTGCAATGTCAAGGTGGCATTTTGCCTCTTGCCAATTCACTCAGATGATTTCGAACTGCTAGGCTTTTCATTTGATGGCATGTTTCACACAGAGTGCTTGGTGTCATGTGCAGCATTTGAGGAGTTCAGTGTGTTCTTAGAGGAGACAACTTGCTTAAAAGCTGGATCAAGGTCCTGGTCTATTATTTGGAAGATTTTTTGTTTGTTTGTTTGTTTGTTTGTTGGAGTTCCTTTGGTCA
Source organism: Iguana delicatissima (assembly GCA_948472985.1). NCBI lineage: Eukaryota > Metazoa > Chordata > Lepidosauria > Squamata > Iguanidae > Iguana > Iguana delicatissima. Next base: position 161,860 of record CAOKZL010001437.1, on the reverse strand, counting down.
AAGAAAAGACTGAGAGGCCTTCACATCAGTTGGTGTTTCTGAGCATTGAAACTGATATATTTAATCAGCTTTGTAGGTTGCCTGTAGAGTAAATTCAGGATGTGAGACAGATAGTGCTGATTTTCTTATTCATAAGAAGGCTACACTCAAGGAAATCCAAGAGCTAATTGGGCATTTAAATTTTATACATGCAGTAGTAACACTAGGCAGAGCTTTGCTCAGGCATCTTTGTGATGCTATAGATGGAGTCAGCGAGCCACACCAAAGGACCAGGATTACTTAATGAAAAAAAAAATCACAGCCACCACAATGCCAAATACTCATTTGACTTTGATACTACAGTAGGAATAGAGCTGAACAAACTGTCTGCTGCATTTCTTTCTGGATTGAATTTTTTTTAACCTTTTCCAACTAAACTTAAGGACAAGTATATGAATTTTGGTAAGCCTTTACTAAAAATAAAACAAAGATTTCTACCATCTGCCTTCACCAAAATCAATAGTTTTGCTATTCCTAGAATGGAAAGAATGAGGATGTACCTATCTGCCATTCACATGTGAAGGATAAGGAGATAACAAAGGGCAATTCTAACTCAGCAGCAGAAATATGGTTGAATGCACATAGTCAATATTCATTTTAAAAGAGATTAGCACTTCTTTAAACTGGCTGGAATAACATGTCAGTCTCACTTTCCCTCATATTTATTTATTTAAAAAAATTAAAAACTTTCTACTGAATTTTTGAATTACTCTGCAAATTTTGGAAACAGCTCCTCAAAAACAATGCAAAAACACAAAATCCTGTGCAGTACCTAGCAGAGAAGCAGCAGCTTAGGTTACTAGACAAGGTCATTTCTAAAACAGAAAAAAATCATTGTGTTGTGCTAATTTTTTTCAGTAAGAACAATTTCTGAAAGGAGCATCATGAATTGTCCACTGGCATTATATATTCGGTTATTATCCGCACCCTGAAAAGAAGAAATATTTACGCTTTTGGTACTTCCTTTGATCATAGTACCTGACAACTAAATCAATTATTTTTTAAAAAAACATATAGGTCAAGTGTGGAACAAACCCATTTCCAAACCAGGCTATAGTGCTATTATTCCATTTTCAACATCCTATGGAATCCTGGGATTTGTAGTTTAGGCAGGGGCCTTTGAGGCCTATAACAGCCTAACACAGAAATGGCCCAAGTGTGGCTCTTCACTTTTTGTTGGTCTGCGACTCCAATCAGTTCTAGCCACCATAGGTTGAGGTGAGGCATGCTTGGATTTGCAGTTCAACAACATCTTAAAGAACACATTTTTCCCCTTCCTCATATAGATAAGCAAAATATGGTAAATCTTGTTCCTGAGAAATGGTTGTGTAAATTACCAAGAGATGCACGCAATCAACAAGTGGACTCTGTGAAATGGCATTTGACCACTACTTACAAAACTGGCCATTTTCTACAAGACAACAAATTTATCAAGATTGTGAGAAGGCAAAACTTTTTTATATTGCATTGTTCTATCTTGAAGCACTGTGTTTTACTGGAGATTGTATCACTGCCAGTTTATTAGATTTACTAGATTGTTCCCACACTGGGCTTGTGCATTTTAAATGTGTATATTTCCCTTTATTACAGAAGGGGCAAAATATTCTCATAGGCAATACATATAATTGCATTTTCTTTTCTGGGACAAGTATATGTTCTGATTTTGCAAACATAACAATAAAAAATAGATAAACCTCTAGAATAAGAATGATTAATAAAACAGTCCTCCTGATTATGATAATTATTAGCCAAAGTAAAGCATTTTTATATCTCTTTGGTTTCAAGAGGCAGTTTTATGTAATTGCTTGTTTTTCCCACATAGATCTTAACATGCTTAGTTTGGGCTGGATCTTGCTGATCATCATCATGGGATTAAGCAAATGAGCACGTATAAAGTTTTAAACTGCTTGCACAGGGCTATGATTGATTGGTTAAATGAATAAACGAGGAGTCAGATCAATTAGTCAATCAATCTATGAGAGAATTTTAAAGTTTTAAATAAAATGAGATTTGCTAGCATTCCAGGATCAATATTTTTTTTAAAAAAGTAACTGTTTTGTAACCCATCGAAATGTGACAGTGCATCACAATCTCCAATTTTTCAGACTGATCCTCTTAAATTCTTCACAAGAGAGAGATATCACATTCTGGAAGCTGCTTTTCTATGAATATTTCCCATTGCTATGTAACTGACCCTTGAAAATCGCTTCCATTTTTGAAAGCACATGTATCTGAAACCAATGTTCCAATTATGACATCTAAGAATAGAAGGAAAGTCACAGACAAGACTTTCATCCTTTTTCCCCCTTGCATCTTCTTAATTTAAAATTGATTTTGATGGTCTAGTTGTGGAATGCAAGCATCTGAAATGCTCTCAGCAAGGACATATATTAATGCTGATCCAATCAGAGATAATTAATAAAATCCCTATTCTGATTCTGCACACTTTGAAGACAAATACAGTAATTTTATTTTGAAAGAATATTTTAGTTAAATAAATGGACAAACGGTGGTAGAAGTGAAATGGAATAACAATCTAAGATGTATCCCTTAAAAATAATCACTTGGGAATTTAGACATGAATAAATCCAAAACGTAGCAATGTCTTCCCACAATATAATGGTCATGTTCCTAATGTCACTGGAATCAGAAAAGAGGTGATTCCCAACCTACTACTGACTCATGGGTTGCATTCCCCAATGGCAGAACTTGACTCTGATTCTCAAGACCTGGCCCCTCTCCATAGGCCTCAAAGTGACGGGAGGAATTTTAAAACAATAGGGCTATCCTCAAAAACAATTTTTTTAAAAGGTCATCTGCCACTGGCCTCTGATGCTGAAGGATACTTCAGAAAGACTGCTACAGATTGTCTACTGCCCAAGTGGACAACTACCCAAGGTCAGGGTTCACACATGCTATACACCAGACCTTGGAGGACCATGCTGATTCCATGCTCCTCTCTTATTGATTAACAAAAAAAAAATCTTTAAAAATTGTTTTCTTCAGAATGTCCCAATACCCTCCAGGACACATGGAGGCAATTTGGTCATGTTTCTGCCCCCAAAGGGCATGAAGGAAATGGGGGATGGGGGATTGCATTCCAATAGTTATTTGTAATCTATGTACAGCAAAGGTCAACAGACTCTTACTTGGATATAGAAGTGGTGGAATTGTCCCTGCCAGTGTAATGCTTTCTGGCATATGATGTTTTGAACCTTCTATAAGTTTAATGATCAAATTTCTCTCTTAGCCTTTGTGTTGTCTTTTAGACTGCTGCGTGGTTTGCCCTCCTGTACCATAAGTTGATGAAGCTGGAGAGGAATTTTACTGGTAAGCAAATTGACTTTTACACAAATGAGTTTTCCTCCCCCAGGAATGAAGTTTTTGCTCTTACACAGGTTTCATGGCCTTCTAAGCCCAACACTCCTGAAAGTGCCAAAATCAAAACCAGAAGTTGACTAGTTTTGCAATTTTTGCTTATTTCCAGGCCTAGTGTGACCCACAGAGGGTCCAAGAATTAGATGATTTGTCTCTAGGTGCTGTGAAATCTCCCACCTCTAGTAGGCTGTGAATTTTCTTATTTTAATATATTCTGGCCTCCTTATTGTCAGCTTTACCATTTACCTTCTTGAAAAATAGATACAATTTTAACAGACTGCATATATAAAGTAGCCTGCAACTCCCTGTTCTCAGAACGCAGAAAATAAAAAGTGATTGTAAGTGGCATATCATGAGCATTCCTGTTTCCTCTCCTTCAAGTTAACCCCATCTTCTTGTACATTGTATGGAGAATGAACAAATCCAAAGTGTGGACTGAATCTGTACTCATGGAGAATTATTGAGATATGCGAACTTTCTGCCCTACACAGTTATAGTGCTGAAGGGGTTAAATCCAATGCCACTTGAATAGGAAAAATAAGCAAAATGAATTGTGCCTCTGAGTAAATTGCAGATGTCTGTCTTATCTCAAATTTTATAGAATGGCCTTGCAACATAAGGTCTGGGAATTCACAGGGAGGCACTATACTCCCTACCATTATTTTGTATCATTTTCTAAACTAACCCTTTTGTTCTCTTCTGTACACGTGTATGCCAGTCAATGATGTAATGGAAAGTTAACTAAAGTTCTTTGTTCTTCTGTGATGGGCTGGCTAAGTAAATGATTGATTGCTGACATAGAAGGCAAAAGGTATATAGTGATGCTACCTCAATTAATCGACACAACAGTTCTGAAATAACTGTTGCCCTTGCGCAAGGTATTATAATAAAATGGCTTTTTGATTATTTTCCCTGAAACCTGGTCGTCTCCACTTTTCTGGCTACTACATTTCTGGTGCATTGGCCGGGAAACGGGGGAAGGGACTATTCTGTCCCCCTTGACGGACGTTTGGACGTCAGGGATTGCGGCCCCCCCTTGACAAAACCCAGGGCGCCCTCGACCTTTTGTCGAAGAGGTTTGGTTGGGGAGTGGTGGCATCCCTGGCGACAGCGATCCAGTCAAAGCACCTCGGGTTACAGCTGGAAATCAAGCCTCCCATGGCCCTCTGGTCAGTAGACCCCCCTCATGTTTGGGAGGGGGAAGGGGGAACTGATCACTCCTCGAAGTTTCGGCCAAGTACCTCTTAGCGGTGAAGAGAGAAACCCCGAAAACTTTTGGTATGGCGGAATAATAAAAGAGACGTCTCAGTTGTGGTTTAATGGGCCAGATGGGAGGTTGTTTGTCTGAATGAAAGATGTGTGTGTGAAATGCTTGCAGCATTGCAGTTCTTGCATCATGCCGTGATCGTCCGGGTGGCCAAGTCAGTGCTGGAGTGACTGGAGTAAAAAAAACCCTTTGTGTGGGCGCATGGGACCCCTTACCCGTGCGTCAAATCCATTCCTATTGTGTCTTGTCTGGAACTTGGGAGGAAATGGGAGGGGAGAAATCGGCAAACTCCCTTAGAGTGTATGATAAAAGAATTTCAAAAAGAATTTAAAGGAGGATTCAGTGGAAACTTACTATTGCCGTTGTAGTGTAAAGTGTAAAGAGAAAAAAATGGTTTGTTTCCTCTCTCAGTGTTTGAAGCCATTTCCTGAAGCCCCTCCTTCTTGGGCTCTCTGTTGTTTTAAGCCAGAGAAGTTAACTCAGCCAGAGGCTGGGAAATGGCAGAAATAAAAGTCAGTGCAAAAAAACCTCAGGTGTTAATGAGAAATAGTGAGGAAGCAATGCAGAGTCTCATTGTTTTCTCTTAGGTGTAAAGAAAAAGCCTGATTTTGCAATTCAGGCAGTGGGAATTTTGAGGTTGGATCCAAAGGGCTGCAGAGAGCCCTTATTATGTCAAATGTAACAATTAACTGGAAAGGGATCCTTTTGTTCCATGCCAAGAGGCAGTGGGAGCAACTCTCGGCATGACAGGAAATAAGGGGTTTTTCTAGGACCAAGTCTGACCTCCTTGATGGAGATTTAATGGGCCAGCAATTAACATTCAAAAGCGTTTTAGAAGAGATGTATTTTAAGTAGTTTTTGCCTGGTTGATGATTGCGGGACACTGAATTTTGGGCTAGAAGTTTATTTAGCTAAGAGGTTTTGGAATAGCAGAAATAAAGTTAGAGAGTTAATGAAAAAAAATAATAAGCCTTTAAGGTGTTGCATGGAGACATGCCAGGAGTTGGAAAAGATTCTCCTCTAGTACTTTTGCAACACCTTTACAGCAAGGTAACACAAGGGGCAGAGCTTAGCGCAGAGTCTATTGTTTAAAAAAAAAAAAAGAAGCTGCATTTGAAAAGGAAAGAAAGAAGAGGAAAAGAAAAAAGAGGAACTCTGCGCCCACCAGGAATTCCCCCTCACCCCTCCCTGTTGAAAGAGGAAAGGAAAGAAAAAAACAAAACTGACAGCCCTCTTTGAAAACCCATGCTCAAGGCTCCTTTTAGAATCAACGAAAGGGGGACAGGCAGTTTCTCCCCTTTAATGATAGAAGCAAAGTCTGTTTCCTAGTAAAAATCTCTCATGTCTCAGAAAAGGGAGAACGAAAACTCCAGTGAATATTTAATGAGCTGTCAGCTAAACACTAACGACCCAAGGGGGAAAGATATTACTGGGAAGCTCAATGAATCCCTTCATCAATCAGCAGTCTGTGGAAACACAAGGCCCCCAGTACATCCTCCTTTTCGGAGATAAATATGCAGGTTTCCCAAGAATCAAGAAGATCAGCTGGTAGTTGATGCTCAGCAGTCAAGGAGGGCTACCAGTGAGTTCAGAGTTATCAATACACACCCTTCACCATGTCAGACCTACTAAATAATAGAACTTTGCTCCAGAATCATGGCCTCACATGTCTCTAACTGGCAGGACTGTCAATAGTTGCTTTTGACCTTGTTCCCTACTGAGGAGTGGAGGAGAATAAATCCAACATGAGGAATGGCCAGCCAGCCGGGAGGGCACCAGAGAAGAGGCAGAGTTCCCCTAGCTGATCCAGGGTGGGATCCAAATAATCTTGACCAGATGAATATGCTCACTGATTATCAAGTTGGTGGAAACAGTGATAGAAGGGATGAAGAGAGCTGTTGAGACTCCAAGCAGGCAGGAGGAAGAGGCAAGTGGAGAGAAAGAAGACAGAGGCCTAGATTGGGAAAGTTCAGGAATGATGGACATTGTAGTACCTGAATAAGTTTCCCCCAAGAACCCTTGGGAATTCCAGTGCAAAAGAACAGAGAGGTAGAGCCCCCACAGAGGCCTTGAAGCGGCAGCTCTTTAGGAGACAACCACGCTCCACCCCCACCGGATCCTTTCTGCATGCCTGTTTGCCTGTCCTACCCCTGAGGGGACAGATGGGGGGAGCAATAATACCAGCAATAAGGAGTGAGAGCCGCTGTCAGCATCAAGAGGCTTCCTGGAGGAGAAGCGATGTGAAACAACAGCCCCACCCCCAGCTGAGGTGCCAGCCAAGGAGGGAGGGCAGATGGCGGGGGGAGAATAGAAGCGGCGGATGCAGCGGAGGCTGAGAGGATGCAGCCGACAATAAGTAGCAGGGACAGAGGAGTCAGTTCTGAAAAGGGGGGGTCGCCCCCTCCCTTCCTTAGTTCGTCTGATGTTTGGAATTTTAGAACCAGGCGAAAAAGAAAAAAAGGAAATAAAATGCAGCCAAAAGTCCAGGAGCTGCAAGGGGCTGACGAGGGCAGAAAGGAGCAGCTCAGCAGCCTACGGCCATACCACCCTGAACACGCCCGATCTCGTCTGATCTCGGAAGCTAAGCAGGGTCGGGCCTGGTTAGTACTTGGATGGGAGACCGCTTGTGAATACTGGGAGCTGTAAGTTTTTGTAAAAATCCAAAATGAGTAGAGGTTGGAAGATGAGAAGGTGGTAGGAAAACCCAGAAGAGGAAAAGGGTCTCTGGGAGTGTGCCAATGTGCCCAGTGTGGGCAGAAGAGGCATAGGTGAGAAAAATCTGGACAGATGGTGAAGACAGTCAGAGAAGGATGTGGATAAGTGGTGGATATGTGGAAGAAGACAGCAGGGACCAAGTGAGAGGTGATGTATGGTGAGAATCCTTTTGTGGAAGACGACAGCAGAACTCCATGAATAATGGCATTGGTCAGCAGTTAAGAGGAAAAGTTTTGTTCCTCACCCCATAAACTGCAAAGGGCAAGGGCTCGGAGTTGTGACATTCTGGTGAGAAACGTTGGCAGCAGAAGTATGGAGAATACGGTAAAGGGCCGAGTCAGAACTGCAAATTAGCGCCCCCTCACCAGTTCCCGATAAGATGGAAAACTGGAAAGGCTCCCTGGTGCAGTCCCAGCGGGATGGAGGAGGTGATGGAGCACTCCTAAGCCAGGGATTGTGGGTTCGAGTCCCACCGGGGTCGCCACTACGAGCAAGTTGGGAGAAGACGTGACGGAGCACCTCGTGAGATGGGAGGGAGAAAATAAGGGAGCATTTCTGAGAGGCGATAGAGCGCCTCTCCAGTTTGGCAGTGGAGTTGCAGTTGAGGGACTCTGGCTGAAGAAGGCAGAGCAGGAAAAGAGATGCAAGCTGTGAGACAGCTAACAGGCTCAAACAACAGACCTGCATTTGTCCACAAGATCATCAAAGATTAAACACTGTGCTAGGAATCACCCAGAGGAGTCACATTGTACCTGCAGACCTCAGAATTTAAGGAAACTGGAGAAGGTGAAACAAAATCCTGGAGACACAGGAGTTCAACGTGTATGGTCCAAATAACAGCCCTGGCTATGTTTTTGGACTGGATGCCAGTACAGGACAAGCGGCATGATACCACATTCATCTTCTGAGCCCATTTTATAGAAACCTTTCATTCTCATTCCATGTGCAGCCCACAACAAGAGGAACCAGGAGACATGGGTGAAGGATTGGGGACAACCTGGACATGGGTGGAGGAGACCTATCAGGTGGTAGTGACAACCCCCACTGTGGTAAAGGTGGCCTGGATGCAAAACTTAGGACTCATGCATCATCCTATGCATGATCAGATTTTGAATATGGAAGAATACCATGGGTTGAGGTAGGTGTAGGAAGGGCAGGAAGTCTGGTTTGCCTATTTCATCACTAGGGATTGGAAGATATGTGTATATGGCAAACAGGTATGCCCAGGGAAATGTCTCAATGTTAACTTCTTTCCAGTTACAGCATAGGCTTTACTGAGTTGTGTGGAAAAAGGGGGGTTGGTCCTCCATAGTCAGTTCTGGAAAGCAACCAGTTTTTACAATGGCAAATAGGTATATGGTTCATCTCCTGGGATTATTATTTTTCACTTGGTGCACAAATTGATATAATTTGGCTGGCCAAAAATGAAAAGGATTCACAATAAAAGCAACAGGTACATGACAACACGTGATCCCCATGGAGGGAATTGGTTTTCATGTAAAGCAGGTGCGTTGTTGGCTGTCAGCTCAGCATGAAACTATCTCTTCAGTTGTGAAGGGGTACTCAGCATTTTGGTAAAATATTACCTGTTGTCATTATGTAAATGAGTTGAATGCAAAAGAAGGGAAAATACATTTTGAAGTATACAATATAGGAAGAACATTCTAGTGGTCTGCAGGCATGTGGACAAGATTATTGGGTTCCTTAAGTAAGTATGGGTAAAAGCACTGTATGCAGAAGTACTTTGCACTAACATAATGGCTTTCCTAAATCTGCCTGTCTTTACTTTGCATGTTAAAAGTGTTTTCTGATCTGTAATGTTCAAGTCAATGGAAGGAGAAAGCTGGAGGTTCCAGAAGAGGGTTACAGAAAAGGGGAGTCAGAAGAATTCTGGGCTAGGTGATACCTTTGACGCTCCGGAAGCCGCCAAAGTGTACACCAGACCCAGCAACTCCTGAGGAGAGAAGAATTCTGGGTTAGATTGTACAGACTGGCACACCGGAAACTGCCAGGCGGCGTACATCAGATCCAGCAACTGCTGTGGAGTTGAAGATTGGGGCTAGATTTCTGCTGGGGTTATACCAGGAAACTAACCTCTCTACGCACAAATCAGACCCCCTCCGTTATTGGGAACAGCGTGTAAGTGTAATGTGTGTTAGTGAATCCTAATGCTGCTATGTATGCTGCTGCTATGTATCACTTGTGCTATAACAAAATAGGGAATAGTACATGCTTGAAATTGCAAAGTTTTGAATTTAGTATGAAGGGGGGAATGAAGGGGTTAAATCCAATGCCACTTGAATAGGAAAAATAAGCGAATTGAATTGTGCCTCTGAGTAAATTGCAGATGTCTGTCTTATCTCAAATTTTATAGAATGGCCTTGCAACATAAGGTCTGGGAATTCACAGGGAGGCACTATACTTCCTACCATTATGTTGTATCATTTTCTAAACTAACCCTTTTGTTCTCTTCTGTACACGTGTATGCCAGTCAATGATGTAATGGAAAGTTAACTAAAGTTCTTTGTTCTTCTGTGATGGGCTGGCTAAGTAAATGATTGATTGCTGACATAGAAGGCAAAAGGTATATAGTGATGCTACCTCAATTAATCGACACAACAGTTCTGAAATAACTGTTGCCCTTGCGCAAGGTATTATAATAAAATGGCTTTTTGATTATTTTCCCTGAAACCTGGTCGTCTCCACTTTTCTGGCTACTACAGTGCTATGATTCCACTTTCAACATCCTGTGAAATTCTGGGGTTTGCAGTTTAGGGAGGGGGATTTAGTATTCTCTGCCAGAGAGCTCTTTGGCCTCAGTAAACTACAAACCCTAGAATTCCACAGGATGTTGAAAGTGAAATAATAGCACTATAACAGTGCAGTGCAGAAAGTCTTTAATTTCTAAAGTGAGAGAATAAAATGTATCACACCACACTGTAAGGGAGGCATTCACGTTTCATTATGTTGCCTTATGTCAGATGTTCTCTGGAAAGAGAACTTTAGTATAGGAGGCCAAGGCCAGGTACAAAACCATACTCCCTCCCATGCTAGTTTTCTTCACCTGTACTCTAAAATAATACAGCTTATTTAACCATCTCAAGACATGGTCCCTACCCCATCTGGCATATACAAATTAGACCTGAGATATCCAATGTATAGGGGTGCGAAGTCGGTCTGGAAGAGCCTACATCTGTACCCACAAAACTCTTCCTACCCCCATACAATGCATCCTAAAAGTCCCATTTGTAGCAGCTCAGTATGTTGGACATTGGTTTATCTGGGACAAAAGGTTCACTTCATTTAATTTAGGGGCTTAGGAAACTTCAGTCTTTCAGCTGTGTTGCCAAATGATCTAATTATTAAGCAGCAGAATGATGGAGGTCTCTATAAAAAGCAGCCTAGATTTCATATGCCATTAAAAATTTACTTAGCTGGTCTTGGGAAAGGCATTTTGACACAAGAATAGTAAATGAAATTTATTTCATCATTCCTGTTTGGTTTGACAGCTTGCTAGACAGGTTGCTATTGATCTGATTGAATGTGGGAGCTAACAAGAAGACAGTGGAAGCAAAGACCAGAGTGAATGTCAACACCAGATTGTAGAAATTCACAGAGACAGTAACTGGAAATGATATGGAAAGGCTACAGTGAAAGCAAGCACAACATGATTAGATCTAAAGCTGAGATGACCAATTAAAAAATGGAAGAAGTTCAACTCAAGAAACAAATTCAACCATCCTGATTTGTGTCAAACAGTTCAAGAGACAGCTAACTTACTATATATCATATTCTAATTAAGTGTGGAGTGCAAGAAGATTTTTTAAAATCCAGTTTAGTAGTTTCTCTTGGATATTAAAAAAAAGCTCTTAGCTTTCTGTTGCTTGCATAAGGCTATGTGTGGGATTTCTCAACAGCTTTGGCTATGACCAACCAGGGCATCCTTCTGGACCACCTTTGTCAACATAGCAATTTGGAGATTTCTGTGGTTCTGGGATACTTCTGTGGTGATAAGGTATTTCCATTCCTTCCTAGACTGAAAGTTTCAAAAAGTGGTTGACATGTGATTATTGGCTTACAGCATCCCACCCAGTCTGAAGGAAGTCTGAGAGAGACCATCAAGGGATTTATCATTAAAAGAAGGCCATGGAAATTGTAAACTACTGTCTGGGAACAAAGAAAGATTACATATGGTTTAACAAACAAAAACATAATCCAAAGCAGTGGCTCAGGTTTTCCTGCTGTGAGTCAGGACAATAATCCTTCCCTTACCATTAACTTGACTTCCTCCATTCACCTCTGTTGCTAACACAGCTTTACCTTCCCTCATGGCAACTCCACCTGCTGCTGCTACCACCCACCATCTGTCATGTTCCTGAGTTGAGATGAATAATGGGTGGAGTATGTTCAGATTACCATTAGACACACAAAGAAGCCAACACTGGCCCTCTGAAGAGCTAACCTGAAATGCCTGTTCTGAGAAAGGACTCATTGGTCAACAAGAGCACTGAACCAGGTTGTTATACATTTTAGATAGGTTTGTAATTCACTAGAAGAAACAGACCTGCCATTCTGTGTGCTCCTAGATACAGCTGAGATGTGCAGGTAATGGCAATATATTAGAGTACCTTTGTCCAACTAACCTGGTCTGGCTATGCCTATTTTAAGACACAGCTGGTATCTCTATGATTTTGATTATGTTCAAGTACAGACCCATGTACCATAATTGCAAATATGGCTGCTAAAGTTTTGTCCAGGCCCACCAGTAGATTATGTGACTCTGCTATTCAGTTGATACAGTTTGCTGATGTCTTTCTGGACTCAGCAGAAGGTCCTTAAAATAGGCCAAGGACTGGGAAGGAGATAAACCAAGGATGTACACAGTAGAAGAATTAAAGGCTAATAGATATGAGCTAAATTGGTTCCCATGGGAAAATTAAAAGAAAGATTTAAAATGGACCAAAAATTGTACAGATTTGAGAGAAAAGAGAATGAATTAGATCTATTGATGAAGGGAAATCAGAAGAAGAGAATCTCCAAATTTTATAAACTATTGTTGAAAAGAGAAATGGAATCAGTAGCAGTTAAAGATACAATGGTTAAATGGGCTCAGAATGTGGAACATCCGATTGAATTAGAAGCTTGGGAGAAAGTATGGAAAACTGATAAAAAATTTACACCAAACTTAAATTTAAGAGAAAATGTTTATATAATGCTTCATAGATGGTATATGACCCCAGAAAGATTATAAAAAATAACTAAAAATGGGAATGCGAAATGTTGGAAGTGTGATGAAAAAATTGGATCTTTTTTTCATATGTGGTGGACTTGCAGAAGGGCAAGAAAGTTCTGGAAGGGGGTACATGATGAAATTCAAAGAATTTGTAAAATAAATTTTGAAATGATGCTGGAATTCTATTTGTTAAACATGTTAGGACAACAAAGGGAGATAAGAAATCATCAGAAGATATTGTTATATTTGATAACAGCTGCAAGGTTGATATATGAGCAATAATGGAAAGAAAAGAAAGATATCGACTTAGGAGAGTAGAAATTAAAAGTTCTGGATATGGTAGAGACAGAAAAGCGAGCATTTTCATTAAAAAACAAACCTATCCAGAACTTTGAAAGGGAATGGAGAGGAGTTTTGGACTGAATAAAACCATGAATGTACATGAAGCCAAAGAAAGAAATAATGTAACTGTTTTTCTCCTCTGGAAATGGAAATGGAAATGGAAATGTAATAGTCATTTTTTTGTGTAAATGGAAACAAAGAAGATTCAACTGGAGAATATAAATATGGAAGTGAGAGGGGGGAGGGTGTGATATATCTCTCAATGGGGAATATCCACTCTGTTTTTTATGCAATTAAATTTTTAATAAAAACATTAAAAAAAATAAAAAAATAGGCCAAGGACTATTTCGTGCATATTTCACAAGTATGAGGAGCATTCTTGGCACACACACACATATGCAAGAGCTTTCTCTATAATTTTGAGAAGGCTGTTCAGCTGTCTTCTCCAGTGGATCCATCAGTTTTATGGTCTCTCATCAACCGTTTAAGGCATTCCTCCACTTTGTGTTTCAAAATGTGTCTGGTTATTTTCTTTGTATGGCATCTTTTCCGTTCTGCCTGCTCTTGAACTTTTTAATTGATACTGTTATTAAAACAATAGTCCTTTGATCATGTTGATATTGATATTGTGGTTTTTAAAATAAGTTTACATTACTACTTCCTGTTGGTAAATGTTAATACTGTATGTTAATAATAATAAATAATACTGTATGTTAAACAAAAAATAAACTATATTAACCATACTCCTGAGCAGGATTGATAATTGAACCATATAAATATATAGACATAAATTAAACAACACTTATATGTACATAAATATGCATTATAACAATAATCACTAGTGACAATATTCTTGTCAAAATATCTTTGTTTGTCAGAAGGTATATTTTTGTGAAATAGTGTCTTAAATCTACAGTGTTCAGTTCTGTCATATGCTCACAACAATGATTGTCTCCATTAAGTATCTGTGGAGCTTGTATCTATTGTCATATCCTCGCAATCATGTATTGTCTCCAATATGTAAAGCCTGTATTTATTGTCACTCGCAACTATTGTTATAATACATATACATACAAGGGTTGTTTGCTTTATGCCTATATATTTATATGGTTCAATCAATCCTGCTCAGGCCTATGGTTTATATAGTTTAATTTTTGTTTAACATATAATATAATTCACTTGTTACTGGTTGTTTAGTATGGTGTTTTAGAGGCCTTTTGTGGTTGTTGTTCTGTACTTCCTGTTGGTACCATAAAGATTTTTTTCAGTTAAGCCAATATCCCGTGATTGCAATGGGTGGGGATGGGTTGGCAGCAGAATCATGATGACATTGTGCAAAAGAATGACCCTTGGACTACTGCCATCACATCCCCATTGAGGGATTGCAACACCATGTGGAAATGACCTAAGACTATACAGGAGGAAAATATGTCATGACTTTTGGAACAAGTAACAGTGGATAATCTGGCCTTGATTTTATTCACATTAGGGAGCTGGGGGGAAGGAGGAAGGAGGGTGATCTGTCTCTACTTCAATATAATAGGGAAAACATCTGAGTGTCTTGCCAAACATGACTGGTGGGGAGGAGATGATGGGATATCATTTTTTAGCCATTCACCACCCCCTTTGCCCAGATGTTCTGGGTTGCTCAATCTCCCAGCACTGCAGCCAGAGAAAACAAACCAAATATGTCAGTTTGGATACTGAACTTTAAGCGGTTTAAGAACTTTCTATGCTGAAATCCTCCTTTCTTTTGTCATTTTGTTTGCTTTCAAAAACATGACAAAAGGACTCAAGTTCACTGTGTGTATGTGTGTGTGTATATAAATACAAACATACGTACAGACATACATACAGGGAAGAAAGAAGGAGGAGATTAACTGAGACGAGGAAGCAATTTCCACTTATTTATTCCACTAACAGAGACACACAAGATAGTCATACTGTGAGATCTGGATCTACTTTGCAGTGCTACATTATGCTAGCTAATTCTCAGGAGCAAATCCCTGAACAGCAGTTTGTAACAGTAGAAAGAGAGATAACTTGATTTCCAACCAGATCAAATGAAGGCAAACAAATCTTCCTTTTGGTGAGCTGCTTGAAAGCAAAGAGGTGCAGATGCAGATTGCAAAGTTTTTGCAGTCCTCCTACCCCTACAAATGAAGCACCATGTTTGGTCTGCTGATTTGAAGAAGATTGCGAGAAGTCCAGGAGAACGTTGGAAACAAAGTGAATTTTGAACAGGAAGGTAATTAAAACAGTGGTTTACCCTATAAACTGTGCTATCTTTTCCTCATCAGGCTGTCCTCCATATCTCCTTACTTCATGCTAGTGATGGTCAAGACTTCAGAGCTGCTCACTCAATGATCATTGCACCATGCTGCTAAACTAACTGCTGCTCTTAAAGGTACAGGTGCACCTTCTTCCTGTCAGCTCAGCTCTTGCTGTTTTACATAAGACTTCCAAGACCTCACATCTTGTCAAACTCTGCCTCCAAATGAAGGGGAGAAAGTGGAGAGGAGGGTGGGGGGATAGGCTCCTGAACTGTCTCCAAAAGCTAACCAACCAAGCTATGCAGTAGTTGACTTACTGGCTGCAGCAGATCCAGTTAAAAGTTTCAGTGCCCCCCACCTCTTTTGTTTAGGGAGAACACAGTTTGCCTGGAGATTCTTCATCTTGTGTGAAACAATCTCGTAGGACTGCAAGAGAGGCCTGAAGAGATCTGACAATACTAGGCCCTTTCCACACCTTACCTTTTTCCAGCACTGAGGTGCAAGGATCGCACAAGCAACCTCCAGCGAGAGGCTCCCACATTCCTGCTACTTCAGCTCTGCACGAGCTGCCTGCTTGCATGAGAGCCCTGCCTCTTCCTTCCGCAGTGCAGTCTGGGAGCTTCCCAGGCTGCACTGGGGTGGGAAGCATGACAGGCGTGGCTCTGGAGGGTCCATATGCCAGGTAAGTGTGTGTGGGGCCTGGGAGCATTGCATGATCGTGCACTATTTTTGGCTTCCAGCTGAAAATGAAAAGGTGTGCAATTGGCGCCTGATGGCCCCTGCAGCGTCGCACGATTGTGACTGTGTCGTGCAGATTGCTCCTCACAATCGCACACCGCTCCAGGCACCCTTTCACATGGCAAATGCTGTTCTAAAAGGGCCCCAGTGTTCACCATTTAATGAGGCAAAACTCTCATTAACTATAAACTAATTAAAAGGTTATAGTTGCACCAAAAAAGGAGTGACTTTTGCTCTTGTTAAATTACAAACGTAAGGTAGTATAGTCATACATATGTATAGATTACTGAAAAAAATGATTACAAATAACTTGATATTTGTTGAGAGCCAGCATGGTGCAGTGGTTTGAGCAGTGGGCTACAACTCTGGACAGCAGGGTTCAAATTACTGCTCAGACATGGAGATTCACTGGATAACTTTTGGCAAGTCATACTCTGTCAACCTCAGAGGGAGGCAAAGGAACCCCCCCCCCCAACAAATCTTGCCAAGATTACCTCATGAAAACCCCAAAGTCTTAGGGCCACTGTAAGTCAGAAACAATTTGAAGACACACAACAACAGCAACCTTGTTATTTGTAAATAATTACTTCCAAGCTCTCACAGCATTCATCTAGCAGAAATTCTAAAGCTTTTAAGTTATAGGCTGAGGCCAACAACTATATTCCAAGACTGAAGAAGAACGGTGCACTCCTTCTATCTGGGATGGTTGTCCTCTTCCACCGGGCGCGCAGCTTCGGGAAGGATGCACATGGAGTGGTGAGGGAGGAAGGGGACACTCAGCTAGCCTGCCAGATCAGCCAAATCAACCCGGGCAGTCAATGGGGTGACAGATGTTGCAGCCAGATTGCTCTCACATCCTATTCCAAGACCTTATAGCAGCAGAAAGCTATGATATGGGTGGTAGGGGCTTGTCATCTACCATTTTGAGTAGCGGCTGTTAATAGGAGATAGGCTTGAAAGGAGAAACCACCACCACTGGGGAGGCACAACTCATTTATCTGACTTCACTGAATCTTTTGTTTTGTTTAGGTATTTACTCTAAATTATATAATTATTTGAATTATTCCCAGTGTTTCTTTCCTTTCTGCACTCCTCCTTCTCATTGAATAAATTGTCATTTTTTAAAAAATTATTAGTATTTTTCTTCAGTGAATAGATAATTTGCAACTAGTTTTATGAGCAACCTCTTGAAATAAAAATAGCCACCACCATTTGCTCAAAATCCATAATCCCCTAATTTCTACTCTTTGTTAATCAAGGAATTTGAGTACAAAAGCATTATATTCATAATTATAAAACTATATTCAGATTATAAAATTATGTTACATGTTTTGTCAGGGAAAGGGATATCTTCAGATCAGCAAAATGATACTACCATTCAGGAACTATCATATAAATCATGAAAACACACCATTACATAGGAATAATTTTACATGCATATAGATCTACAGTCTGTGTGCGATATGGTAAAATTGTGTAAATGACTATGTGCCTGTATAGATCAACAATTTTTACACATACTGAATGAGTGTTAAATATTGTAAATATTAATCCTTTTTTTCAAACAGAGGTCTAAAGTACAGGATAGATCTGACATGGTTGGATAAACTGAGTTTTAAGAATAGACTATAAGTGTGATAAATTTATATAGAGATTAGCTGAGTGTAGATTTCTAAATTAGCTTTAAATGATCAAACCCATTCAAGTCAACTGGATCTTTTTATCACATAGGTCAAACATGCCCAGTAAAGTTATTTTGTCAGAATTCTCATACTGATGAAGAGATAGCAGGAAACTGTTAACTGAGACAAAAGTGAGGTAATCATGAGGGTTGAGGGACTCGTTTTGTTTGACAGATAGATCTTTGATAAAGAGAGCGGGAAACAATAAATAATTTCTGGAATTCTACACAGGCTTTTCAGAATTAAGCCTTTCTAAGTACAGAGGACTCATCTGTTCTATACCCAGTGACTTCTTTGTGCAATTTTTTAAATATTGTAATGATACATTCCCCTCCTTCACCTGCCAAAAATCCCATAGAAATGTCATAATAAAAAAGATGAACTCAGTAAACTCCATAAGCTCCATAAAGCTGGTAAAACGGAAGCTAAGGCTGATTCTTTAGCAGATATGCCTTGTAATCCATAATGGTGTTGTGAAATATTACTAATCATGCATGTTTGCAACTTATCATGTATCCATGCTTTTCTTTGTCCTTTTAGACCCAGATCCAAACAGGAAAGATTTGGGTGGCAGGGGAGGCACCTCAGTGTCAGGAGCCGATTAAGATGTCGTATGTTATCTTAGTGTTGTATTGCCAAGACAATGAAGCAGTATCTGAGCTGCACCATACCGCTAGAGGATTTCTCCTGTGATCTGACCCATGCTCACTGTATTTATTTACACATGCCCCCACACACAGAGAGGGAGAGGGGGACCAGATCTTTCCCTTGGACCTCAGGGGAGGAATTTTGAAGAGAAAGCTTTCATCTGAAAAGCAACACATTCTTTTTACTTTGTGCTACTGAGCCATGCTACTACCAGCTTCTTCAGAACAACTGCTCTAGATGTTCCAAGCCTGTCTAGCCATTCATCTGTTTCCTCATTTCACTCTCAAATTACAACTAGTACAAGAGCTCAGTGGGAGATAGTGGCCAGCATGGTTACTGCTTCAGGAGTTGTCAAATCTGGTATCATGGAACTGTGGCTTTTTCCTATTTTATTGTTAAATTTCCCAGTTTTGTTCCCACCCTACCCTAAATGGTTGAAAGTGCAATGCAATTCCCAATGGGTTCCACCATTGTCAGCAAAAAGCCAGGTATGACTGCCTTTTTTCCCCAACTCTGCTTAGGACTTGAGTCTTTTCTCTTGATTCTTGAATTCACCTCCCTTCCTCTGTCTCCCTCAATTTCTCTTTCTCATTTTTCTCCACTTCCCCACCTACAACTCCTAGTTAAATGTATCCTCCCCTTTCTCTCTCTATGTTCCTCTCTCTTCTCCTTGTTCCCCTTCTCCTGATATTTTCTAGTTTCACTTGTTTTCTTCCTATTTCATTATTCCTGTGTGTCTCTCTCATTCTGTTTTCCCTACCCCTTATAATTCCTGTCTGCACTCTCTTCCCTCTCATTCCCAACTTTCTCTCTTTCTTGGCCTCTCTCTCCTCTCCCTCCCCAAATAAAATTCTTGCTAAATGTCTTCCATGTTCCCTTCTCCTGCTGTCTCTCCCATCTCTCTCTCTCTCTCATGCAGATTCCATTAGAAACCCAGTGCTTCTGTGTATTAATTTTTTATACTAGTTAATTGCATATGGGTGTGGGGGAGATGTGCTTTCTGGTCTCATTCCCAAATTCTGCTGGGATAAAGAAACAATCCAGTGCACTTATGAGTGGAATAGAATCAGAATACCTCATATTACTTTCCTTTTGAAGAATATAGTGTGAAAGTTCTTTTTTTGTCCGTTGTAACCAAAATGTAATGAAAAGAATAAGTGTAGAATAAATATGAGTGATCAGCCATGTTGAAAATCTTTTAATTTTGGTTGTAGTAATTTTTGCCTGTTTCATTGATTTCTAAAATATAAACCATCTGGTATGCCAGATGCTTTGCTTCTTTACTTTTACTCAGGCAACTAGACCGGGTGGGAAGCTCCAAATTCCCAGCCACTATTATCCGCTTTTGCTTATCCTCATCACCATCATCTACAACCTCATTACTGTCGTCATTATAAGCTGCCTCACAGTTTAATCTATGATGTGACTTCTGGGTTTTATGTACTATAATATTTGTTGATGTGGTATGCTATGTCTCTTTCCATTAAAATATCAGTATAGTTTTTAGTAGGCAGAAGATCTGGAACATAGCTTACTGTGGTATTGTTTTTCATACACTCAGATTTTATTGTGTGCATGTTCCCTATAATTCTAAATGTCAACTTAAATTTTATTGCAGCATTTGTCAAACTGTCTTTGCTCAGCACCTTTTATTTTCTTGATATAAAACAATTCAAACATGATCACATATATGTTGGGAGAGGGATAATCTACATGTTAATGTGCTTTCTAAGGTTAAGCCATATTTTATGTTTGCAGAAATTTTCTGAGGCTGTATTGTTGTAAAGGAACAATACATGTGGTATCTTTCATGAGGAAGTTCCAGTTAAGTCATATAGTTATGTCTCAGCAATGGGAACAGTAGCCAATTGTTCTAAAATAGGCATTAGGAGAACCATAAACCAGGTTATAAACCTCTTATTGGCCCTAGTAATGCTTTATATTGCAGTCTATAAATGGGTTATTGAAGGGACCTAGAAGAAGCACTAGCGAAAGGGGACAAAAGCTAAAATCTACACTATATTGTGTAAACCCACACTCTCGTAGTTAAATGACAGTTATACCACACCACTCTTCTCCTGAAAACTGACATTGAATTGATTCTATATCTGCCAATGTGCCTGCTTATTTTCCCAGGGTACAGTGGGGAATGCACAGTGAGTGCTTCTGCAATCTCAGTGAATTAAGTAGTACACTGAATGCACTGACAAACGAGCAGGCAGCATCCAAGAATATGCATGACTCATATCCTGTTGGTTAGGCCTAATTAGAGTAGACCCATTCAATCAGTTTTTGAATAGTGAGCCAACATTAGCTAAATCTAAGTGTTTCTAATGACTGTACTCTAGCCAAGACAAAAAGTAAAATTTAGGTCCACATGAAATATTTCACATGCTGAACCCTTTTTAGCAACTGTGACATAATCAGGGGTGAAAAATATTTGCAAAACAGTTGAGAAACATTTTTCTTACAGTGGGGAACTCAGCTAAAATTACTTGTTGCTTCCTTTGAGAAGGAACTTTCTGAAGAATTACATCCCTAGACCTAAATGCATTTCATTCTACAATAGCCAAGGAAGTATGTCTACATCTGTAAGGGGACTTACACATGTGTATGACACCAAAGGATTGACGCCATTGCATTCTCTTGCAGCAAAGGTGGGATGGTAGCAACCTAATGAATCCTGGCATTAATGTTTAACATCTGTACAACAGAGGAAACTTCCCCCCTCTGAAGAATTATTTAACACTGTAGAGGAACAAAGCAGATCGACTCATATTTTCATCTCTGATAGAAATGTCCAGCAGTTTTGGAACAAGATTGCTGATTATTGCCAGAAATTTCTCTATGTTAGACTTCAAGTAGTTCCTAAAATTATGCATACCGATAATTTTATTAATTACTAATTTTGATTACTGCACAAACTCCTCCTTAATTGGTCCAGATCCTGATTTTGCAAGTCAGAAAACTGCTGGGACTGATTTGGTGACCAGCTGATTCAACCTAGGTCTGAATTTGTATTTGGAAATCAAGATCATTCTTCCCCCATAACAATCATTTAGGTCAACAAAGAATTACAAATTTTGTACGTTGTCAGAACTAGATGACATCTTTAGGCATATTATTTCACTATGAAGGGATTACACCTTCCAAATTTCAGACATACTGATTTTTTTAAAAAAGGGAACTGCAATTTTTTGTTTGTTTTGTTTTAGTGGATTTTTTTAGTGATAAATTCTCTTTGCCGTGATAATTGGGCCCTTAGATCTATCCAGTTTTGCAATTACTCAGTATGAGTGATCTGATTATTTAGAAGCATTTCAATCTGGTTTCCAGCTTGCTTTTCAAGAAGAAACTGGGAGAATAAGCGGGGCAGCAACACTATTTGATTATGATGGTTTCTTCAGTGACTGTCAATTGTATAGTCTTCTGGATTTCCTGGGATATAAAGTGATTATTAGTGGTTCCACTGTCGCTTGTATGGTCATTTCTTGTAGTTTTGGAAGCTGGTGCTGGAACGTTCATCCCACTGGGAGTAATGCTTTGGTCATTCAGAGCGCCTTTCTCTAAGCTTTTTTACATCTACATGAAACCACTGGAAGAAGTAATTTAAAGATTTGATCTGAGGTGTCACCAATATATAGCTTACATAAGTTTTTCTCTCTTTTAAATAAGATGCAGGTGAGTATGTGAATATCCTAAATTATTGCAGGAGTATGACTTGATAAAGGAAAACAAATAGAGAATCAGTCTAGAGAAAATGAAAATATTGTTAGGTGATGGTTCATCTACTCAGGTGAATAGTATTTAGCATGTTCTCCTAAACAGAGGTCAACAACTTCCAGATATTAGAAGCAGGATTCTGGAGGGCCACATTCCCAATGTCACTCTACATGCTCCCCACCTCAGGAATTTTCTGGACCACAAAATGTTCTGCATGAAAACATTTTGGATGAAAAAGTCCCTCAAATTGCCAGTAGTGCCACAAGTTTCTGGAGTAGCGCAGTTGGACATCTCCACTCATTTTCAACACCCTTTTTATTTTTCTAGGTCTGCAGATGCATTCTTGCAAACTATGAGGCACTTGCACATTCTTTTTTCAGTGCCAGTTGAAGATTTTTCTGTTCACACAGATCTTCTGAATTATTTGTGTTGTTTGGTACCTGCAGTTTTAACATTTGTGTTCTGTTTAAGGATGCTGTCAGTTTTGGTTTGTATTTTATGGTCCTCTTGATTTTATCATTTTATGTTCTATTCTATATTGTTTTATTACTGTAAACACATGACAGAACTTTTTGTGAAGATATGACATACCAATGTTAGAAACACTTCTGCAAGCAACCTTCTAAATGGAATTGGATTGCTGTTTGCGTTCTGTGCAGAAGCCTTTAAGCTTCCAAGCACATTCTAATCAAGTACAGATGTGTGTGTGTGTTTGTGTGTAGGTGGTGTAATCTGATTATGATTCAGTTATGTATCTTACCCATCCAAATTCCCTGAAGAGGTAATAGATCTCTTCTAAGATTGTTGCTTTTAGCCAATTGTCCCACAAGCACAGCTATGAAATAATAGGAATTATAACTACTCAGTTTTATTTCCCACTTAGCTCTTAATTAGTCAGCCTGTTACTACTTTTTGTTGCTTTCATATTTCATTTCATTTTAAAATAAAGACAGCAGTAACATTTGATGCTTTTTTAAAAAATAAAGCTACCAATAAGGCATTGAACTGCCATTTGCAATGGCATCATTTACCAGCATTCTGTGGCCTAACTGGTTGACATGCCTCACCCTTCTGTAGTAGTGTAAAGTCTCCCCATTGCTTCAACCATAGGCCTTCAGTGGTGTAACTATATTAAGGATCCCAGGAGGCATGGTGAATAGGTAGTTTGGCACTGAAACAGGTGTGGGTTCCTCTGCTCTGTGATTCCATTCTATATTTATGCTCAATTGGATTTTCTGTATTGGTCACCTGGGCTTCGATGTTTGTAAAAACCAGTCTTATCTGATAGTCAGATGAACATCAGTATCCCTCTTAAGTACTTCTTAGGCCTTGGATTATTAGGAAATACTCAAGTAAACAAGTTTCAGCTTTATAACTAATATTTATTCTCTTAACACAGGTAACACAGATAAACATGCTGTCCTCAAAGGTTATAGCTTATATATTGCTTATACGCTTTAGGCACACTTCATACCTATAGTACAACACATATAAGACTTTCATCTCTTCATATTATGTCATACCACCTCCTGGAGTGTATATTTACATCTATTTCTACACTGGTCTTTGTTTGGGCATTAGAAAACCAACACATCACAAAATAAATACAGCTTACCACTCGTAGAAATTTGGGTTGTCAGCTATCACACTGCAGCAGCAACCAAGAGATGGACCAGATTCGCTGAGAGCAAAAACTTTGGTTTTATATTGTTGCCAGCCTTCAATCGTCCAATCAGACAGATCTGTGACATAATATTTGGAGATCAGTGGTTCTCAGCTGCCTTCCATTAGATTGCATCAGCCATCTAATACAATTAACTCTGAGCAGTCAGGTTTTTTATAAGCTGATCATCTGTTTATCATTCCTCTTAGGCTTTTTTCCATTTATACTTAGGCTGGCTACAGGACTGAAACTAGCACACATCTATGTTCACAAAATACTGCTAACACACAAGCATTCCAGCTTCAGGGGCTATATATAACACCAAATCAAAGTTCAGCCTGTAACAAGATAACAGAGCAGCTTGGGATTTTATTCTAAGGATACGGGAGTAGTAACTAAATTTGGTGTCATTGCTTGAATTATTGGACCTGTGTGCCCTGCAAAGTTTTGTGCTGTACTATTCTCTGCCATTTGTGCAAAATAGTCCTGCACTGTGATATGATAGTGAGTGGGGCCTAGGACCAACAGTGTGAATTCACACAGACTGGATTTCATATATATGTTTATTTTTGTTGTTGTTGTTGGAAATGCCTTCAAGTAATTTCCAGCTTATGGTGACCTTGAGGTTAACTTATCATGGGAGTTTCTTGACAAGATATGTTCAGAGGGGATTTGTCTTTGTTTCATCTGGGGCTGAGAAAATATGCCTTAGCAAAGGTGTCCCAGTGGTCTTCTATTGCTGAGCAAGGATTCAGACCATGGTTTCCAGAGTTACAATCTGGTGCTTAAAGCACTACTCCACACTGGCTCTTATAATATGTTTATGACAAAGTGCATAAGATTCCATATCTTGTGTTTCAGGCAACTGATCCACAACCATATTCAATACTTTTTACCTGTACCAACATATTTATATAGCACAAATTGTGGAACTTGTAGATTCAATGTACAGAACAAAGGCCCTTTCTGCAGGATAGCATCCTGGCATGGGGACATGAGAGAAGCAGGACTGCAGTGACACTTCTGCATGAAGTCATTGTTGTCTTGCCCTTCTCCTGTTGCTAGCTGGTGCACTCATGGGTTAAACCACTGATGGAGTCTCTTCATCAGTGACCCCCAATGGTGCAATGCTTCCATCCTTCCCAGCCATGAGGAAGTGCCGAAACCACAATGGAGGTGCTTCCTGCCCCAGTGCAGCATGGGAAAGAGCCCAGCTGTAGTGCAGAAGGAAAAGGCATGTTCCTTGTGCTCCCTTCTGCAGGAAGCTGGTCAGGTGTGGTGGGGAGTGTTCCCATTGCTCTCCCTTTCTGGCAAAGGCGCTGCTGGGACCATGAGCGAAGAACAATGAGATCAAGTAAGCTGCAGAAACGGCCAAAATGTGCAAATTCACACAGCAATGTTCAAATATATAATACATTTGCTTTAAGATTTTAAATGAACTATATAAATGAAGTAAAGTTTCTGGACCCAGACGAGAATGTACTACAGTGCCATATTCTAAACAATGTAATGTTCACTCCATTCTATTAACAGTGCAATTGTTGTCTCTTGACATACAATGGACGGTTTTGCTCTTTAAATGAAAGCATTCCAACTTACACTGAGTGTGTATACCTGTTATTTATATCCAAGACAACATGCAGGAAATCCTCATGACATTTATCAAGAATAGCTGGGTCTCTGAAAAAAGAGAATTTTCTCATTTAATTTCCTGTTTTCCTATATACCAAGCTGAGCTGACATTCAAGTTTAATGATGAACAACCTCAGCTAACTCTCTGTAGGTTAAACTTATGATCATCTTACTTTGCTCCAATGAGCACAACTCCAAAGTGTGTGTCATTTTAAGTGGTTTAATAGAAATGACTGAAATAACATTTGTAAGAGATAAGATGGATTTTTTTGTAGTGGTTGTGTAATTGGGGATGCAGAAGGAAATCATGACAAAATTTGCACATCTCTGGAGGTTTGTTTCTTGATTGCCCATTGAACATAGTCTACATGCTATTAATAATTTAGACATTGGGGATTTAAATGATAAAGTCTGTAGTTTGTTATGTCAGAGAGGTTTTTCAACACCAATAATTAATGATGATAAAAAAATGCTAGCATTTCTGAAGCAGGAAGGAAAGTTTGAGAGAAAAATTATGAATCAAGTGTCATTTTAAAAACTGCTTGGGAGCTGGTTTGCCCTGGGATGCCCTCAAAGTTTATCATTTTTTTTTATTTTGTATTTTTTATTTTTGAAAGTGAACTGGTTAAGAATTAATGATAGCAATTCTCACAATGGTTATAAAGCCCCCTGAAGATAACAGTCAAGTATGAAGCCCCCTGAGGATAACACTCAGATAACAGTAAAAATAAAATAAATGAAACTTTTTAAAAACAAAACAAAAAATAAGATCTTTTTATTTATTTACACTGACAAGAACTGCTAGGGCTTGGTTTACAGCATTTTTCTTCTGTTGTGCTAATGTAAAGTTCCTATTAATGAAGAGCTCATGCTCTGACAGAATAGATTTTTGTTTTCGATAGATGGATGCCTAAAAGCTTTTAAAATTTTAAATCAATTTATTTATAGAAGAAGTCAGAGTATTGTTATTACCTGGGCACAAGAAAAAAAAAGATGTAGTCTTGAAATACGATGCAAGGTTTAGAGTAGCCTGTAACCTTGCCTGAAACTTCAACATCAATAGTGTTTAAACCATTTTTAAATCCTGCGGTAGGCACTGAATACTCATCTTTGGCTAAAACAGCTTTGCTGAAATAGGGGATTTTTTTCAGGTGACAAAAGAGATAATTATAACAGTAAGATAATTAAAGAGACTGTTGTCCTAATTCAGCTAATATTTCCATATTGGATCTGGGAGGGGTCTCCTTTAATCTTTGAGCAGGACAAGGTACCATAAGGCTCTGCTAAGCAGGATGAAGCTATCAGTCCTTCCTCGCCTTCCAAACTCCATCTTTCAGCTGCAGCCATCCCTTCCTAGCACAACTCTTACTTCACATGGGGAGGGGGGCATGAGGGGGTCTGCTCTCTACATGCACTTGATAGATTTCCATATTATTTCTTGTTTTAAAAAGGCCTTTCCTTGGCCTAGAATGATCCAAAGGGAGTGTGGTGACAATTTCTGCACTCAGATGAATGCTATGGCCAAGATCTTACCTTGCCTGCATTGTTTAACATGGAGTTACATGCTCATTGTACTAAGTGATCCTTGTGTTGAATGGCAACATTGTACAAGTGAATGCACAACCAAATGTGCACATGCATGCTCTACTTCTCCAACCACTTCTATTTCCTTAACATTGAACATCCATTTCTGGGAGTTTAAACAGAATGTGATGTTGCCTATAGCACAAAAATGTCCATTTTCTTATGTAGGGCAGCTTACATAAGCTTAAAGAAAACCAAAATATCTCTGGCCTATACGTATCTCCTTCTTTGTTGAAAATCAGATGGGCTGGGCTTGCATATCCAACCACCCATTCCAACCAATACCTCCAGAACAGACAATCAGTCTTAGAGGGGGATTTCTGAACCCAGAATAGGATGATTCTATCCTAGGCGATTAGGGGTAAGATAGATATTTCTTGTTTATTTATTCAATAATCAGTATTTCAGTCAATTCCAATTTTACAGCAAATAACAACAAAAACACATTTTGAAAGTATTTTTTGTAAAGTGACCTACCCAGTCCTTCAGTTTTAATAACCAAAACCCAACCCACATTCAAAAGGTTTCAACAGCCTACATGAAAGAAGTATATTTCTACTCAGATAAAGTTGAATATAATTTACATGGAAGCCATGCCCTTTGAGGATAGACTTAGAGAGCTGGGTATGTTTAGTCTGCAGAAGAGAAGGTTAAGAGGGGACATGATAGCCATGTTTAAATATCTGAAGGGATGCCATATAGAGGAAGGAGAGGGCTTGTTTACTGCTGCTCCAGAGACCAGGACAAGGTGCAATGGATTCAAGCTGCAGGAAAGGAGATTCCACCTGAACCTCAAAAAGAACTTCCTGATAGTCAGGGCTGTCCGGCAGTGGAATATGCTGCCTCGGAGTGGGGTGGAATCTCCTTCTTTGGAGGTTTTTAAACAGAGGCTGGATGGCCATCTGTTGGGAGTGCTTTGAGGGTGTTCCTGCATGGCAGAGGGTTGGACTGGATGGCCCCTGAGGTCTCTTCCAACTCTACATTTCTATGATTCTACGTTTCTATATTATTAACCAAGTACATATTGTACATGTTTGCTTAAGTGTATTCATTTGCAAACCATATTCTAATTCCATCCCCACCCACTACTGTTGATAGATTTGGTCCATGTTTCGGTCAAGATTACCACTGATGATGTCACCACTTAAAGACGAAAGAGCACTTTTTTTATGTTTGGAAAACAATTCATTCAAAAATCACCATCGTTGTCAGTAAAGGTCCTCATTATTTTCTCAGTAACTGGATACCCTTGAATTCTTTGTGGAATGACCAGCACAAGCAGCATCAAAGTACTGGATTGGACATGTGCAGAATGACAAAAAGGAGACGTCTATACAACCCCTTCTGTTCAAGGGGTTGTGTAAGCTTTTCAACAAGGCACTGAACAATGCATTAGGGCTTCTCCAGACCAAGTACAATCAATCCTTCACATTTGCGGGTTTTACTTTCATGGATTTATCTGTGAGTTTCTCCAGCCCACCCCCTCATGTTTATTTTCTGGAGGAATGTTCCTTCTTGACAGCTCCTATCAGGCTGTGCAGCCTTTAAAAACTCACTTCTGGTCCTCTTACTCCTCCACCACCAGCTGCTGCCTGGCCAGCTAAGGATGGATCACAGCCTGATTTCTCAGCACCACAAGCCCTCTCCCTGTGCTCCCCCATGCAAAGATGGAGATGGGTAATCTTGCTGACCCACACCCTTTCCCTCTCCTTTCCTTAACCAGAGTTAATCTCCTCATTTTACCCCCTTCCCAAAGACATGCATATACATTTTTATATTTGTGATTTTTCCACTTTTGCAAGGGTCCTTTGCCCCAACCCTAGCAAAGGTGGAGGGCCAACTGTATTACTTGTGTTGGCTGTTCTGCTACTACTTGGGCAACTTCTAATTGGGCAACACTAAAGACCCAAACACTATTAATTAGTTCCAACCAGAGTAGATCTATTGAAACATTTGCTCAGTGTATCAACACAAAAGTGAATCCTGTTGATTCAATAGTCATGTTGTTACTGCAGTCTAGGCCTACCCAGAGATAGCACCCGATATCACTTTGATATCAAGCTATTCAGCTCTCCTCTGCCACCCCGCTCCATGTGTTTGCGAGGCCACTGGACAAGCACGCAAACAGGCACGGCTGATAATTGCTGGACATTCCATTCTCCACCTAGGCAGGCCAGACACAGCCGGTTCATCGCTTCAGGGACCTCTTCGGCAAACACCTCCTTACATAAGTGCGATACTAATAAAGGCTTCCTGCCCCAAGCAGGCTACTGGACAAAGGTTGTGCCGTCCACTGGTAAGTGCTGCACATTTACATACTGGCTACACTATTGTTAATTCGGCTCTGATTCTATCATGCAAAGTTGTGACCTTTCCGAGACATTGTCTCACACCCACAACTCATTGTTTTCCCCGAGTAAGGCATAGCTTGCAGTCCCAATTCACCCTATAAAAACCCCTGATTCCAAGACCTTTCTCAGATCGCTCCTGAGTTCCATCCCGCCTTGCTGCCACCTTGCTTGGTGGGCCTTCCCCTCAGCTCCAGTAGCTGAGGATGCAGCAACCTCAGATCGCTCCTGAGTTTCATCCCGTCTTGCTGCTGCTTGGCTTGGCGAGCTCCCCTCAGCTAATCAAGCTGAGCTTCTTCTCTGCACCCCCGGCTTCTCTCTGAGGTCCAGGACAATGAGACAGGTGTCGTATCACCCATTTTCCCCTGAAAGTCTCTATCCTTAATTCAATCTTTAATCTCTTAGTCAGCTGTGTGACTGTGGTGTCTTCAACATTCGTTTGTATGCAATAAAACATCATTTTTTATTACTTTAACCCCATCTGGCTGCTTGACTGACCTGACCCCGTAGACGCTGGGTTGCAAGATCCCGCTAAGTTACCTTGCCTCTCGCTAGCTTAAGTGAGTGCTCCAGCTAGTTTTCCCCAAAATTGTGTTTCATTGTTTGGTTACTTAGGTGTCCCTCCCGGGACCCCCAGAGAACAGAGTAACAATGTTTAACCATAGGACTCAGGCGTAACTGTTGTAATTGTTTTTCATTACTATAATGCTAAACAGTGTCCTTATTTTATCTTCATTGCTGTCATTATGATGTTGAATTGTTTACATCACTGCAAACAACAACGTAGTTATAACTCTCTTGACTGAATCCTAGGAAATAACTTCCTGTTTAAAATATCTAATATAGAATTTCATATTTTATCACATAATATGTATTATTCAACAGAAATTTTCATCCCCCTCCCCCTGTATTTTACCCCTTTCCTTTCTGTTCTTTTTAAAAAACTTCTTTGCTTTCTGCATTCTTCAACCTATAAGAAGATTTTCTCCCTAGCTGAAATATAAAATGTTTTGTTTGGTGTCTATTATTGGTTATCATTCTTCTAGCTATGTTGTATAGAATATCTTCTTAGAAAGAGTCTTCTTAGTCCAAATATTCTTCCATCAATAGGCATTCTCCTGTTAAAGATTTGAGTTTCCAGGGTCCTGAAAGCTGGAAATAATATCCATGGTGTTTCTGACCCCTCCTCCTTTTCCCATTGAAAAGGAATAAAATTTAGAAAGAATTCTACTGCTTGGTTTTCTCCTAGTCATGCAGAACTAATCAGTCTGATGAGACGTACCAATAAAAAAGGTTCTGGAGAAAATCATGTCTTTATATTTCTTTTGCACTAAATAGCATATTTTAAGTAACTACTGTTAAGGGTTCAGCTCAGAACCCAGTCTTAAATTGAACTCATATGGGTTCCAGCGACTGTTATAGAATTCTGTACAGACTTGGGGATGAATGTAGGTGTGACCTTGAATTTCTTTTTCAAAGACATACTTAAAAAAAAAATTGTCTGCTTTTGCAGTCAGGCTGAGGGTTTTTTTTTTCCATGCATGTTTCCAACTATAATGTTTGATTAGGCCTGCCAGTCCTCAAATGGCTTTTCACCACATTCTTTGAGCTCAACTGAATGACGTGTTACATCTTGAGATGGGTATCCAGAATTATACAGCTAAATTACAAACTACAAATATATCTATGAGAAAGGCAAAGTACCTGTCTTATTGAACCTAGTAATTAATATGGATAAAAATCATTTCCCTGTTCTGTTGACTGGTTACTACCCACCTCCCCATGAGTTGAGGTGAGGTACATCATAAATTACTGCCATATATTGCCATATAAATTGTTACCATATATTGGACCAGTTGGCGTTTTCAGACTTGGCACAAAGATAGAGCAATGTACACTGCATTGCAGGAAATTGCCAGATTGACAAATATTTAACCTTTTTCTATGCCAAATTAACAAATATTTAAACTACAGTGGTAGGATTAACTTTGATGGAAAAACAAGTTTCCTCTTGAATCACTCTTGAGACAGAGCTTGGAAAAGCTTTTTGGGCCATAATTCCCAGTTGTGATGGTTGCAAAGAAGGAACATTCCCAGCTTCTGCTCAAAGGATCCACATCTAGAAATTACCTGAATTGGATCCTTTTTGTAGATTTATAGAGGTCATTTATAGAGGAATTTGTAGATTTATAGATTTACATAGGTCATTGATAGAGAAACGAGCCAAAGGTCATTCAGTCCAATCCCTGCCAATTCAACAATCCAATGATAAAGCACTCTTGAGTGATGGCTATCCAAATGTCTGTTTAAAAATCACAATTGAGAGAATTTATTCTGTGCTCAACCAGTGAATCCCTCCAGCATGCCACTGGCCGTGTGATTAAAATTATTGCTGCATTGTCTCCACATTACCTCCAGAAAGTGGTGACACAAGTACTCTCCATATTCAATGTGGACACATGCAAAATGCAATAAAATGTTACAACTTAAAATACTCCTGTTCTAGTCAATTAGCCATTCTCTCTCTAGATGATTTCATTTCATTTCTTTTTCCACCTGTTTTTCTCTCCTCCGCTGGACAGCGACATTAGATGATCGATAGCATTCCTTTGCCACTTATCACTGGCCTGTTTTTGCTGCCCATTCTTGGACACCTTCTCTAAAGATTTGGGGAATTTTTACCATCCCCCACCCAAATTTGCCCTCAGTTCCCTATTGTGTGTATATGGTCTCTTTTCGATCCATATAGTTTAATCAATGGGTTCAAACTACAGAAAAAGAAGTTCCACTTAATCCTCAGGAAGAACTTCCTGATGGCCAGAGCTGTTCAGCAGTACAATATGCTGCCTCGGAGTCTGGTGGAATCTCCTTTTGGAGGGGGTTTCAGTAGAGGTTGGATGGCCATCTCTCGGGAGTGCTTTGATGTGGGTTCCTGCATGGCAGGGGTTTGAACTGGATGGCCCCTGTGGACTGTTCCAACTCCATGATTCTAAAAGGTTTAAAAAGAAATTATTTGGATGCACATCTAATTTCCTTTCCATTTGTTGTTGTTAATTGCCATCAAGTTAACTTCAACTTATAGAAATCCTATGAATGAGATCTCCAAGAAGTCCTATTATTTAATAGCTCTATTAAGGTCTTGCAAAACTTTTCTAATGAAGCTGCCATCTTCTCATAAGAAAGCCTAAGTTTCGTCCTCTTGGCTTGTGGGAGAGTTCAGCCCTGTTCTTGGATCAAATTATTTTGTCTTTTTGGAATTCCATGCTATTTGTAGAAGTCTCCTCCAGCACAGGGATTGAAAGATTATTAAAGCATGTTCAGAAAATGGCCA
The DNA here is from genome assembly GCA_948472985.1 of Iguana delicatissima. NCBI lineage: Eukaryota > Metazoa > Chordata > Lepidosauria > Squamata > Iguanidae > Iguana > Iguana delicatissima. The sequence continues at coordinate 129,264 of CAOKZL010001437.1, read as the reverse complement.
AAAACATGCTTTTCAAATGTTGGGGAACCTTCACGAGAAGAATTGTGGACTGATGAGAATCTTTGCCATTCAGGCCTTATTTTGTACAAATCTCATGTGTGGTTTTTTAAAGCAGAAAACAGCATTCTTCTGCACAGGGAACAACATTTTCTGCAAGGAAAATAATATTTCAATGCGGAAATATTAATTCCTGTGTAGAGAACTATGTTTTCTGTGCAGAAAATGCTGTTATTTGGGATTTGTCACATAAAAATTTGCACATGGTTCATTTCCACAAAAAACAGCACTTTCTGTAGAGGAATTAACATTTCTCTGTTGAAATATTTTCCAAATAGAAAATACTGTTTTCTCCACAAAAAATGCAGTAATTAGGGATCTATTCTGTGTAAAATTAGCATATGTTTGATTTGCATAGCAAAATTACAACATAGTTGATTTTATTCTCTGTAGAGAAATTAATATTTCTCCATTAGATTATTATGTTCCAAGCAGAAAATGCTCTGCTCTGTTATGCAGAATAAATCTGAAATTGTGAATTGCCCAAACTGTGTGGTTTTCAAAGACTTTCTCAAAACAGGAAGAAAATGCCAAAATTGTTCATCACTACCTTAAGAATTACAACTATACTCCAGCAAAGCATTGCATGCTCAAAGTTGAGCTGGCTGCTCCCAAAAAACACACAGACGCCACATTTTAGGAAACAAAAGACCACATCTGTATTGGCTACAGCTGTGACAGGGTTGACATGCACATGGGTCCAAAACCAGGCATCTGCTAACCCAATGAACTTGACACCAGCACAGACTGGGACCCACCTTGTGGCAGGCCCAAGGACTGCCTGACCCCAACAAGGAATGCAGAGGATGTGTGCCAACATCACTGAACACCTGGTTCCCCTTGCACTCCCAACACCCTAGAACTCTACATCCTGGCCTAGAAACCACCATCCCAGCTCCAGGACCCATGCCACTGCCAAAAGAGGTAGGTAGCAGTGCCCCACTCCCACCTACCACCAACCCTCAACAGCTGCAGCCAATGAGCCACCACCTCTTAGATAGCTCCTTGGCCACCCCCACCAAGGAGAACCCTCCCAGCCATCGCAGGGGCTGCTGGGAAGATGGAAGTGGCTGCCCCAGCTCACACACGTCTGGCAGGGCAATGCTTGCCATGCCACCAACCCTAGCTGCGTAAGTCCTTGCAGGTCTTTTTCAAATATGTTGATTTTCTTCCTACCAGCTTTCTTCATTGCCCAGCTTTCTCAATCATACATAGTTTCTGAAAGGACTGCCAAAACCGGTATATTACCTTATACTTGGGATGCAGACAACTGGCACACATGTTGACAACTGACACACATTCCCACCTATAGCATGTTTCTCCTCCTTGCCATGCATAAACAGGTTCTTGTTGTAGGGCAGGAGTGGCCCCTGCAGGGAAAAAGATTATTGTGATCCCTTTCACCATAACTGAAAAAAAGACCCAAATCATAGCTAGCTTAGGCATAAAAATTCAGTGGTAAAATTTGATGCAATAGTCTTAAATTAAAGTCCCATATTACTTCACCTCTTGTCATTATGCTGTCAGTAATGTTTAGGAAGCGTGTGGATAATTTTCATGACCTGCCCTGGGATCCATTTTGCACAGTGACCTATAGACCAGCTTTAAGTATTCCAGTCACAATCTAATCTTAACATGAAATGTTGTTTGTCTCTTGTTATGGTTTCAAACTTTGTTTTGCCAAAGGCTAAAAGGGTTGTTGAAACTCAGAAATGGACAGCAGGAACTGCCTCCTATGTGTCTACCTGCTCTTTTGAGTAAAATATGCCTAAGGCTTCAAAACACTGGAGAGACGTCTCACCTGTGAGAGTTTTCCCACATTTTTATAAACAAGTCCTGCCTATGGCAATGCACCATGAAACCTTCGGATAAACAGGTATTTAACAACACAGCAACAGCCCTCCAAAATTTAGACTCAAAACCAGCCCTCCGGTGGCCAATTTTCAGCAACTTACCTGGGAAAGGCAAAGTGAGACCTGTAGGACCACATGAAGCCCCCAGGCTATTTTGGGATCCCTCACCTCTTCCAGAATCCCTAGATTGCTCCCGCCCTTTTTTTTCCTGGAGAGTCAATTGTCTCTCCAGGAAGCCTCAGAAAATTGGGAATCACACTTTAAATAGGTTGCAGGAACCTCCTGCATGGTTCAACATTTAAAAGTACCAGGTTTTCAAAACCAGAAATTGAATGCAACCACTTTTGGCTTTGCTTTAAGAAATTTTTGGCAGTCTATGTGGATCCCACCTAGGGATGCAACTCTTGGTTAGTTTCTTCTTGAAGGAAACAATGAATATTTTTAACCATTTTCGTCCCACTGCTTAAAATGTCTTTGCTGTCCGTGCAGTTTTCAAGGCCTGTTCATAATCTTGAGACTTCTCAAGTGTAAAATTCACATGTGGTTGTTTTGCGTGCACGCGCACACACACCCCGAAAGCATCTTCTGAACAGAAAATAATATTTCTACACTGAAATATATAGAAACGGTCCTCCAGAGAAAATACTCTTTTCTGTGCAGAATGTTGCCTTTTATGCAAGTCTACCGCCTTCACAGAATAAATCTCCAATTGTGTACATTCTGTGCAGGAAATACTAGTTTGGTGTAGAAAACTCTGTTTTTGTGCTCAAAACAACCATGTGCAGATTTTGCACAAAACAAGTCCCAAACTTTAAAGGTTCTCTTCAGTCCAGGACTCTTATAAGAGTTTTTCAACACTTGAAAATATGTTTTTCAACCATTTACCACATGTTTCTGAATATTCTCTCCATCTCTACTTTCACCATGGAACTGTTACAGTTGGCACCCTACTCTAAGTAGAAGCCTTGCAGCCAAGAAGGCATAATGGTCTTGCTTTTGCTCTCTGTCCATATTCTTTTTCCAGTTGTTGCTCTGCGTTTGTAAGTACTTCAACCTGCCTTTTAGAGCGCATTTGCTTCTAGCTTTTTTATTGCACTAATATCAGGTTCTTCCTACCTCTTTGATTCTCAGGGCCTTTCTGTCTTCCACTGTTATAGTGCTATTATTCCACTTTCAACATGCCATGGAATCCTGGAATTTGCTTTTTAGGGAGGGGTATTTAGTATTCTTAGCCAGGAAGCTCTTTGGCCACAGTAAACTACAAACCCCAGAATTCCACAGGATGTTGAAAGTGGAATAATAGCACTATAACTGTGTAGTGTAGAAAGGTCCTTAGTCTCAGAAGTTCTTGTTTGTTAAAGGCAAGGTAGGCAATGGCTAAAGGCATAGTACCTCAGTTTTGGCCACTTTGCCCAATTTGGCCCAATTGATTCATTGGCATTTCTGCACCTGTACCAGAAATAGGAAAAAAAAAACCCTCCCCTCCCACTAAAAATAAAAACAAGAACAGAAATAAGTCAACCCACTGCACCAGATTTGAGAAGATTTAGGAGAAGGCTATGCCCTGTTTAAACCCCAAACTGCAACTACTGAATGCCTCCAAGAATGAAAAAACACATATTTTGGCTGATTTTTTTAAAAAATAGTTTACATAGGGTGACATTTGTGAGTGAAATGTATAGGAAAAGCTATATGTGTCTTCATGCAGGTTATGTTTTAACTCTGAACCACTTTATATTACAAAACTTAATGTAACATACTAAGTGAAAAATGACCCACTTTTTAGGTAACCACTATGTAACTGACACAGTTTTTCTCCTGTTCAGCAGGAAGAGCAAAAATGGATATTCCCAGGCAGCTGACAGGTCACTATACAAAGTTTCCAAGTTACCTTTATCTATGTGTATCACAAGCTGTGTGTGGTAAATAATATTGCAGTATGTGAATAGCCAATATTACTGAAGTTAGTGAAGAGTCAGCTTATTTAAGAGGATCTATCTGCCTCTGAGGCAGCATGGGGAAAAAAGATTGTTGTTAAGATAGCTGACAACTCAGTTGGAGTCTCTAGGTGTCAGTAGTGTTTTATGCTAAAATAAACAAATTAAGAATCTGTATATGTTCCTAATGTAAACTGGAGAACATCACTGATTATCTTCTTACAATATTATGCTGGTCTCTAAGAGTCATGCAATGGCAGCAGAAGTTTGCATATGGTAAGGAAAAAGTAGTCATTTCTTGTAATAATGTCAGATAGAAAAAGATTCAACATATGACACTTGTCACAATACCCAGAAAGACCAGACAAAACTTAGCTTAGAATATATGTAAGAATCAGATAAAGTTCACAGCAACTCAAATTCCTTTACACGGGTTTTAAGAAAATTCCCCTCTTTCCTTTCCAATATATATGAACTACAGATCATTACTATTTGCTCATGATTTTGGATAGAAACATGTCTCAGTACAGATTCCTCCATCACTGGTGTTTGTTATAATGAAATAAAACAAATCTTAGGGGGAAAAGCATTCTTGGAGAGCTTAATTTACTGCCCACTCAAGTGTAAAGGCTTCCTTTTGCCAAGCCAACACATTTAAATAAGATGATAAAATAAAGATTTAAAGAAAAGAGAGCTCCCTGAGATGGAGGGAATAAACTTAAAAGGAACTGCTTCAAGGCATTATCATCAACTATTGAATGCTCCAATGCTTGCTGAAAAAAGGCAAGGGGGAAATACAATATTGGCACAAGTTTGAAACTGCACGTGTACACCAAGCCAGCTGTTGGTAGTGTAATTTTGACTAACTTCTGTGATAATTATATTTACTTTTCTCTAGTTCTTAACTAGGATTTTTTGGCCCAAGTCAAAAGTGATGCATAAAATTCAGTGTGCAGCAGGAATTGCTTTGTACTGAGTACCCACCCTGTTTTCACCAAAAGACATAAAGGAATCCAGTATCCAGTTAGAGCAGTGGTTCTCAACCTGTGGGTCCCCAGATGTTTGTGAACTTCAGCTCCCAGAAGCCCCATCCACTATGGTCAATGCTCAGGGCTTCTGGGAGCTGAAGTTCACAAACATCTGGGGACCCACAGGTTGAGAACCACTGAGTTAGAGTAACTGGAAAGGAGATACTTCTATCATAAGCTTTCATGGACTCAGGCTATTTCTGCACCACACTGTTATAGTGCTGTTATTCCACTTTCAACATCCTGTGGAATTCTGGAGTTTGTAGTTTACTGAGGCCAAAGAGGTCTCTGGCTGAGAATTTGAAATGCCCTTTCCTAAACTGCAAGCCCCAGGATTCCATAGGATGTTGAAAGTGGAATAATAGCACTATAACAGTGTAGTGTGGAAATGACTTCAGTTGGCTTCCTCAGATGCATTAAGCCAGAAATTTCTTCTTCTCTGTTAGTCTCAAAGATGCTTCTGGGTTCGTTTATGTCTTTTATACTAAGATAGACGAACATGGCCATCTATTTGAAACCTCTTTCAGTTAACTCTCCTGGATTGTGAAGACTATGACAACTGTTGCCATGTTCATGCTCTGAGAAACAATTGTAGCAAGGTTATCAGCGTCTCTTAGTTTTAAGCTGATCTCCTTGTGTAGCATTGTCACAGATATTGTTGTACTTCACATTTTTGTACGGCAGGCTCTGAATTGGATGATAGGGTCAGGCTGCCTGCTGAATGCATCTGTCATTTGGCCACAAAGGAAGGAAAACAGCCTTGTTTTCAATCCAAGCAAAAGTTCACAATGCCAGTATGATGAGCAGCACAGCAAAGGCTTGCCAAGTCTGAGTAGGTAACCAATCACAACCCTCAGAATGCTAATTAGAAGGCTGAAGGACGAAATAAAAGGTAGAGGTTTGTTTAACAATCACCTTGGAATCTGGATTTAGTTTTGGTGGGAGGTTGCGGAGGGAGCTGGTTGTGGAGTGTCTTGAGAGTTCAGGAAGAATTAAAGAAAACACAAGTAATAAGCAGAAAAAGCAGTGAGCCAGCACTTACACTTGATGTTCTGAAAAAGCCATTTGTTCAACAAACTAGTTGTTGTATTTGTTTTAACCTCTGCATAAGTGTTATTTCTCTGTGGGGTTTGTAATCACACACTCACAAACTTGAACCCACAAAGAACCTATACACTGGATCAAAAGTAATGGCCACCTTCGACCCCGAGTAATAAAACAAAGCATAAGTTTAAATGTAAAGGGACAAAGTGAGTGACAAGTTTAAATACTTTGTGAGTTACATGTTGCCCTTTTACATCATAGAATCATAGAAATGTAGAGTTGGAAGAGACCACAAGGGCCATCCAGTCCAACCCTCTGCCATGCAGGAAAACCCTCAAAGCACTCCTGACAAGTGGCCATCCAGCCTCCACTTAAAAAAGAAGGAGACTCCACCACACTCCGTGGCAGCACATTCCACTGCCGGACAGCCCTGACAGTCAGGAAATTCTTCCTGAGGTTCAGGTGGAATCTCCTTTCCTGCAGCTTGTATCCATTGCTCCTTGTCCTGGTCTCAAGAGCAGGAGAAAACAAGCCCTCTCCTTCCTCTACATGACATCCCTTCAAATATTTAAACATGGCTATCATGTCCCCTCTCAACCTTCTCTTCTGCAGAATAAACATGCCCAGCTCTCTAAGTCTGTCCTCATAGGGCATGGCACTATGATTCCACTTTAATTGCCATCACAACATCCAGTGGAATCCTGAAGTTTGTAGTTCAGTGAGGCACCAGAGTTCTCTGGCTGAGAATTTTAAGTATCTCATGAAACTGCAAATCCAAAAATTTCATGGGATGTTGCCCTAGCAGTTGAAGTGGAATCATATTGCTATAACTGTATAGTTTGAAAAGCCTTCTGATGGGGTAATCTGGAACAGACAACATTAACAGAAGATAACATTCCTGTAGTGCAACAACAGGATCCCAACCATAGCTGGATTTTTAAGTCATGACTTGTTATTCATCCAGGGGACACTTACAGTCTCCTTCAGTAATGGTTCTTCTATCATCTGTCTACAGCAGCCTTTCTCAACTGTTATTTTTTATTTGCATCACCCCCTTAGGAGCTTTTCTTTGATTCCAAGGTTTCTCTGTCAAACAGGGATGCAATACAAACAGATAAACATAACATAATTTATTACTGAACACCAAGAAAATGTATTTATTTATTGACTTTATACGCCACTTTTTCTTCCAAGATGGGACCCAAAGGAGCTTCTAAAAAGTTAAAAAAAAAATTAAAGGTATATAAACAATTAAAGCATTAAAAGGCACATAAAATTATAAAATGAATAGATTTTTAAAAACAGCTAATAAAGTAAAAGATCTCCAGATTACCCATTAAAGACCTGCTTAAAAAGAAATATTTTTGCCTGCCTACAAAAGGAAAGCAGGGAGGGGGCCAGCCTAGCCTCCCATGGAGGAGTGTTCCACAAGGTGGGAGCAGCCACTGGGAAGGCGCTCTCCTGTGTCCTTACCAGGCGAACCTGGGATGGTGTTAGGACCAACATTCCAACATACTGAATAAAACTTTTTAAAAAAGACTATGAAATTAAACATCTATCAGACCTAATGAAATCCTTGAGCATGGTACATTTCTGGAAGTTTCATGATATCAGGCTCCAAATTAGACATAAACCCTTAGGATTCCCTTTCTCACAGTTTTCAATCTGTGACTTCTTTCAAATCTGCCAGGGCCTTCTTGAGGGCCATATCATCCCTGTTGAGAATGCTTGGTCTACAATGTTGTCATAACTGATTCTATAGTGGTGTACAATATAATAAACACTAAACAACAGCAGCAGCATAAAGCAATTGTACAAATAAGTAGTACATATAAATAATCTTTCCCCAAGTAGCAGATCATTTTAATTATAGTTGGGGAGGGTCTATTTCAGGACATTCTCTGTTATTTACTTATTGATAATATTCCTCACCACATGTTTCTTTAGATCAAGCATACTTCATTTTGGGTGAGGTAGCTGACAAGAAGGTAAAATTAGCAAGAAGGGAATGTGGTTATTTTACTTTTTTTGTTTTTAATGACCTCATAGATAATTCAGATGCTAGTTTTAAAATATACGTACATGGAAAACAGATTAATACATATTTTTGAATGAAGAAAAATTCAGCAAGACTGAATAGACTGAATGGAGCAGAAGTATCTTGTCAATTATGAGATCCACCGTATTATCAAAAGCGGCTCACTAAAACTTATTGTATATGTAGTAGGCAAAATGCTTATGGAGAAAGATACTTCTCTGAAACCTCTGGTTCCTAAGATGAGCGGGTGTATACTTATAAAGAAAAGCAATTCCATTCTCAGTGGGCTATCACAGTGTATTTTCAGAAGTTTCTAATTGAAGGTATGCTTCATTTGCCTTGGCTATAAAAGAAGTTGCATTTGCTCATGATTATGTCTGTAAATGACCTCATAAAACGTAGACTTGCAAAATGCAGAAGAGCCCAAGAGCTCCACAGGCTACTCCGCAACTGTTTTGTAATTGTGCATGTTTCTAGTTTCCACCACAGCTTTTGCAATTGTCTCTCAAAGTTAGAGCTCTCAGCCTCCATTTGCTTCACTGCAGGTTTTTCTGACAATATTGGGTGGCTCCAGGAGAAATACACAGGGTGCATACACATGGGAAATACCAGGGAAATGGTACAGCTTTGAGTATGTGCAAGAACCATCTAATTGACTCAACTGTATTTGTGCCTTAGATCTAAAGCCTAAAGCATCCACATGTAGTTTCAAATTCTTTGATGTGCTTACTGCTGATTCAGTCTGAATGTTAACAAATAGTAAGCTCCTTAACCGAGCAGCGACTAAAGTTTCCTTCATACTATAACTCTTTTTCTTCTCTCGCTCTCTTGCTCTCTCCTCGCCCTCAGTGCAGTTTTTCTAGTATTTCTCTCATGTTTGATTGAATGGTTCTCTTGCTTGCTACTTTGATCTTGGAGTCTTAGGATCTTTCCACATTACACTGTTATAGCGCTATTATGCCACTGTCAACATCCTGTGGAATTCTGAGGTTTTTAGTTTAAGGAAGGGCATTTAGAATTATCAGCCAGAGAGCTCTTTAACCTCAGTAAACTACAAACCCCAGAATTCCATAGGATGTTAAAAGTAGAATAACAAGCACTATAACAGTGCAGTGCAGGAAGGTCCTTAGTTTAGTTATTTCAATAAATAACATCATAAAGTTGCTGAGTCAGCAGCACCCTATTCCCTGTGACTTCAGGGCCAAAACCAGAAAGCATTGTGTGAATTAATTATATATCATTGTCTGTGTGTGTGATGCAACAGAAGCAAGGCAAGCAGGGGCTATAATTATTTCTGGAGCACCTGACTATAGAAATAGAAGTAAAGACTATCTGGATATATAGGCCAAGAATCTAGCTAAAACCCAGCTACACAGGTAATATTGTAGTTATGTGCCTTCAAGTTATTTCTGACTTATGGCGACCTAAGGTGAGCCTCTCACAAGGCTTTCTGGGGCTGAAAGTGTGCAATGTGTCCAAGGTCATCCAGTGGGTTTCCATGGCCAGGTCTTGTAAAGCAAGAAGCCTCGTAGGTCACAACATTGCTGCTGTTCTCCCTTCATTGTTCTAAATGGCATAATGAACCCAAGTGCCTCTATCCAGTTTTCTCCCCAGTCTCTTTTCTTTGCTCTTGACTTTTTGGGGCATCAGTGTTGCAGAGGCACAGCAAACATTCAGATGCAATTGTACTGATCAGATGATTTTGGGGCTAGTTAGGAATGGATGTAGATGGGTCCCCAGACTTTAAATCCAGGTCACATACAAAAACCAAACTTTCTGCTCATCCAGTGCCACTTATCCTAATATTTTGTTTCCCCATCCCCATGCCCATGCCCTGAAACTTTAAAAAACACAACAATTTCCTGAGACTACAGCCAGCACCCTGAGACCTGGCAGTCCTAAACAACAATAGCAAGAATGACAGTCTTTCTTTAAAAAAATCCAAAAAGCCATACACTACTGAGATTACTTAATCTACATTTCTGTGAAGATGAATGGTTACTAGATACTTCTTTTTCCCATTTTTGTTTTTAATTTAATTTCTGTTATCTAAATAGTTCTAAAATCATCATGAAACAGACACTTCTGTTTTATTTGTTTCAGAGATTACAGAAGTGTACTATACAACTTGTATACTAGAAATCAGTTTATGGGTAAGGCATGTAGTAGAACAGAAAAGATATATCATAGCCTCTGATGTGTTTCCTTTCACTTACAAAAGTAAGTGAAAATGTGCTTGAGCAAATACAATGTCAGGGGACTTATCCATTCCATGCATAGTACAATTACTAGAGACTCATAAAGAGAAGAGACATTAGGCTTGTTGTTTAGCGAGCTAAATGAAGAGTGTTACTCTGTGAGCTGTAATTTACTGGAGATGAGAACTCCAAGTTTGCTTTTGAGACAAAAAGAAAACAAAATCTATTTCCATTCTTTTTTATTTTCCATCTTTTACAGCAAGATGGGGAATTAGAAAGGTGCTAATGCTGAATGCCAAAGGAATATTAATTTAGAATCTAGATTTGAGCCAAAACTACTCTTTCTTCTCAATTATGTTAATATTTTTGTTCTCTTTTTATTCCACCCATTGAGCACAAAATGGCACCCAAAGCAGCTAAACAGTAATAAAATTCGAATAAAATTGCATGTTCTCTTCCCCTCCCCTTTGCGTCATGTAGAGGCATTTTTACTCTTTTTTCCCTTCTGTGAGAACAAGAAAGACAACCACATGTGGGGAAATCCATTGCACAAGATCTTCAACATGTCTAGCAGAGCATTTCTCTGTGCTTAGCCTGGTCTCTTGGGGCATTTCCGCCCTACACTGTTATACTGGTATTATTCCACTTTCAACATCCTGTGGAATTCTGAGGTTTGCAATTTACTTTCTGGCTGATAATTCTAAAGGCCTTTCCTTAAACTGCAAACCATAGGATTCTATAGGATGTTGATAGTGGAATAATAGCACTATAACAGTGAACTGTGGAAATGCCCTTGGGCCAGAGCACTCCTCTGAAGCATCTCACCTTTCTATTCTTTCTTTAGCACAGGGTTGTCCCAGTTGTCTCTACAAGGAGCTAAGGAGGATCTGGCTCCAAGGGGATAAACTTCTGTATACACAGATCCATTCTCCATTGCCTTCTTCATGCTACACATGATGCTGGCGAAGTCATTTCATGATTTGGCTAATTGGACATTTGATTAATAGCTGTAGAACAATTCAGCTTTTAATTGATCCTGATATGAACAACTGGTTTATGTTACATTTAATCTCATTGTTTTGACATGATCAAATTATAATTTGCTGAATCTGCTTCATTCTGACATTTCCAATGGCAGTGTGAAATAGGTAGAAAAAGAATTAATGAACTCCTGCATCCACACTTCACGAATTTGCTCCTCAAGGACTTCCCTCCAAACTAGTGTTTAGAAAGTGGTCTTAAGAGGGCAAATATCCTTGGTCCTTGCAAAAGAACAGTGCCTTTGGGCTGAACAGCTGGTGCATGTTCACCCACTACTCATTTAGGGAACTGACTGTTACCAAATGGGGCTTTGCCTCAATCTATTTCTGCTATACACTTAGACATGTTGCTCCTAAGATCATTTCCCACAGGTAAAGGCTGCCTGGTATATTTTACCAATTTCAGGTTCCTAGATTAGCTGTTAAATATATATATATGTTCTACAATATTTCACAGATAAAGACTAGGACATTTGTAGTCATCAGAATGTGGTCAAGATGGCAAAAGGTATGAATGAAGAAGAACACACAAGCTAGGAAAGGCAGCTGCAACTTGTTAATGGGAAAGGCAAGATTCTGCCCCCTTCTATCCTCTACCTTCTGCTGAATTCATTGCATATATTCTACTTTTGCACCTAGAAGTTGGACTGCAGCAACTGAAGTAAGCTGGGGATGAAGGGGAAAGTGGGAGGAAGGGAAAGAAATGGAGACATTTTAAAATCAACTCCAAAAGTGGGAGGACACTAGATTAATCAGAACCGTCCCTGCCAATTCAGGGCAGTTGGAGGGTATGAATGTAAAATATTTAAATTAGTCTCTAAAGTGATTCCACTGGTGACATTATAGAATTTAAAGCATTCTATCTTTTTCAAAAACCAAGGTTGTCTGTCCACTAAATATAAACAACAACAGCCATATAAACAAAAGAAAGCCAGCATTTTATAGGGAAAAAAGCAAGAACCCAGCCAGGTATAATCCATCAGCATAATTAGGCTTAATCATGCTTGACAGCATATAGCCAGATCCATAGATTGTGCTTTTAATTACAAGCACTGACAAGAATTAGTAAACCTTTCTGATTGACTGATGATCAGAGAAAGAGACACCAGCCACAATATAAATACTGTATCACTTCAGTTCCAATAGAAGCAAATGTTCCATTGACTGCTCCAAATTGCTGCTTACTAGGACTATACTGTTTTCTTGTGGCTAAAATTGCTGGGAGAAAACACCATTCCTCTCTGGACAGAATGTTATTATTATATTGGTTTAATGTAAATGTTTATGCAAAAATGAGTCTTTATTTTTTTTTAAAAAAAAAAGCCTGTCTGAGAAAGTGCTTAGACAGTGTAAAGCCTCTACAAGAAGGTATGTAGACTATGTAAAGTCTCTGTGATATAGTAAAACCAATCCAAAGGGAGGGTATAAATGTGAAACCTGAATTGTTTGCTTTAATAAAAAGCTGGAAAGAATATAAACCTCCCTGCCTATTCTCTTATCATAACATATCCTGAAATTTCAATTCTTAAAATAAGATTTTAAGGGGTGGTGTGGATATGAACCTCCCTACTGATCGCTGTTCACAACCTTGAGAACACAGGTTACTAATATGTAAACAAGAAGGAACTCCAGATAAATACAAGTCAACTGACAAAAGGCAAGAAAATGTTCAGTTCCTTCAACAAAGAGATGAGCTGGCGATTGGAAATACAGACATTTTAAAAATAATACAGTGTCAAGTAGAGGTATATTGGCATAATGTGCTGAAAATTATTGATATCATTTTATACTAGTGTCTGATAATTCTTTGGAAGTGATTTGCCAATGGACATATTACTTTGCCAGGCATTTCTTGTAGCCCTGAATTCCATAATTTTGTTACCTATCTAGTTAACTGCTTGGGAGAAGCCATTAGAAGGATGGGGTAGAATAAGTGCATGTGTGGCTGGTTCCCAAGAGGTAGGAGACACTGCAGAGAAAGAGAGAATCATTCCAATTAAAGTGGGCAGTTGGGAGAAATAGAATTATGGCTTGAGGGAAAAGAGGAACAGGTGCTCTAGTCATCTTTCTGTGTTAAACAAATACTTTATTTATACTGTTGTTTTTACAAGACTGAGGAATCTACTACAATTTGGAATCACAACTGGCTCTCAGCAAGCATGTTGCAGGTCACATTCCAACAGTAACTGGACCCACATCAGGATGATACTGGTTGCCAGCTGAGGACTTATAATGTGGAATGGTAGCTTTAAGTGTATTAGAGCTTCAGGTCTTTTCTGCATTTTGATTTTGCAACGGGGCAGCACGTCCTCCAGCGAGGATGTTTGCACTTGGGGGCGGACTGGGTCTGGACTACTTTCTATAGTTTCGGACTTCAGCCCGCTCCGGAACGACCAGAACTGGTGGTTCGCCGTTCTATTGAAAGACTGCTTAAAACAGGTCTTTCAATAGCCCAGCACGCCCCACTCCATCGCTGCTCTCCTGTGTAGATCTGTAGGCTCACACCAGCGCGAGGCTGCGGATCTTCCGGGGGCGGGCTTCTGGCTGACAAGCTTCTCCGGTTGGTGGAGAGCCTCCACCAACTGGAAGCCTCCATTTTCGTCCCCGGAGCAGTGCGTAGCGCGGACACGCACTGCTCCGGATCAGCGTGGATCGTCGGAGGGAGCACATCAGTCTGGTGAGTAACGGAATGCCCCGTTTTCTTCCCAAAGTGTGAAAAAGCCTTCAGTTGCAGACTCCATTTGCTTGTTCTAATAAAGAAAGAAATCAGGGAGAACTGACACCATTGTGTCACTGATAGCTACCTGACTTTAAAGTAGTGGTGATCCTGGAACTATTCACAGAATAAGATACCAAATCCTTATTACCTGAACAATGTATCTTAACAGCTACAATTTCCTGGCAAGTTGGAGCTTGTATAAGCATGGAAAACCTTAACACATCTTATAATGAAAGGGTTTTTAACTTAATTTCATGGCTTTCTTAGTTTTCTTTGAACAAATTCAGAAACTGAAATCATTTCTTCTATGTATCTATCTATATATCTATATTCAAAATCAGCTTAGGAACTTTCTGTAGATGAATTAATGCACTTTTGGATCTCCCAAAGTTCAACTGAAATGAATAAAATGATGTCTCAGCACAAACTTTGGCTGTACAATTGTAGGTATGCCTCCAACATTTCACAGGAAAAAAAATTAGGATACAGGAGACCAAGCAATATCAGTACCAGGAGAGACTGCAGTAGTTTGCTTTTGCCAGAACCTACAGGAAATGGCAAGTTCTCACTCTCTTCTCTCCAGCCCCCCTTGATGAGTTAATTAGGTGAAAACTAGTTATGACTTGGAACACATTTCGTTGCAATTGAAGGAAGCTCAGGGCAAAGGAGAGGAGTCAGAAGGGAATAGAGAAACCTGATCATGTTAAAAGCAGCTAAAAAAAAGTGGCAAAACAGAGGATTAATGGAGACTGTCACTGCCAAATTAGGATAGTTGGAGGGAATGAAATGCATCAGTGTGTACATGTCCAAAATGCTTTGATCAGAATACTGAACAGAGCCAGTTAGAGGGAGTCAATAATTCCTTTGTTAAAAACAGCTTCCAGTTCTTTTCTGAGCACAATTCAACGTGCTGGTCATAACCTATAACGCCTTACATGGTTTACGTCCATACTATCTAAGACTGTATCTCCATATATAAACTTGCTAGAGTTGTAAGATCTACAGTTGAAGGCCCTCTCTTGGTTGTGTTACCATCACAGGCTTGTTTGGGAAAACAAGATAAAGCCTTCTTAGTGGCTTCTTCCACACTCTGGAACTCCCTATCGTGGATAATTGACTCTCTGGGAAGCTGCCTTGGGTCTCACTCTACAAGGAAAGCAGCATACAAATGATATATATATAGAAAGAGAGAGAGAGAGCACAAGCAAGTGAGCTAGCTCACTCTAGTGAGAAAATGAGAATGATGCTTGAACCAGCAGCACATCAAAAACTAGAGTAATTTTTAAATGTATTGAAATAATAGCAAAGAAGGTGAAAATCATTAAATGAACCCAAAAGTAGGAAATAATATAGAATACATGGCAATAATCATCGTAATCATAGTTACAGCATAACAACTCAAGCGGTTAGAACGCAGCTAGCAAGTAAGAAAATAGTCCAATGGTTAAAGCATCACAACTAAAGATACTACAAAGTAGCAAAAAGCATAAAGATTAAAACAGTTAAAATGAGTCCAGCATTAACAGACCACAGTGAAATAATGAATGAAATAGTAATCAAAGTATAATAAATGGCAACCAGTATGTAACAATTTTGGAAAAAATATGAAACGTTATCTCCTAGCTTGGTCAAACATCCACTCTATGCTAAAAAAATTAAACATTTTAAATTCCCAGCTGTAAAACAAATTTACCACTCTTGTAGATAGTTCAAGATTCTCTGATGATTCTAGCAAAATGTTTACAAATATTTGAAAATTCTCTAGAAAAATCTTACAAAATGTTCAAAAATCAATGGGAATAAAAAAACCTAAAAGAAAAGCAGCCTTTTTCTGTGTTTAAGAAAAGCTGAAGTAGCCAAAAAGAAAATAAGAATAGCTAAAAACATTCAGACATGGTCTGTCTCTCCATTTTGAGAGAGAGATGGCCTCAAGCCTGCAGTTAAACAGCTTAAACCATTGCAACCTATGGAGATGTTTCCTCAACATCCAGCAGCAATTGCTGTCCTTTGTTTAGGAACAAGTATAGAAGAGTGTTTGGCCCTGTAACATCCCTGTAACATTTTTACATCCTGATTGGGTATTACATCATTCCTATTAAAATTACCTCAGTAGATTATTAGTACACCAAAGCTTATTTCATTGATGTCTCTTGTTTAATTCTGAAGGGTCTCGCTTTACCGTCAAAACTCAAAAAACAAATTCTACTGTCTAAAGATTCTCTTGAGTATTCAACTGTGGTGTTATAAACCTGTCACCCAACTATTAAAACAAATATCCTGGATTATTTATATATGAGAGTAGTGCAACAACTTTTCAATGACACACCTAGCTCAGCCAAACTGACCTGGAAATTAAAATTTTATATATTTATATGTTGCATTGATTTATTTAACAAAATTGATTTAACATAAATCTTATTTTCACTCACTTATTTGGGCCTCCGGTCCTTTCTGTAGGATGGTGTCCTCCTGGTATGGGGACAAGAGAGGAACAGGACTGCAATGATGCTTCCACATGACATCATCACAATCCCGCCCTTCTTGTGTTGCCAACTCGTGCAATAGCAGGATATATAATTGACAGCACCATGCCCTGCCTTGGAGACCCTGACAGTGAGGAAGAGGATTCTGAATCTGAGGCAGAAGTTTGCTCAGTGAAAAATAACAACCAACAGCAGGGGCCTGAGCATGGAGAACAAATATCAGAAGTTGAAACAACACAGACTCTTACCTTATGAGAGAGACAATGCTAGAAAGAAGGTCTCAGGCATTCAGCCTATTTAAATAACAAACGGGCTTAAATCAGGGAACACCTGTGGCAACACCATTAGTTATAAAAGGCAAACAGCTAGCCCATCTCTTCCCAGGGTTGACAACTGATCTTCATAGTGATTGAAGCCCTGTGTTATGTTTTCCTGAACCTTGAGTCTCTTGGACCTCTGCTTATTTGATGTTGACTTGTATTTACCTTTGTGGATTTGTTTGACTTGGAACTTCCATTCTTGACTTGAAGCTTGTTTGGACTACTCCTGCTCTTGTATCTGTGAGTAAGCTCTGCCCTGCTGATTTGCTAATTGGTTGCCTTGTCTGCCTGGGACACAACAGATGGAAAAAATCTATCAGTGCCCCCCAATTGTGTGAGCCTTCCACCACAGCTGGCCATGCAGAAAAGCCAGAAGAGAGATCATGTGCTTCCTTCTCCATTGCAGCATGAAAAGAAGGCTGGCTGCAGTGTGGAAGGAACGAGCATGTCCCTCTTGCTAGTTGGGTGTGGAGGGGAGCATTGGGGACATGCTTCCATCCTGGCAAAGGCACTGCCAGGATTGCAACGGGACGATGCAGGACAGTGTTGTTGTGCTGAAAAGGTCTCTATGTTCAGCATAGTGGTAAAACTGTAAAGCTCCATCATGGCATTATGAATCAATGCTTACTCAAACCAAAACCTTTGTTCATTGGAGACTGTCAGCCTTCGAACCTCAGTTAACCTTTTTCTTGTTAAAACACTCCAAAACATAAAATGGATATAGCTACATTCATCTTCTCCAGATAAGCATCCTACAAGCAGCTGACTGACCATAGTGCAAACAGAAAATTTGGGTTAAAAGGCTGTTAGTCTGTTCTAGCATTGTTCTTTAGAAGCTGTTATTGTTGTCCAAAGGAAAAAAAGTCCCAAATCAACAGTCACAACTAATACTGCAGGGCAAGTGGGGATTGCAAGGGAAAACGAGATATGATGGCTTTCAGGATTTGAGAGATACAATCTTTTTTGGCTGATGTCCTTCAAGATTTGTGAGTCAGTCATCAGGTTTTACAGGCTTGCAGTGAAATGTGTGCCAGCTGGGGAAAGCATCATCATAAAGAGAGAGGACAAAATAGACACTAAAGAAGGCCTAGATTGATAGCTGATGTTGACCAAAGGGAGCATATAACTCTCTTTTTGCAACAGCTCCACTGTGGAGGCAGAATTCAAAGTGTTGGTGATAACCTATAAAGCCATATGAGGTACATATCCAGGTAACTGGCCTGTGCAACCCTGCTCATGTTTTGAGGTCTTCTGTGTAGGTCAGGCTTTCTGGAGAGAAGACCTTTCCGGTTGCTGCTTCCAACCTTTGGAAGTCCCTTCCCAGAAAGGCTAGACTGGCATCCTTCTAACTTTCTTTCTGCAAACAGATGGAAATCTTTTTATTTCAGCAGGCCTTTGAGAACTGATTTTTTAAAAGAAACAGGCCTGGCGTAATGTGCTGGACTTTTATTTAGTTGCTAATGTTTTAATTTGTTTTAACTTGTTTTAGTTTTGTGATGATTTAATTGCTTTTTAGCTTTTGTGTATTGTTTATTTTTAACTATGTGTGTTTCCGTTGTTGTAAGCCACCTTGCATCCCAAACTGGGATAAAGGTGAAATATTAACACGAACAACGACAAAATGCCTTTTTGATATGTTCTGTGTGGTAGCTTTGCTATGAAAACAGTGGTAACATTAAGACTGAACATTATTCTAACTCTACTGCTGAACTGATCAATCAACTAAAGTGTTCAACTGATCTGCTAATCCAAATTATAAGAGGGATAGAATCTGAACTCCTTGCTGAAATGTAGTACTTTCTTATTCTTACTGAAGTGAATGTAACTACTCATCCAATAAGTTTGCTTCTGCTCCCTAATCCTAAAACAATTAAAATCAATGAAAGCTTTTCTACTAACTTCGGGGAATTGGTATCTGTCATCATTCTGTATTTCTCCAATTTAGGAAAAAGATAGAATTGTGCCTTTGGACATTATCTTTTCCTCCTATTTCTGCCTCTCTTTCTCTTTTAAGATTAAGTTATCATTTATATTAGGCTGAAAATTATTCTTTGAGAGACTTCCTTTTATTTTTATTTAAGAATTTTTATGTCCCCCAGTGTAATGATTCTCATCAAAATCTTACAATACCTTCCTTACACTCAACAGAAAGCCCTGCAGAAATCAAAGGAGCTTATCTCTATCATTATGGCTTAGGCACTTATCTTCATCACACAGAATATGTGAAATGCCCTTGACTCTAGCTTCTGCCTGTGTGAATTATAAACAGCTCTTTACACTTGT
This sequence comes from Iguana delicatissima, assembly GCA_948472985.1. Classification (NCBI taxonomy): domain Eukaryota; kingdom Metazoa; phylum Chordata; class Lepidosauria; order Squamata; family Iguanidae; genus Iguana; species Iguana delicatissima. The sequence continues at coordinate 110,264 of CAOKZL010001437.1, read as the reverse complement.
GACGAATGCACTGAATCCAAAGACTGCAATTATGTAGACAATTACATGTAACTAAAATGTGCATGTCTGCATGAGTGTTGTGATGTGCAGGTATGCTAAAATATTTGCTTCCTACAGAATTGTGGAAACAACATAATAAGAATAATATGAACATAAAAGCAAGATGGACCAATATGTTCTATTTATTCACCAGGAACCTGTGGCTTAAATCTAACTAGAGTAACCCCATTCAAGCAATGGGAACTTGGTACATCAGCAGTATTCCATTGATATAATGGGTATACTCTAGTTGGGATGAGCAATTGGGGTTAGGCCTTGAGAAATGATCCTGAACCCATAATTCTAGTCCCATTGTAGCAGAACTTGGAAATAACTAATCAATGAACTTGTCATTCATCTGATTCATCCCCAAATGTGTGTGTGGGGGGGGGAATACTGATTAATGCTGAAGTTAAGGTTATGGTTCAACAACTTAATTGATTTTAGATTGGCAGAATTTGTAGGGAGTGGCTTTTTCTCTGTCAGAGTCAGTAAAAAATAAAGGCAAGAAGGTCTCAAGGGAAGGAGGATTAGAAATGGAGGAAGTGCATCACATGCTTATGTTGCTAAGTGGACTAATCTGCCTGCTATAACATTACTGTCTCTGAAGGAGGAGTGAGACAGAGAAGCCCCTGGAGCCCAGGAGCCCAGAGGCAATTGTAGATCTGGGACTTTAAGAAGAATGGAGAGAAAAACGGAAAAACATAGCCCTGAGCTGGAATAGAGTGAAAGGAAGGTGACTTGAGTGCGCAGCAGACCTTTCAGATCCAGAGCCTTTTCAGGATGTCAGGATATTTTGGCCGAAGGTTGGAGTCCCATCTGCATTGAGTTTGGTGGAGTCATTCTGCGTAGTGGCTGTGGTTGTTAGCCTTTTCAGTTCTTCTTTTCTTAATTTCTTTTTTCTGGGTTTGTATATTATTATTTTGAGTAAGCTGCAATAATTCTATTTGTATTTCTGTTATGTGTTTATTGCTGATGCATTGCTGTTAATGTTCAGGAGAGAAGTTTTCCTTGCCACCCTCACTTTGCCTTCTTTTGGCTCACCTTTAAAAAAAAAACTCTCTCTCCTGAACCCCGTTCTCCTTTCTACCTACCCACTGTTTCAGTGGGGAATACGCTGTGAGGGATTTAGTTTGTAGGCAAAAGATTCAGGCCATTTCTGCACTACACTGTTATAGTGCTATTGTTCCACTTTCAACATCCTATGGAATCTTAGGCTTTGCAGTTTAGGGAGGGGCATTTTGAATTCTCAGCCAGAGAGCTCTTTGGCCTCAAACTACAAACTCCAGAATTCCACAGGAGGTTGAAAGTGGAGTAATAGCGCTATAACAGTGTAGTGTGGAAATGGCCTCAGTTACCTAAAGCCATGCCTTCCCTATGTCTATTCTATTGAAAAGTCCCATTGAATTCAATAAAGCTTACTCTCAGGTAAGTGAGCATAGGATTGCTTCATCCTTTCATCCTAATAAACCCATTTCTTTCCACATGATCCATATAGGTAATCTTGAGTCTCTAATGTTTATATATTCCTTTCTTCATAGCCAATCTAATTTTTTTTAAAGAGCCTGGAGCCAGCAAAGAGCTTAGGATAGGGATGGCCATGAACTTGGGACCCAGGCTCTTGCATGCAAAACTTATCCTCTCTCACTGAACTTTACAAACTATGCTTCTTGACTGGGAGTTGGCAGGTAGAAAAGATGCAGTGATTCAGTTGTGTAGAATTTTCTTCTGCATATGCTCAAAGACATCACAAAAAATTTCTGAGTAAGAATTCCCCGCATTTGCTTCACTAACTGATCTTTGTAGCTAGCTAATTATTGCTGCACTGCAGGGCCTCAGTGTCCTCTACCTGAAGTAAAGAAATCAGTCTGCGCTAACCTTTAATATCACTCCTTATTAATCTAAAACAAGAACTTTGTATGGTGAGTGAACAATGTACATGTTGGTAAGGTGGGATAAAGAGAAGGTGGAGAGGAGAGATGAAAATCAATTACAAAATGTAATTGTACAGGTTTCAAGATGAGATCCCTTCTAATCCCTTTCCCAACCCAGCAGTTTCCAGACATATTGGATGCCCGTCATCCCCAGTCAAAAACTGTATGATGGACTTTCTTGTCCGTTTTGGGAAAAATTCCAGATTGGAGGAAGGAAACATTAAAATGAGTAAAAGAGAGCTTTTGAAAATGCAGAATGTGCCTCAAGGGGTCAATGATGAGAAGCCCATGCCACTTTCTATAAATCTGATTGCCCATTCTGAAAGTGAACATCTAAATGTTAAATTTATTAACAATAAACAAATAATCAAACTATTTCAGTTATTAGTGTCAATGGCAACAAATTGCTCTCCCAATTTCTAGAATTCAGACCTAACATTCCAAGCTATGGATCTCATATATCAAAAGTTGCAATCCTGTAACTACTTATCTGGAAGTATTACAGATCTGAAGGGTATGATTTTGTGTGTGAAATATTAGATATTAATAATCTTCATCACACAGAATATGTGTGAATAAAATGAACCTAAAGCATCTGATTTCAATGTGATCAGACTGAATGGAGAACTCTGTATTAAGTCAAGGAAATTCGGAAGTGGAGTTATTATGTACCTAGATATTATTCTTTCTTACATCCAACTCTATAGGGACAATGGGGTTCAGTTTATGCTATTACAGGTTTTTTTTTACTTATCTATATAAGTGCCTGCTAGATACCATCCTGTGCAGCTGGAGACTGTGCAGCACACACAGAGAGAATTTATGGACCCTTTCACATTGCACAGTTATTACACTTTGATTTTACTTTAACTGGTATAACAACAGTTTTTGAAGTCCTGGAATTTGCAGTTTAGGGAGGAGCATTTAGACTTCCCAGAAAGAACTGTGGTATGAAATGGTCCTATATTCTTCCACAGCATGTATGTCTTTGTAGATCTACTGAGGCACAACTGTCGAATAGCAACTGGCACCATTTTGGAAGTGATTGGCCATTCTTTTTTGGGAAACTGAAAGCTGTGTGACATCTGCGCAAGATTCAGAGTACTTGTGAAATTAATTCAGCTCAACTCCTCAGTATTTAGGGGGATTGGGTGGGGATGACACGCTCTTTGGAAGGATGTGGCAAGCCCACATACTTGCCACGAGCAGATTTGCTTAGTTTTAATCAATATAGCCTTACTTCATCTCAGTATCCTGTGTCTGGACTTTTTATTTTCTCTGCCATCCTCAAAAGTTATTTGTATAAACAGTTTTTTTCTTTGTGAAATAAAAATGGGTGACAGCTGAATTTCACAGGAGGCTGACATAATCACAGCTTAGAAAATGGTATTGGTTATTATTTTGGTTGTGATAATATTTTAATGGAAACTAAGTCATTGTTTGTAGAAAGGTTTGTCTTTGTTTACAATCTGGAAAAATTCCACCTGATGCATAGTGGAATTGATTGCAAATATGAATGGAGTGATTGAATCCAGCAGTGCCAGGATGAACATATGATTGGTTCAAAAAGAATAACCAGTTCTTGATTATACTAGATCTTCATTAATTATGAAATTGAGAGAAAGGTTTCCCAATTGCACTGCTGTTGTGGAGGGAACTAGCAAACTTTATCCTTCGTTATTAAACATCTGCAAAATTCATATTAAAATTCATATTCTTTTTTTAAATACACAACTAATGTTCAACCAAAAAATGTGATTCTCAGTTTCTGCAATTTATGAAAAACCTAGTCCCAGAGAATAGTCATTTTAAAGCAGTACTAATAAATTAGATCCCCTATCTCTACAGATTAAGCAAATATCTTGTGATAATCGATTATCATAAGTAATATAATGAATTAAAAAGAGACAGAGATATTCCTGATAAGAATACAGCAAACATATATGTAGAAGATGAAAACTTTGAGAATACAAAGTGTAAGTAAGCTTTGCTAATTTATTTTAAACAGTATAACTAATCTTGAAGTTTTAGTAGAGGAACCTATCATGGAGTTTTCTGGGACTGAGAGTGTGTGATTAACCCAGGGCACCGCGTGGGTTTCCATGGCCAAGTGGGGAAATGAACCCTGTTCTCCACGGTCATAGTCCAACGCTCAAGCCACTATCATGCTGACTTTCAAATAAGTGCCACATATATTAAATTTTCTGATCAGTCTCAGTCACTTAAAAATTCTGCCAGTGCAGGTACATCATATATAGCTCCATGTCTATATGCAAACTCATCAGAGGAAAGAGACTAGTGGGGTGGGGTGGGGTGGGGAGGAGAATCGACTGTGCCATTGGATTTCCATGTGCATTTCTCTTTCCTTAAGAGGTGGTGAAAGGAAACCAGCAGTATAAACCCAGTCTGAGCACAGCTATGACCATTGTGTTAAAAGGCCCAAAGGAGTAGTAGGGACACAGAAGATGAGTGTGGAGGAAATCACAGCAGCTATGAAGGGGCATTTTCAGTGGTGTTAGCAGCTGACAAAACTATTTGCAGGGGGTATCGACTACCAGCCTTACATGTATTCTTAAAAAGCGCAACTTCTATGAAATAGGAGCTACAGAAGCACAGTTGGATGCTTGTGAACAGTCTTTTGACAGGATATCCAGAGTGGAGTTGGATCCAAACTCAAATTTCCCAGGATTTCCTGCATCTGGAACATTGTCATAGCACAGCTTTCTATGTAGAAATATAGGATGGGGGACACGTGGCTGGATAGCAGTACTTGCGAAAGGGATCTAGGACTCTTAATAGATCACAAGTTGAACATTAGTCAGCAGTGTGATGGGGCAGCCAAGAAAGCCAATGCAATTCTCGGCTGCATCAACAGGAGCATGGTGTCTAGATCGAGGGAGGTACTGGTACCACTCTACTCTGCTTTGGTTAGACCTCATCTTGAATACTGTGTCCAGTTCTGGGCACCCCGGTTCAAGAAGGACATGGTCAAGCTGGAGCAAGTCCTGAGGAGGGTGACCAGAATGGTGAGGGGCCTGGAAGCCATGCCCTATGAGGATAGACTTAGAGAGATGGGTATGTTTAGTCTGCAGAAGAGAAGGTTAAGAGGGGACATGATAGCCATGTTTAAATATCTGAAGGGATGCCATATAGAGAAGCGAGAGGGCTTGTTTACCACTGCTCCAGAGACCAGGACAAGGAGCAATGGATTCAAGCTGCAGGAAAGGAGATTCCACCTGAACCTCAGGAAGAACTTCCTGACAATCAGGGCTGTCCGGCAGTTGAATCTGCTGCCTCGGAGTGTGGTGGAATCTCCTCCTTTGGAGATTTTTAAGCAGAGGCTGGATGGCCATCTTTTGGGAGTGCTTTGAGGGTGTTCCTGCATGGCAGGGGGTTGGACTGGATTGTCCGTGTGGTCTCTTCCAACTCTACATTTCTATGATTCTATGTATTCTTTCTCTTTACAATTATGAGAGGTAGAAGACATGTAAAATGGATGTAATTATTCTACCCTTGATCACATAGTTATATTAACTCAATCTTGTCATGAATCTGTATAGAATGGTCAGGTCAAATCAAGACACAAAAGTAAAATACCCTTACAACCAAGAAACAAACCCAGAGCTTCCAGATGTTTTTTCTGTTTCTACACTGAAGACTAGCTTTTTCTGTCTTTTTAAATATATTATTACTTCAAAACAGCCAAGTGAAAGCAATTTTGATATCTGTCAGCCTCAGGTTAATAAATGTAATGTCTCAAATCTTAGAAATGGAAGTACTAGATGGGAAAAGAGCAAATTTTTCTTTATAATTTCAAACCACAAGTTTCAAAATTAAAAAAAAGATATAACATTTAAAATGATAGGTAACAAACTAACTGTAATAAAATACAAATCTTAAAAAAAAGCAAAACTATTTCAAGCTAAATAAAAAAAATAACCATAATAACAGGTTCCTCAATAAATTACTAGGTGTTGATGGAAGGTAAAATATATATGATAACTTCCATTTACATATGATGAAAAGACCACGAATGAGTCTGATTATTAGTGTGGACTGTTCAGAACGGAAAATTGACAACCGTTGCTCTGTTTCCTGTGCATTCTAAAATGGTATGACAAACACCAGATAAAAAATTATACACAAACACTGAGATGCTTAAATATTATTTTCATATTTGTGAGTGATGAAGAAAAGTACCAATTCTCTACATAACAAAACAGTAAGCTCTAAAAACATCTTGATTCTTCAAGGTCTGCACGGCTTTGTTGTTCGATCAACATCTGTGCTACAGAACTTGGGATCTGTAGCCTGCAGGTCAAGCATAAGCCCCAGGGGCATTTTTGTGGCCCCTAGATCCCTCCCAAAGAGACATACAGCCTTCGCTCCTATTTGGAGGTAAAAATTGCTTCTAGCGCTAAAGCACCATTCTTGAAGGACCCTGGGAGTTGTGTAAAGCAAAGGAACACCCATTTTACATCCCCCACAAGCAAACCAGCATCAGCCAAAAAAAGTCAGAAACTGTGTGATATGACAGCTGATTTTAGGACGGGTTAGCCCTAAATTTAGTGCATGCGTTCTGGTGGTGAAAAACGACAGATTGTCCATGTTGGGAATGCAATGGAACTGTATCCATCATCATGTTATCAGCATGTTGTGCAGCTTTTCCTGCTCCACATGCTTTCTCTCCTTTGTTTAGTTATCAGTTTATGTCAGGTCATATTAGGGATGAGATTTATATATAATTCTATTGTGCTAGTCCTGTTCTTTATGACTCACTTCAGAGCCTTCCTGCTGTCACTGATAGACTACATTTTGATGATTATTCTAAGTGACACAACACCACAGAAATACCAGCAATAACCCTTTTTATGATTCAATTGACCTATCTCAACATGTTCTGATAATCTTGAGTTTCTTGTGTCTGCCTTCTGCTATCTACTATCTGTCATTCCTTGTGTCCCTTAGGAAATGGGAGGGGGGATGAGATGCAGGCAGCAAAGCAGAATACCTAGTGGAGTTGCTATGGTAATTTAATAAGAGATAAAAATGAGTAATAATGCAGAATTTATCCAGAGTGAAGTTGCGGTGCTTTTCATTTAGTTTATAGCCAATGAGACCTGATTTTATCACAGCAGTTCCACCTTCAATAATTACTGGAATAGGGTTTTAAAATTAAATCAACAATGTGCCCTTAAGAAATGAAGGCTGGGAGACTAGGAATTTCATTATATTTACCAATAGTCCTTTTTCCCCCTTAAGTAATACAGAACAAGTGCTTTCACTCTCAGCATTTCAGAGTAAGACTCTGGAAATTTTAATATATTTTGTCCTAGATTTTGAATCAAGGCACACATTGGTCTAAACAAAAGGTTGCAGCAGGCAAACAGAAGGAATATAAATGAGTTATTAACTCTAAAAAAAAACCAATCTGAAAAGAGCAGTATATCAAGAGTGAACAGTGAAGAATTTAAAGTCTACAAAGAAGGTACTGTAAGAAAAACCAGATGTGATCTGAAAATATGCAGTTTGTATTTCCTGTAGAATACTTTTATTTTCAAAAATTGTTCAAGCCTTAGCCATTTAAAGTCTTTTTTTGGGGGGGGTGTTAAAAAATTAAAGTACTAATAGAAATAATATCTTATTTTTACCAAGATTGTCTTTAAATTAACCTGTATAGCTATAATAATGCATGAACTGTGATAGTTTCTATGACTTTTGTTTCCTGCTAGTTATTTCCAATTTTGTGCAGCTGATCTTCAGAGATCAAGATACTCAGAATGAAATGCGCAAAGCAGTCACTGACAGGAGTGGGGCAGATAAACTATTAAATAACGCAGTTACAACATGTCAGAATACGTTTTCTCCATCTTACTAGTATATTTCTGTGTGTACATGCTGTCAAGTCACATGTTAATTAGTGAATTTCCCAGGAATTTAATAGTTTTTTCTGAGGCAAGGAATATTCAAGAGGCAGTTTCCAATTGTGTTCTTCTGGAATGCACTGTATTTCAGTATGTTGGTGGTCCCTAATCAAAGTACTAACCCAGCCTGACCCTGCTTAGCTGTCAAGATCATACAGAATCTAGAGTCTTCAGGGTATTTAGCTGTTACAGGAATTCCCTCAAAAGTTAAATTGTACTAAAATTACTCCTCCATTAATTCCTTGAACAAAACATGGTATGTAACTCAAGGAAATACAGATAGCTGCCATTCTATGCAGCTAAAGTTAATCCTTCAAATCCTCTTGGTGAAGTTTGCAGGCACAATTGTAAATTATGACTGTGTGTGACCCTTTTAGGTCATTCTGGAGGGAACCAGCCAGCAACTCCATTTGTAATGACCCCTTGACCATGTCAGTTACCTCCATGCTACACCACTCCATTCAATGGCCAGGGAGGCATAGAATGACCTGGCAACATCCAGTTGAGTTCCAGAAAGACACAGACATCCCCTTGGACCTACTGAATGTCTAGCTACAGGGATGGAGTCAGATGCTACTTGGCTGCTCCTATCCTCCCCTGGTCACTAAATGGCCATGGCCAGGCAACATGGAGTAAATGGCACGCCAGGCAGGGGGGAAGGTGCCTATTGTCCATGAATGATCTATGCCTCTATATTTTCTTACATGCATATGTGTGTTGAATCCCTAGGAAATGATCAGAACAACTATGTAGGAAATATAAGCATTTGCAAAGACACCTACTCTCTGGAACCAAAGGACACAATGACTTCATTCCCTTGCAGAATAATCATCCACAGTTAGACTTTTCAGAAGACTGTTCTGTTGAGGTGATCTGTAGTCCTAGAAAAGAATAACCTAGCATCTAGACAATGCAGGCATATGACCAAGTACACAAAGTCAACCTCTTTTATATGTGTCACCAGGCATGAAGAAAGTATGCACAGATGTGGGATTTCCCAATGACTTCTCTTTGTCCCAGCTGGGGATTCATTTCCTGCAGTGAATTAGTGACACAAGAGACTGGTGCTTCTGAGCCTTCACAACTGATGCCCAGTGGCAGCACATGGAATGTTGAGGGGAGGCACCTGCTGCTCAGTCCACAAACTGCCCTTGTTGACTATTACCATAAATGAGACTGCTTTTAAAGATTACTCCAGATTTCAGTTAATACAAAACTGGTCTCACTCTTGTCCTAAGGGGGAAAAAATGTCACCACCTCTTGCACAGTCTAGAAATAGCACTGGTGAACCATGAGCTTCTGAATAAAATTTAAGGTGCTGGTTATTACCTAGGATGGTCTCCAATGCCCTCAGTACATGAGGAAATGTCTCTCTTCCTGTGGTCCCACCTCTCTTGTCAGATCTTGATGTGAACAGCAAATGTACATGGAACCCTGAAATTATGAACAAATAGAGCAACACCGCATGTCTTCTGACTGCTGTTCCAAGGAGACTGATGCCTTCAATATACAGCCCAGGTTTGCTTATTGTCTTAGTGGCAGGGCTTGTTTAAGTTCAAGACTTACTAGAGTGTTTGGCAACAGCCTTCACTGACATCGTATTTTGATATGCAAATATTGAATTGCACAGTTCTGTAGATTGTGGATTGTTCTTTCACTTGCCTGTCACTCAAGGGAATATTTTCTTACTTCATCATCCTTTTCTGTATGGATTAGTTACTATGACAGTTTCTGTTTAACTATTTTGTTTTGTATTTTGCTCTACCTTTATCTGACAGTTAAAAGGGAGTGAGATCTGACATTGACGTGAATGGCTGTTATATGGCTAAAATCTTCAGGCATTGCTTTGAAGATATATCCAAGCATCTGAAAAATTAAGGATCAGAATGAAGATCTCTTCTGGATTTACCGATGATGAAGGTTACTGTGTAACCTTCTTAAATAGAAGTGTATATTGCTTTGATTGAAAAGGAGTCTTTGGATGCTGTCAAAACTGGAAGCAATCTTTTAAAAAATCAATAAGGCAGAAACTTCTCAAATAACATTAGTATATTTGATTTTATAGCAGTATTTGGATGTGCCGATGAAATTTTGGGAGTGTCTTTCCACTGTAATGAAAAGGTAGTTGCTAAAAGTTGTGATCAGAATCCCATATAGGCACATCATTTGCATAGTGATCCATTATAGGAGGAGTGTTACTTTCTCAACACAGGTAGAGTAATGATGGGAAGAAAAGCCTGCTCGGTTTGCTATTGATTCTCAGATGCCTGTTTCTCATATCTTTTACCATAGATACAAGGTGATTACCCAGGCCCCTCTTTCCATAGTTCATTGGTTCTATGGATAATCCCTTCTATTCCAGCCCCTAGATGTCAGGCATTCAATAAATAGCCATCTCAAAACTGACAAACTTGTCCTTTTGCCACCAGTGCATTTTTCTTCCATTCCTTGCTGTTTCCTTTTAATTCTTAGTGCCACCTTTGCCTCTGCTGTTGATGTCACTCCACCAGCAGAGTTATAAGATCTCACCTATTGTATCTTACCTCCAAACATGTTAAAATCTGCTTTTGCACAAATAAATGCATAAATTGCTCACCAGTGGGTTCGGGAGGAAGGAGGGACACAGTTCAGATAATATAGTTCTGAGGGGAAAGGATAGGAGGATATACTCTCATACTTTCCTATGTTAAGCGAGCATCCATTTGCTGCTTAATGTAGGCTCTCGGCCTCTGTCAGTTTCATACAGGTTCTTACCCCATATAAAAATGGATAGATGGAACATTTGTTGCCCCAGCACCATAGATGTCTTTGTAATTCAGTGAGCAACAGCTTTAGGACTGAGTTCCACAGATCTCTTTACCCTCATCTTAAGGAAATGTGTAAATTCCAATCTTTTTTTATGTGCTAATCTCATACATAAAAAGATAATTTACGTGGTTTCATGTTAAATCCCAGAAGCAACAGAAGGAGAAAATTGTAAAGGATGGCAAAAATGAGCAGCCAATTTGTTGAAGTAATACTTTCCCCGAGTTTTGTTAATTACTGTCTTTGAGAAAGGTTCACATAAATTTCTCATTCTGTGAAGTACCTTAAAATGATCTTAAAGTGGCATAAATCCCATTGTTAGTCCCAACCAGAGCAGGGCCATTGGATTTAAGAACATATTGAGTCACCATTCAACAACTGAATCAATGGGTCTACCTTAGTTGGGATTTATCAACTGGATTCCAGACATGCAATGGGAGTCTTGGGACTTTGTGGCCTTGTCTTGGCGTCAGCTGACCATAACCCCCATGGCCCATGAGCTTAGCAGTCTTGTGAATACATGTATACATGTTCGTTCAGCTAAGACTGAATCTTGATCTAAGGAGTTTATCTTCTAAAGATATGTCTTATACATATAGAAGAGTGAGGAATCCACAGAGCCATCCAAGGTATTGAATTTAGTTTGGGTATACAGTTCAGTACCTTGGGTAGCTCTTCTAACATATGAATTAAATACCACAGTAGATTCACCACCACCACTAACACAGAAGTTATCTGCTGCCACTGAGGTATGTATGTAGGCTCTAGTGGATATCACAATTGTGTCATAAAGATTACTCAGAATGGTTCTCTGACTCCCACATTCAAATATTCATTTCTGCATATATTTGCAGTAATTGTTTTAATCTCAAACTCTTCTTACCCAAAGTCCTCACTTTTGTGTTCTGTCTTTTTCTCACTGATAGACTAAGAGCAAGACTGACCTATTTCTATTGATTTGTAACCCACTTGGGGAGTTTTTCTGGGTGAATAGCTGGGCAGAAGTGCTTTAAATAAATAATCTTCAATAAGAAGGCTCCCTATTGGCTTTCATAAGATCAATAAAACATGAATGATAATTAAAACAGTAAACAGTGCATGTTTGAATAAGCTATTTTTAAAAAATCTGTTTAAAGAAATGAAAATAATGACACTTCATTCACTTCCATGGTTGCTGCTGCTCTTCTCCTCTCCCTTCACAGGTATGGCTGCCACGCCAGTAGCATCCTATTCCCTGGCATTTGTAGGCCAAATGCTGAGACTGGAGGCTGGTCCCTGTGATGTCATGGTGTACACTCTTGTGAAATCACAGAATGGGATCCTTCTGATGTCATGGGGACATCACAGAACAGAATACTTGAAGAATCTAATTTCATTCACCATATAAGTAGCATCCTATTCTCTGGCATTTCAGGGCCAAACAATGAGATAAGGGCAGCCCTTTTGTTATAAACTGGATGCTGTATTATGTGTATATTTTACAAAAATTTAAGTCCCTCACACCTGAATATTGGAAGATGAAAAAGAAAAAAGTTTGACTAGTGTCTTCATAGAGTAAAAAGCCAAATGCTTTTGTGTGAGAAAGTACAAGCTTGTATCTAGTTCTGGGCACCCAGCCATTTAACTCAAAGTGAAAGGAAAAGTAATATACAGCCGTTGTAGCTGGAGAAGTGTGGCCAAAGTATAAGAAACAAGCAAACAAAAAGCGTACGATAACCCCCAGGTGCCTGTTATACATTTGCTAGGCAGTTTGAGAAAAACTTGACACCTCAGTTATTGCTGTGTCTAGAACAGTATCCACTGTGTGTCATTTGGTCAAGTTTTGGTACCCATGATCTGATGATGCAGAAAGAGTACTTGAAGTATTTTGTATCATCACATGAAAGCTTGGCTCTTGGTTATCTTTGCTTAGATAGCAGAGATGGACTGATTGGTTGGGTCCAGGAGTAAACTGAGCAAATGCCTCACTATGATGAGGAAGTGAATGCTGCCTTGAAAGATATTGTAGCTTCTCAGATTTCAACATTTTTCACAATGCAAAGGACCTCTCTGGGCCCAGAGAAATACTGTCCTATCGCTGCTGAGCCAGTTTGGACAAGCTGTTTGAGCATGTGGTCACTGCACAACTTCAGACATTCTTTAACAGAACAGAATATCTGAACCCATTTCAGGTTGATACCAAGGCAGGACACAGTACCAAAACAGCCTTACTTGCCCTGGCAGGTGGAAAATCCCCTAAATGTTTAAAATAAGAATAAAAGCTGCAGTTAAAAAAAGCAACATTGTAAATAATTAAAGTATCCATAAGAATCAAATAAGAGCATATAGAAATAGTAGTCAATTAAACTATTATTTCAATTTAATAAAGCTTGAAATATAGAGCAATGAAGAAGATCAATCAGGTCTACAGGTTGAAATTATGAAAGTCCTTCCTAGTGAAAGGCCATCAAAGACAATGCCTTACAGGCCTCGCTCTGTGTACAGTTCTGAAGTCTGGGCATAGATACTGAAAAGTACTCAAAGCTATCTATTGTGCCACTCCTAACAATAACTGGTAAATACAGGGGAAATTTCCCTACTACTCTAACTGCAGCCACAGGTTTTCTCTAGTTTCCTTTCAGTGGTTGAGAGCATTGTAGGCTCCTCAGCTAATGGTCTAATGCTTCTTTAGGGGGAAAAAAACCCTCCAAAAAAGGCAGTCTGCTGGCCTTTGGATAAACTCTACATTGTCCTTTTGCCTCGGCTCCTTGACTGAGCTGTACTTTGAAGTCTGCCACAGACTTCAGACCTATAATGGCTGTAAATCAATAAAAACCTCCATTAAGTAATAGTAGGCTAAGCATCAATTGCATATTTTCTTCTATTAAGAGAAGTCTCAGAGGAAAGTCAGCATTAATTATTTAAGGTGATTAAGAAGATGTATGGCTTCACATGCCAAGGTTACACTAGACTGTGAAGATTCACTTAACTTAATAAAATTAAAGAAGGTTGAAAGTTCAATACCCAAATATATGCTGCACTTGTGCAGCTAAAATAATCCCCCATGGTATAACGAAAATATCCATTTCATATTGGCTTATGATGTTTGTATTATATAAAAAGAAGAGCTTTGTTGTTGTCAGCTACCATCAGGTCAACTTCAACTTATGGTGACCCAATGGATGAGAGACTTCCATGTTACCCTATCATCCACACTGTCATAACTCACCCTTTGGAGGCCTCGGACAATGAGGAAGAGGAGGCAGATTGCCAAGAAGCTGCAGCTTCCTCTGAGGAGAGTAAGGCTGAGGCAGCAGAGGATCATGTAAACCCGAGGATTCCATAGGATGTTGAAAGTGGAATAGCAGCACTATAACAGTCTAGTGAGGAAATGGCCTAAGGCAGCCTCTGCCAGTGTCACACAACACACACACACACACACACACGCACACGCACGCACGCACGCTACTAGTAAATGCTTGGCACAGTTAGTCTGGCTCCTCAGTAAAATCCTATCTGACATGGAAGACCCCACCAGCCGCACTGCTACCATCAGTATAGCCGCCTGCCTCACAGAAGCAAACATAATCCCACCACTGAGGGAAGGTAGTACCATGGTGGGAAACAGTTAAATTACCCACCACTAAATGTTAGTGTGTGAAGTGTTCTTGTCAGGATTCAAATTAGGCAGTGCTTTTTCAGGATACTCTATTTCTTCTATGAACATCCCTTTTGGTCCCTCTTTTCCTCCTCTTCTGACAGCATTCCATTCACATTCAGTATTCTCAGTTTCCTCTATGGGAGGGTCCCTCCTTAGGATTTTTCTCTGAAGTTTTGCACTTCTACAAAGTTTGGGGTGCTCCGTACCTGCATGTTCGTCTTGCATAGACTGTGGCGTTTTTGTTTAAGAATCCAAACTCATACATTATAGATATTTAGAAGAATCTCTTTGTGTACATTATTAGACATAATATCAACTGAGAACTCATCTTTCCATACTGTTTCTCTCAGTTTCTCTTCTCTGTTGACCCTCTGGCCATTAAATGTGATGGCTGCTTGCCGACTCTTCACTGATGCATCTCAGCCATCTATATGTCTAATATAAACTGTTATTATAATGAAAAAAATGTGTAATCATCATACTACATCAAATTCAGAATTGGAGGCAAAAATATAGGTGAGGTATTTCCTTCACCAATTTCATGTCTTAAAAATATTTTATGATCTCCTTCTAACATTGCCCACTACCATAAATATGTCAGGGTAGGAAAAAAAAATGTTTCCAACCAAATTTAAATCCCAACTCAAGACAGAGTGTTCTCTGCCTAATGCTTGGATGGCCAATCTGTGGTATGCAGCCTTTTTCTAAGTCAAATATTAAATTGCACATCCTTTGGGACAGTTGCTCTGTTATCATGATAGAAGTGCTGTAGATCATGTTAGAGTCCATGATTTGTGTTAATATCCCAGCTTCAACCTGATACATTTCTAGCTATATTAATAAGGTAACAGGTGCTGGACAGTATCACTTCTCAAGACCCTGAAAAGATGCTTCCATTCACTTCTGGGAACAGAAAAGAAGATATTGACAATGGCTGTAATCCTATATTCACTTAATCTGGATGTCAGTGGCGCCTACTTCTGAATAAACACTTACAGAATTGCACTGTGAACAAGCAGTTCCATGTATTTCCTTCTCTTTATTCATACCTAATTCTTACATTGCTGCTAAGTTATGGTTTATTTTTAACTTTTTCCTTTTTGTCAAAAAAAAAATCTAAATATCATTTTGTTCCCCTCACAAGTACTCCCAGAATACAGAATTAAAGAGGGAGAGAAGTAACCTTCTTATCTCATGAGGCTGGAAGAGAAAAAAATGTATCCAGTTTCCCCCAAGAAGAATATACTGATAAAGATACTTGAAATGCTTCTTTCAAATCATTTGCAAGGTAGCTAAATAATACATTTTTGGAATACATTTGTGAATTCCCCCCAGAAGAGGTATATATGACAGGAATTAATCACTGATGATCCTTACTCTTCACTTCAGTGAGTTCTTAGCTGTTGCACATGTGCTCCTTATCTCTGTGTGCATCATTTATGTGTTATTTATTTCAGGCAGTTTGGGGAGCTACAAGCTTTATTATTGCAACTTTATGCTTCCAGTGAGAAATGTGATGTGTTTTAATTTGTGTAAAACCCTATTAGGATATACTTTTTCTTCTAAGTCCTCTGCCTTTGTTAGTCACAGTAAAGGATTACTTACTGAAGCAGAAAACTAAAGCAATCTGGATTTGTTTTATAATAATTTGCATGAGATTGTGCCCAGAGGTCTAGGTAGAGGGAGTTTGTTCAATAATAAGGTCAGTTCATTAAACATGAGAGCATTTTTCCCATTTCTAGTATTCACATGTGAAATAACAGAAATAGCTTTCATACCTATTTGCTTGCTAATACAGCAAGGCACAAAAGTCTTTGTGCAGCAACAATGATTTGCCATGAACCACTATGTAGGCAAACCAATGAAGCTCCCCCCTCCCCCAGTTAATAAATGTGACAGTATACCTCCAAATCAAACTTTGTTAGAGCTACTCAGGAATGAGGTGCCTATTAAAATGCCTTTTGAGTGTGTGTATTTTTGACCTTATAATTCCTACACATGAAACAGGCATGACAACAGTTGTATGTATGTATGACAACAGTTGTTTGAGGGCTACAACAAAGTGAAAATGTTTTCTCAAATTTCTCCATCCGATTTGCAGACCATAGAGTCAGGACTACCATTTTGCCAATTATTTTCTGAGATGGGGAGAAATTCCTGAACCGGGTTTCAGGGTTAGGGATACCCATCAACAGTAACAGCAGCAGAGCTTATTTTATCTCCCCACTCCTCGTCATGTTTTTGTCAACAGTCTGCTCACCATTTTGCATGTTCCACAATGCCCATGTGTAGCATTGTCCCAGGTCATTTGGGATAGAGAAGGAATTATAGCTGTCATTAGAGAAGGACAACGAATATTTTGTTCCTCAGGAGAAGGGCAAAAAGAGATGCTTAAAGAAAAAAAAATCAGAAAAATCACAGACCAAAGAGACACCATGAACTACCTTTCTGACAAACTGATGAAGTACACTTCTGTTAACAGACATGATAGTGAACCTGGTAAAATCTCCACATCCCTAGTATTAAAGATAAAAATGAATAAAATAGGATATAGTTTTGATGGAATGAGATTCCTCCTGAAATGTTTTCTATTTAATGAGACTGAAGTTAGTTCCATATTCCCCAGTTCCTTATTTGTGTTATCACCGTGAACTGGCCTGGCCTTTGGTACCCTTTAGATATCGTTTTGATATCATAATTCGGCTCTGCTCTGCCACCAGCGAAGTGTTTGTGAGGCCACCGAACAAGCGTGAAGCTAGGCATGGCTATTATCTGCTGAGTCACATTTGTTTACGCCAAGGCAAGCCAGATACTGTCAGATCTGCTTTAGGGGACCTCCCGAAACAAACATCTTCATTACGGATGCGTACTAAAACAAAGAGACCTCTGCCCCGAGAGGGCACCCTGGCGAGCTAAGTGCTTAACTGCCAAGCTAGCCGCATCTACATACTGGCCATACTATTGTCAATCCAGTCTATAACTCAATCATGTAAATTCTGACCTTTCGGAGACATTGTCTCCAGCCCAAAACTCATTGTTTTCACCCAAGACCAGACTAGCCCACGGTCATTCCTTCCCCTATAAAAATCTCCAGCTCTGAGAGCTCCTTGGACTGCTCGGAATGCTCAGATCTCTCGCTGGAACTTCTATCTCACCTTGCTGCCACTGCGAGCTCCCCTTGGCCGCCACGCCGGGTTTCCTTCTCTCTTCAATTGGGTTTCCCCAGGACTGTGAGACTGGTGACGTATCACCCATTCCCCCAAAGCTCTATTTCCTATTTCCAGTTAGCAGTGTGTTTGTGTGTGTTTTTTTTAATAATTGTTTAATAAATATTATTGCTAATTTGAACTATTTTGCCTGCTCACTGACTCGACGCTGTATACATAGGGTAAAAGATCCCCGCTAAGTTACCCTGCCTCTCGTTAGCTAAGAGAGTGCTCCAGCTAATTTCCTCATCTTTGCTTATTGTTGTTTGGTTACTTGGGAGCCCCTCCCGGGACCCCCCAAGTCACAGGGTAACATTTGCATGAAAATTCAAAAGACAGTCAAATCATTCAGATTTGGGCACAACTGGGCAAGTTTGAACATGATCTACATGTAGAAATGGCTTTGGGTTAAACTGAAATGAGTGCCATCTCAAAGACTGTTATGGCGTATGTCTTAAGTTGTTATTGTTATGTGATTGTTGTGGTATATGTCTTAAGATGATACTATACCTATTTTGGGATTCAAAAAGCCAGTTACTTATTCTGTTGGCTGATTTTCATACAATCTGGCAAATGTTGGCACATTTGAATGTGCCCTGTACCCAGAAACAGCTTTAGGTTGAACTGAAATTAAAGACATCTTAAAGAGAAAACTTCTGTAGATGTGAGGGGTATATGATCAGGGGTGAACCACTGCTTATCTTGGGATGTAGACAGAAATTTCCTTATTCCCTGAATCTAATATTCATTCTAACTGGCACAGGTTGGCACATGTGAATGTTCTCTGCATATCCAAACAGTTTGATATCTGACCCAAAAAGAGAGCCATCTCACAGAGCAGACTCCCCCAGATGTGAGGACATATGACTTGAAGTGACCAGCTGCTTCTTTTGGAGTGCAGAATGTGTTTTTCCCCCACATTTATAATTGCCATCTTTGGTTATCGTCTTGTTATGTCAAAACTGTCTTAGTAGACTGGCAAGAATTATTTTTTATCTTGAAGGGGAGAACTTTCTGATTACGGCAATATGGCACATAGGGTGTCTGAAAGACATTTTGAGGGTTCAGCGGCATTGAAACCTCTTGTCATGTTCATCTGAAAGGTTTCAGCTTTGTTTAGAAATTTCATGCACATAAGGAACTGGAACTGGGAACAATGAATCAACTTCAGCCTTATTTCTATTCATTTGTTTGACCTTGTTATTGCTAGGGTGTGCTAAGGTTTGAAAATATATTTGGAACATCATTTGTGTAACTGAACTTTCACGTGAAGCAAATGTGTAAAGAATATACCTACATCACTGATTTACTCTACAGTCCTGTGCATGTTTAAAAGTGCTACTGAAGAGAGTAGACTTTATTTCTGAATAACAGTGATGAGGCTTGGGACCTTTCTTCTAGGCTTCTTAAGTAGATGAAGGTGATGATGGCAATGGTGGTGGGAGCAGTATTAGTAGTACTTATTTTATTGTAGTTGTTTTAATCAGGAGATAATCTAATCAGTCTTAATTAAAACTGTAGATTCTTGGTTGTTTAGTCAGTATTAATAACAATAAATCCAGAAACAGAATCATGTAACCCAAAGGCTTTATTTACCAGTGGAAATTAAATTGCCTCTTCTCCCCCCACCTGTGTGTCCTTGTCTCTATCTTTCTTTCATTCTCTCTTTCTCTTTTACAAATCTACTAATTGTTGTCTTTGAGGAATGCTCCATGCCAACCCCTTTTTAGCCCCTTCTCTTGTGAGATAGCTTTTCAAGGGGGAAATCACTTGTAAAATGGTTTTTCAGTTATCAGTGCCATCATGTTCTTTCTTTGCTCCTACTCCAGCAGCAGCACCAAGAAGGTAGCTATAAAATTTTGCCAAAATTCCAAGGCTGTATGGTAATTAAACACAACCCCTGGGAAGCTTGGAACAATTGTACCCTTATTCCAATAACTGATAAAGGAAGGTCCCAGAGTCAACACCTTCTTGACACACTGGCACCCTGAAACATCCAGAATTCATATCCAGAAATATCTCAGGCCTAAATATCTTAAAAGGCACCAGATCCTGTCTGATTTTGAAAATGAAGCAGGATCAGCTCTGGTTACTATGGGATGGGAGATCAGCAGCAAATACCAGGTGGTCTGACTATTCCTTTCCTAAGAAACTCTAGGAAGTTAATGGTTTCCATGAGAGCTAAATTTGGCCCCCCACGCCATCCACAGTGCTCGATCCCTGTACTATATGAGTGATGCATGTAGCTCTCGAAATTTTCTGGAGTGTGGAGCCCTTTTCATTCTATTAGAGAATGACACAGAAATATGACAGAGCTTGTATGGAAAAGGTCATTTGAACCAGCAAAGGTTTCAGAATAACTTCATGCAGCTGCAGTTCCTGATGGTGTTAGACATAGAAATCTTTGCATGCCTATACTCAGTAATTGATAGTCTGCAGTCGAAGAGCTTAGGCAGAACATGTGTTTATGTCATGTTTTGTTTGTTGGTCATAGCCCCCCCCCATCTTTCTTCTATATCAGTTAGTCTGCAGTTAGTTTCAGTTCATTTGTTGTCAGTTTTGTAGTCTGCAGTTCTCTCTGTCCTTGATATTTGACATGCTACACAGCCTTTCACTATGATATGTTATGAAGCCTTCAGTATTTGTAAATAAGCCTACTTCATATGTTTTTAATCAAAAAAGATGAAGCTTCCTTTATTTGTATAGAACTGAAGCAGGGTAATAGTGGTTTGGGACTGGTTGTTGCTCACTTGTAAATACTTCTGCTTGCAAATACTAATTACTCTGCTTGTGAGATACACTACTATGTCCATTTCCACCCTACACTGTTATAATGCTATTATTCCACTTTAAACATCCTGTGGAATTCTGGGCTTTGTAGTTTTCTGAGGCCAAATTGGTCTCTGGCTGTGAATTCTAAATGTCCTTCCCTAGACTGCAAACCACAGCATTTCACAGGATGTTGAAAGTGGAATAACAGTGCTACAATAGTGTAGTGCAGAAATGGCCTATCACTCAAATCCCTAAATAAATGGCAGTGTAAGGAAGTTGTTATCCTTCTGTTCATCCTCCTTTATCCTTGAGCACTTTTCAACAGCAGCAGTGGAAATAAGTACAGCTTACATATCCACAGGATCTGTACCTCTTGTCTAGACTTCAGTTTTCAAAATGTTAATTCCAATAGTCTTGGATTTAAGTTGAATAGTTAACATATAATAATTTGACAACCAGGAACCACAAGCTTATATGTGACATTCTGTATCTATACTCATTATGAGTAGCATTTGTTATTGTTATTCCAATATTCTTCCAGGGTCAAGGTGACACAGATGACGTTTTTGTCATCAAAACATCCCTTGGGGGGAGATTAGTAATTGGTAGACATTCAATTGGAATTAGTGGAGATCTGAACCCAGGTTTCTTTGGGACTGACTCATTGAGATAAAGCCTACTAACACTGGATAAAAAAAAATACAGTTAGCCCTCTATATTTGTGGGTTCACCTTCACAGATCTGATTATTTGTGAGTTTCTCCAACCCTTGCCCCCTCCACCATGGGCAATTCTTTTCTAGGGGAACCTTCCTCCTAAGTTGCTCCAATCAGGCCACTGAACCCTTTAAAAATCCATATTTGATCCTCCTCCTCCTCGTCTACCAGACTTTGCCTGGCCATTTATGGGTGGATTGCAGCCCAATTTCTCAGCACCACAAACCCTCTTCCAATGCCTTCCACACACCCAAGGAAGTAGATGGGTGAGATAGAGGAAACATAGGGCCACTCTATCAACCCACTTCTTTCTCTATCCTTTCCCTGACCAAGTTTGGACTCTGGATGCCCACTATCTCCATCATGCTTCAGCCCCCTTCCAACAGACACACACACATATTTTGATATTTGCATTTTTTCCACTTTTGCAGGGGTCCTATTCCTGTAACCCTAGTGATTGTGAAGGACTAACTGTAAGTACATTTAATTTTCAACTTTGACCAGTCTGTCCTGCCATAGGAGAGATCCATTTAAAAATTATGATATCACAAAGCACTTCTGTACACCACATGTTCTGGACTCTTTCACTGAAATGTCTGTATTTCATTCCAGTTAATTCCTAGGAGAAAAGGCTTCTGATATTTAGGAACAATTTCTGAGCTAATCTGATAAAGGGTAGGGATGTACTTTGACACAGGTACAGCTTAAGCAGAGTCCCACTGTCGTCATGTACTCTCTATTGACATTAATTGTGGTGAAATAGCTTTCTGAGGGAGCAGATTTTTGTGGCAAAGTGTGATTTATTTAGTTTATTATTAGTTATATTTACTGCCACAAATGGTGAAAGGCTTTTGTGGAATTTTCTGCCTCATGTTGGATGCTATACACTTTGACTTGAGAAGGGCATCTTTGCTACTTCACCTCAGGCAACAAAATATATTGATCATCTCATCAAGTAGATAATCAAGTAGACTGAGTCCTCCCTAACTGAACATGCATGCTGTGATATTTACACAGTATCTGTCACATGTAACTTTGGCTGGATAATGTCCACTTTGGGTGCATAGTAGTCTCTTAGAAGGATACTTTTGGCTCAAAAAGGGAAGGGAGAGTAATATTCATTTATCGAGAAATGAACCAATTAAAGTAATCTTCTTATATGCGCTTCTCCAATACATTAAATTGGATCACCCCTCCAATTATTTCCTCTGTCTTTCTGTAAAATGAATAGCTTGTCTTTTATCATCGGTTCCAACCTCACAAAATTGCTGCTGTGTTAATATAACAACTGTTGGAAAACATGCTTGTTATAATTGCAGTCCTTTGCAGTGTTTAAAGGGTTTGGCATCTGAGGATGCTGTTACCAAGAGGGTAAAGACAATGAACACTTTATCACTTATGTCAAGTCAATTCAAGAGGTTTACCCCTCCACCTTTTATCTAGCAAGACTTAAACTGTCCTTACCCACAGCAGATATAAGCTGGTCAAATAGTGTGTTAAAATTTATCAGGTGAACAGGCCTTCTGCCTGCTCCCAGGACTCTCCGAATTATGTATATTGAATTAATTGCCTACACATATAGATCTTTGCTTTATGTACATTCTGAAGAAATAGAGACCCCAGTTGAAATGATACCCTTCCCTGTCTTGTTTTGGTTGATTCACCACTAGTGTTGACCCGAAAAGAATTGGATTGCTCCTTCTTTTCTTGCCTCCTACACACCACTCAATGCAATTTATTTAGTTGTAAAAATGTCAGCTCTTTTGAAATTGACATGGGAACAGAGTTTAAAAAACAAGTAAAAATATAACAGTTCTCAAAGGGAGATAAAGATGTAATTTTAAGAACAGGAGAGCAAAAATTAGAAAAAGGTTTCTTCAATGTGACCCTCAGGGGGTTTTTGGCAGGGGGAGGGGCAATGCTTTTTATACTACAAAAAAAAAAAATCCTTTGACACTATGGAGACTCGCACATTTTATTTGATGGAATCCTTTTGTGAACTTCCCACTTCAGCAGATGCATCTCATGGAGTGATCACTAGGCCACAAAAGCATGGGCTTTTCCGCACTTTGTGGGGGAAATGGGACAGTCTGTTACTCACTGGACTGGCACGCTCCCCCTGATGATCCACGACGATCCGGAGCAGCGCACACCCGCGCTATACACTCTCCGGAGATGAAAATGGTGGAGGCTCTCCACCAACCGGAGGGAGTTGGTGGAGGTTCTCCACCAACTGGAGAAGCTTACCAGCCGGAAGCCCATCCCCGGAAGATCTGCAGTCTCGCGCTGGCGCGAGCCTGCAAACCTACACTTAGGGCAGCGACGGACTGGGGCACCCCGGGCTATTTAAAGTCCTCTTTTAATTGGTCTTTCAATAGCACAGGGAACCACCAGTTCTGGGTGTTCCGGAGTGGGCTGAAGTCCGGACAAACATTAAGTAGTCTGGACCCAGTTCGCCCCCAAGTGTAAACGTCCTCACTGTAGGATGCGCCGCTCCGTTTTAAATATAAAATGCGGAAAAGGCCCATATGTCAAATTAAATGTATTACTTAGAGTTGCCAGAATAAAACTAGAGAGGGCTCCTGTGCCTTTAATTGTTGTATAGAGGAAGGAATTTCAGCAGGTGCTATTTGTTACCTGGTTATGTAACAAGCAACACCAACTGAATTTCCTCTTCTACATAACTATTAAACAAAGGTACAGGAGCTATATCTAGTTATTGGAATGTGGACTAGCACTTTGTTTTAAGCCCAAGTCTTTAAACTGACAGAAGACTTTGTATTTTTCTACAATAACTAACACAGTTATCCACGCACACAATTTGTATAACTATTCATCTATAATAATTTTAAGACTTTACATATAATATTTTGAAGTTTAATGCAGGCTTCCCCCACTTATCTGATCGGTTAGGGACTGGAGCACTGTTGGAAACAGAACTGAGTGAAAAGCAGAAACCATATACTATACTCTAGGGAGCAGGACTTACAGAAGCTAACTTCAGACTGACTGCACATGCTCTCCTTGCAAAATCAGCCTACTTGGCACCTTTTCCCCCCTCTGACCTTGCTTTGCAAGCAGTGTGTGAGAACAAGCAGTCCCAAATGAACCTCCATAGGCAAGAAGAACTGATGAAAGAGTGGAACCCCCTTCAAATTAATGGAACTTGTTCTTGACTTAGAAGCATTGAAAGAGCAAGTTGTCAGATAATAAGGCATCAAAAGGGTGGTGGCTTCCTGAATTCTGACAACAGTCAGTTATTTCTAGATATGTTATTGTGTAATTTCATTAAATTCATTAATTTAAGAAGAAAACAGCTTACTATAAAACCCTATTGTGCATGGGAATAGGTGTCTTATGTATTCATCTTTGTGTCTGCAGATCTATTTTGAGAGTGAAATAAAATTCCATGCAAGTACAAGAACTCTTCTGCAGGGATTAACATGTATTTGAAAACAATGTGTTTGGTTTTCTGGATTCACTGGCTGTCCTATAATAGGTCCTCAGAGGTTTAGTGACTGCTGGATATTGCAGTCCATCCAAGCATACCTCGTCAACAGAGATTACTTCTCCTGAATACACTTTCTTCTTGCCACAAGCTGTTTAAGGGTAGCTTTTAAGAACAGCATTATGAGATTTCACACTTCAGCTAAATACTGGGAATACCCCAGTGGAAACATGGAATGTAGAATGCTGCTTTCTGCTGTACTGTACAGTCAAACTTTTCCAGAAATTAGCTCCTTCATTTCTCAGCACCCACACATGCACAAAAGACAAAACCAAAAATATTATCCAGATAAGTAGGAACTGGAAGATATACAAAAACCTGGACAATGTCTTGTTTTGCTCAGAACTAAAAACAAAGCAAGAATATTCATTTTGGATTGGCCATGTAGCCTTGCTTAAAGAAGTAGGTTTGATTATACATCATCAAGATAGCATACTGATTCATGAATTCTTCACAGATCCATTCCAGATGGTAACCTAGACTAACTAAACAATCAAGAAATAATATAGGGTATCTGAAAATTCTCTTAACATTTTCCATTCTATATACAATTGAAACTGTAAAGATAATTTTTTGACACCAGCATGATGTAGTGGTTTGAGTGTTGGTCTACGACCTGGAGACCAGGTTTGATTCCTCTCTTATCCATTGGAACCCACTGGGTGACCTTGGGTACATCACACACTCTCGGCCCCAGAAAACCCTGTGATAGGTGTGCCTGAGGCTCTCCATAAGTCAGAAATGACTTGAAGGCACACAACAACAAAAGCAATTGTGCTATTGAATAAGAGTTGAGGGCAGTCCAATTTCCATTATAACACACTGAGCTGCCTTTCCCCTCCCATTTGCAGAAGAGACCCCAATCCATATATACCTTTGCAACAGTCTGTTCCATATCCAAAATTGTGCCAAAAGATCATCTAATTCTCCACAGCAGATTTTCAGGGAGAAACGTGGAAGTGGTTACAATTGTTTCATTCTTCCTTCGGCTCCATATACATCAGTCCTGTGAGTAGTATTCCATTCATGATAATAGAGGACCTAAGCCAGATGAAATAAGATACCATCTTTGCGGCTAATTTCATGTCAGTTTCCCTTTCTCATTTGCTTCTTTTGTCTTGGGAACAAGTACACTTATTTCATATTCTGTTTTCATATTTCAATATCTTTTTTTAAATTGCCAACAGAATATATTAATTCTATCTTGCAATACTCTCTCTCCCCACATTTAAAAAAGTAATCAGTTGTTAATGACATTTATTTCCATGTAAGCTTATTTCATTATATTTTCAAAATTCTCTAAAAGAATTTTTAATAAAAAGGGATGAATGGGTTGAATGGCTCTATTCACATACTAGTTTTGCAGAGAATGTTGAGTGGTCTTATTCCTCTATTGATATTAATCAATTAGCAGCCAGCATTATAATTTAAGGAATTTAAAGTGCCATTTTGGGGGTAAAATTTATTTTGGGTTGTAGTATGATATGAATAGTGGTGTATAACCATATATTTTGTTGGTTTTGACAAGCTCCCAGCCCTGGGCAGAATCCAGGACTTGGGCAGGGAGAACAGTAACCAGTCAAGTTTGTTTTGCCTGCCAGGTGCTGAAAAAAAAAGGACAGGAAACGGAGAGAAGAAGAGGATGGTGGGCAGCACATTATATATTTAGAAATGGCTTTGCCACATTTCAGCATGTTAAGTTTGAGTGATCCTCATGTGGCACGTTATGGCTGGTTGGTTAGTCCAATCTATAGCGGAATCATTCAACCAATTGTTGAATGGTGAATCAACATATAGTCCCATTGATTCAATGAACCTACTCTAGTTAGAACTAACAATAGGATTTAGGCCAAAGCCTAAGAGCAATGTTCTCCTGAAAAACTCCATCTGTACTTTGTCACCAATAGACCCGTCTCTCCCCAGACCAAGTGCCACTTATAGACAGTTTATGTTAAAGACAACTTTTCAGATAGAGGTTTACAGTTCCCTTACTTGTAAACACTTTTTGGGATGTTAAAAAAATCAACACAGTGTTTAAAAGACAGACATTCATTCATAACACAACCCAAATAAGAAGTGGTATAAGTTATAACATATGCATTTTATATAAGTACAGTAAGTCCTCCTACTGCCTTAATTGCACAGGCCTGTGGAGCTTTCTGGTAAGGAAAATTCTTACTTTGTCTGTGTGTCCAAATTTAATGTAGGATTTTGTCATCATAAACTTCTATCACCATGAGACTGCTAGTGTTGAGTGTCCCCTATTTCTTGACAGTATCTGAAATTAGCATTGCTGCTGTGGATCATAAATGGGAAGATTTTGATATGTGTAATCCAGATATTCTTTTCAACGCCAATCATTAGGTCCTTGGCTTTCTGGTGATTTTGCTAACTAAGGGTTTTACTAGTCCTACACTCTTCTCTCTTCATGCTGTCTCTCTGTCTTGATCTTGTTCTCTGACTTTCTTCTGAATTTATGTCTGTGTTAGGGATCACTAACAAGTATTTTGTTACAGGCCAGAGATACATTCTTTTGCCAACTTTTCAGCCTGGGAATATATCTTTAAAAGTACAGCCTCATAAGATTTAATTCAAGCAGTTAGGTCTGTGGAAGTGTGTTTCAGCAGAAAATCAGCTTTAGCTTTAATATTGGTCTTAGCAAAATGCCAGACACTCTGCGGTGTAAATAAGATAAGGAAAATGTCTGTGCTCAACAGGTGGAGGCACCAGTTGACTGAAGATAAATCTTGATAACTGCACTGGCTGCACACTGACAGGTAGCATTGTAATGACTCCTGCCATCAGGATCTTTATTTTACTTAAATAGAGATAAGCCAAGGGTAGTGAATCTTTTATTTTGATTGGTCAACTAATTGACTGGATGGGCAACAGGAGAGTTATTCTAACTAAGATACAACTCCAAAATTAGTCTGCTTTTGGCAATCTCCACTGAGGACAGCTGTTTGATAGCCATCTAATGAACCAATAAACTGATAACCTTCTGGAAATGCTGTCCTAAAACGCTGATTTATGCTGATACTGGTAAGGTTATACTCAGAATAGATCATAGAATAATAGAAATGGAGAGCTGGAAGAGACCACACGGCCCATCAAGTCCAACCCCCTGCCATGCAGGAACACCCTCAAAGCACTCCCAACAGATGGCCATCCAGCCTCTGTTTAAAAACCTCCAAAGAAGGAGATTCCACCACACTCTGAGGCAGCATATTCCACTGCCTGACAGCCCTGACCATCAGGAAGTTCTTCCTGAGGTTCAGGTGGAATCTCCTTTCCTGCAGCTTGAATCCATTGCTCCTTGTCCTGGTCTCTGGACCAGCAGTAAACAAGACCTCTCCCTCCTCTATATGGCATTCCTTCAGATATTTAAACATGGCTATCATGTCCCCTCTTAACCTTCTCTTCTGCAGACTAAACATACCCATCTCTCTAAGTCTATCCTCATAGGGCATGGCTTCCAGGCCCCTCACCATTTTGGTCACCCTCCTCTGGACTTGCTCCAGTTTGACCATGTCCTTCTTGAATTGGGGTGCCCAGAACTGGACACAGTATTCAAGATGAGGTCTAACCAACGCAGAGTAGAGTGGTACCAGTACCTCCCTCAATCTAGACACCATACTCCTATTGATGCAGCCGAGAATTGCATTGGCTTTCTTAGCTGCCGCGTCACACTGCTGACTCATGTTCAGCTTGTGATCTATTAAGACTCCTAGGTCCCTTTCACACGTACTGCTATCCAGCTATGTGTCCCCCATCCTATATTTCTGTATTCCATTTTTTTTACCTAAGTGTAGGACCTTACACTTCTCTTTGTTGAATTTCATTTTGTTAGCCATGGCCCAGCCCTCCAATCTGTCCAGGTCATTTTGAATTTTGATCCTGTCCTCTGGCGTATTAGCAACCCCTCCCAATTTGGTGTTATCTGCAAATTTGATGAGCATGCCCTCTATTCCTTCATCCAAGTCATTGATGAAGGTATTGAACAGCACTGGGCCCAGGGCAGAACCCTGTGCACCCCACTAGTCACTTCTCTCCAGGAGGAAAAGCAGCCATTCGTGATCACCCTTTGGGTGTAACCCTTTGGTTACATATTCTTGACATGTCATCCACTTGTGATCTGGTCACCAGCAGAATAGAATGCAGCTGATGAATGGTAAAGTAGGGAGGTATCAGGTTGGTAGACACTACTTAGCTATCCATCTAAGCTAGTTACACAGTACTGGAAGAGGCTGGATAAATGACTATGTTAAATGCTTTAGAAGAGTCATGTTCTTACATATGTTATTACCAGATTTGTTAAACAGCTGAATAGTGGGGGGGGGGAGGCACTATGGAATGTTCTTATGAAAGTATAACATCATGATGGCTGTATAATATGATGTGATGAATTAAAAATGCTTTCTGTGTAGTGTAGTATAATGAAGCAAAGTGCTCAGACATTGCCATGTCTGTGTTTCTCCCTAAGAGGAATACTATGTGTATATCTATGAATGTATATAGTATATATCCGAAAAGACTA
Source organism: Iguana delicatissima (assembly GCA_948472985.1). NCBI lineage: Eukaryota > Metazoa > Chordata > Lepidosauria > Squamata > Iguanidae > Iguana > Iguana delicatissima. Next base: position 81,184 of record CAOKZL010001437.1, on the reverse strand, counting down.
CCAAAAAGCTTGCTTATTTCCCACATAAATATTTTGAAATTCTCATACTTAAGAATGCTAAAGTGGAGTGTTGATGATGGCTCTGTCTGCTTTAACCATAATCACAATTGTCCAGAAGTTGATGGAGATGATCTCAAACAGAATCCAGAATTAGATGACAAGTGACAAAACCCCCCAGTCCCTTAGTCCAAGCGACAGAGTGGGGAACCATGCCTGTTTCAACAAAAAATGAACAGATGTCATTTCATAGTCACTTCTGTTTTTTTGAAATGCATCTTTGAGGTCTAAAATCATCTAGGAAGGGCAAAATCCTTGTGAAAATGTCCCCACATCTCCCAGAGGGCATTTGCAAGGCACTGGAGGACTTTTTTTTTTAACCCCAGTAGCCCTGGTGAACACAAAAATGCTCCTGGAGAGCCACATGCAGCCACAGACTGTGCTTTGTCCACCCCATTCTAGGGAATTTTAGAAAAAGGAACTGCCTCCAATCCCAAAATCTTTATAAATTCTATATAAATCTGTCACTCCCAACAGTGACATTGCAAGTGCTTTTAACTTCATTTGTTTCCATTTTTGTAAGCTTAGGAGGGGAGAGGAGGGGGAGGATTTCAGAATCAAGTTTACAGATGTGTTAAAGTTGGAGTTACACATCTGTAGCAGATCTATATTCATAATCCCTTCATAGTCACAGTTGTGGCTCTCTTGCCACAAAGGAAACTGCCCTCTTCTTCATCAGTGAGCAAGGCTATGCTGCTCAGAAGCAGGACTCCTGTCACATGTTTTTGTTGCAGCCTCATTGGCTGGCATGAGAGGTTGGAAATACTACCCACCTGGGATCTGATCACCAACAGAATTGACCCCCTTTTCTCCAGGTACCTGATGTTTGATAAAATAGGTTTGGGGGAGGTGTCAGACTATAAACGCTACCAGTTACATAGGTTAGTTACATAACTATGTAATGTCTATAGATTGCCAACCCATCATCATCATCATCATCATCCCCAATCAGCTTGTAGTCAAATTGCCTGAGGACTATATCCAGGCTCAGTACCATTCCAAACCTATTGTATGCTATAGCTAATAAAATATTGTGACCAGTTCCAACCAAAGACTTGTATTTTTAGGTTGGCTGAGCCCTCCCATCCGATTCATTCATTCCTCCCTCAAATGGTTGCTGTGTGCACATATATGTTTCTTGAGCCCTATATATCTCAGCTGTGGCTCTGTTAAGCACAACCTGCTCTCTCCAGCTCCAAGTTACATCACAGAGTTCATCCAGGAACAGTCATAATTGATGCGTTGTATGCTTTATATCGGACAAGAAAAGACAATTACCAGGAATAGCCAGGCCTGAGTTCTTTCAGTCCCACATGTTTTCTGGGAAACATTTAAGTCCCACACTCTCTCTATGCAAATTACTAGAGATGCAAATTCAAAGTAAGCCATGAGAGATTTCCTCTTGAGAGTTTTGATTTATGCTCTTCAAGGAAGAAATGAAAATTATTTGACAGGGATGAAATGCAAAATGTCTTCCTCCCAGTAAGCTACGTAAGGGGCTATCATTTGAAAGCAATCAGGGAGGAAGAGCATAACTTTTAATGATGATGTGCAGTTTAGGATTTCATTTAGAAAACAGAAAAAAAAATATAAAACCTGGACTGTAGCACTTTATTTTGTAAAGCAGATTGCAAATGCCTATAAAGAATATTCCTTCCTTACAATTTAACGGCGCTTAGCATCTCCTTTTGCAACCTCTTATCTTTAAATTTATTTTTCTGCTCAAGCTAATTTTATAACTGAGCCAGGTGGGTCTATATGTTGAATCAATCCAAATGTCATTTTCAAACTGGTTTGATGGCAAACGCATTTCAAAATTTAAATCATTTAGCATGCTTGGGAAGAGCCGCTGCCCCTCTCATCTGTGCTGCCAGACCAAATGCACAGAGGGGCTTCATTTTGCTTTGATGTGCTTATGGAAATCCCATCAACATTAATGATACTCTGCATGTACCTCAGCAGGAAAACAGGCTTTGTAGAATGGAGCAATCATTTAGTCAGAAAACTGTGTATTTGCAACATTCCAACAAATGTGTATTATATGATTGCTTTAAAATGTTGCAGATGCTGCATTTTTAACTATTAGTAAGTTATTAGGTATTCAGCACAGAAATCACCCAGCATACATATATACAATGTTAGTATTGCCACATACTGCATTCTTAATAGTAACAAACATTTGCACATGAAGGTGTTTGCCTCTCCCTCATACTTTATATGCATATTTGCAAATGCTTTGAACATCTACTTTTTATACCCTCACAAGAACAGAGGGTACTATTTTAAACATAGTTGAAGCCCAAGCAGCTGTATTTGGTATAAAGTTAGGTGTGCCTAGTCAAACTGAAATTAATCAGTTTAAGAACATCTAATTCTACACAGAACTATGCTGCTAACCATTTCATTTTCAACACTTTGCCCTAATGATACTAATAGGTAGTAGGTAATTACTAATTTAACATAACTGGGGGAAAAAATTAGCAGTGTTGTTGATAGCTTCACATTCAAAATGTTAAAGTACTAATAAATGATATGATGTTGTGTGCCTTCAAGTTGTTTCTAATTTATGGAGACTCTAAGGCAAACCTATTATGAGGGTTTTTTGCAACATTTGTTCAGAGGGAGGATTGCCTTTGCCTCCCTCTGAAGCTAAGAAAGTCTGACTTGTCCAAAGTTACCCATTGTGTTTCTCAAAATTCAACCTGAAGCTGGGAAAACAAGTCAGATAGAAGGATATAAAGAAGAGTTGTCAAAATCCAATTCCAGGTTCAAAGAAAACAAGGCTAAGGGACTTTCCAATCTACACTATTATAGTGCCATTATTCCACTTTTAACATCCTGTGGAAGTCTGGGTTTTGTAGTTTACTGAGGCCAAAGAACTTCCTGGCTGAGAATTCTAAAGGCCCCTCCCTAAACTGCAAAGCCCACGATTCCATAGAATCTTCTCAGGCAACCAATCATATGAGGTCTTTGCCTCACACAGCCAATCATATCAGCTCAGTTCTTCCCCTGATACAGACAAACATACAAACTTTGACTTATATATTAGATAGACTGTACAGTACTTATTTTTTTAAATAGTGGCGTATGAGACTACAGTTCTGGAATGAAACAGAATACAACATGAACTAAAAGATACAGTGTTAGAAGCACAGGAAGGCATGCCTTAGGGTGCACATATAATGGGAATTGTTAGATCAAGGCCTGTATTATTTCTCAGAAAGTAGTTTGAGGCTGCTAGTGTCTGAGGAGAGTGGACAGCTCACTCCAAAATGTTACACCTTTGTTCATTTGCTAGTGAAATATAATACTTTGTCCAGATTCAGATATTTTAGCCTTGCTAGGCAGAATAGATTTTTGTCTTGTGGTTGTTTTGCAGGATATTGGCAGGCTAATAAAAACAAGGCCAAATATATTGATGCTGAGTAGTGAATGGGTGTACTGTATTTAGATAGTAAAACCTTCCTTCCAATTTTAATTTCCCAGATGCTACAAATATAAATATAAAAGCAAAGTACCATTCAGTGAAAAGGTATCTAGCAGGAATATCTCAGCATACTATATTTCAACAAAAGAACAAAACTGATACAGTTTTCATGTGCCGTAATATTCCTTTAGTGGGATGTCATTATTGTACAACCCTGTTTCATGCATATAAACTTAATTCTTCATTCCACTGAATTCAGTGGAGTGTGTTCCCAAGTGAGTGTACATAAGATTATAACATCAGTAATTTAACCTTTCTAGAAAATCACCAAACAGTAAAGGGAAAATCTGTCAGTTTTGCTCTCTCCTCTATCTGTAGAAATTTTAGTCCTCTAGTTCTTTCCATCCTGATTATGATAGTTAATGTGTGAGTTTTTATAAACTCTTACTTCCACATTTCCTAAGTCTATACATCCCTGCTAACTGTTGTATGTGCATGTGTGTCCTACGTGGGATTGCTGGTTAGATTTGAACCTTGTCTGGTTCAGGGCAGAAAAGTTTTAAAACCAGTGACTGGAAGGAAGTCTCTCAAATTACTTCCTGCAGTAGAGACAGACTACACCTTGTAAATATTTATAACTATTCAACAATTAATATTCTCTGGATGTAGGGAATCAATTTGTTACCGCAGTTTACGCCTACCTGGCGATAGCACCAGATTCACTTTGATATCATAATTCGGCCTTATTCTACCACCCTTCTCCACATGTTTGTGAGGCCTCCAGACAAGCAAAAAACTAGGCTCAGCATTTAACTGCTGAAATATTCTCAAACAATACAGGCAAGCCAGAAATAGCCAGATCGCCGCTACAGGGACCTCCCCGGCAAACACAACATTATGTATGCACGCTACCTACAAAAGGCTCCCTGCCCCGAGCAGGCAACTTGACAAAGGCTGAACCATACACTATCAAGCGTTGTGCATTTACATACTGGCTACACCATTGTTAATTCGGCTCTGATTCCATCATGCTAAATTGTGACCTTTTAGAGACATTGTCTCGCACTCAAAATTCATTGTTGTCCCCGAGTAAGGTATAGTCTGCAGTCACACTTCTCCCTATATAAACCCCTAATTCCAAGACCTTCCTCAGATCGCTCCCGAGTTCCAGACCACCTTGCTGCCACTTTGCTTGGCAAGCTTCCCCTCAGCTCCACGCGCTGAGCCACATCGAACCCCAGCATCACTCTCTATCTTCTTCCAGGCTTCAGGAACAGGTTTTGTATCACCCGAATCAACTATCCCTCTGAAAATCCTGCTATCTTACTCACACCTTTATTTTCCTTAGTTATCTCTGTGCGTGTGTTGCTTACATTGTCTGCCTGTATTTAATAAAGATCATTCATTACTCTCAAACCCGTCTGCTTCTTGACTTGGCCTGACCCAGTAAACACTGGGTTGCAAGATCCTGCTAAGTTACCCTGTCTCTCGTAACGCTAAAGCAGTGCTCTGAGCTAATTTTCCCCACCTATAGTTGAGCACATTCAGGTGTCCCTCACAGGACCCCCAGTAAACAGGGTAACAAGTTGGCCATTGAGAATACAACCCATGTATGGCAGTTTACCTTGGACATGCTATTGTATCATAGAATCATAGAAATGTAGAGTTGGAAGAGACCACATGGGCCATTCAGTCCAACCCCCTGCTATGCAGGAACACCCTCAAAGCGCTCTCGATAGATGGCCATCTAGCCTCTGCTTAAAAACCTCCAAGGAAGGAGACTCCACTGCACTCTGAGGCAGCAGATTCCACTGCCAGACAGCCCTGACTGTCAGGAAGTTCTTCCTAAGGTTCAGGTGGAATCTCCTTTCCTGCAGCTTGAATCCATTGCTCCTTGTAGGCAATAAGCCACGCTGATTTAAGACCACCTAAGGTGTATCATTGTCAGGTCAAACACTCTACAGTGTCTACTCAGTAGGGTGATTTGGCTCAGACATTACTTCTTGTTGTGTGCCTTCAAGTCATTTCCAACATATGGTGACCATAAGGCAACCCCGTCATGGAATTTTCTGGGGCTAAGATGCACCCAAGGTCACCCAGTGCATTTCCATGGCCAAGCAGGGAATCGAAACATGGTCTCTGTGGTCATAGTCCAACATTCAAACTACTGTACCATTCTGGCTCTCTTTCTCCAACTACTTCAACCATGTTATCCTGCCAACAAGGGATACAGTCCTCATGAACTGTAGGCCACTAAGGCAAAATGATGATAGCACATTGAACCCTGGTCTCCTGGGTGTAGCACACACGGCCCTCCCTGGATTGGGTGGCTGTGCAAGGTTCGAATTACGAAATGCTGGGAGGCAAGAACCAAGCCAGTTCTGGTCTTTAAGGATGCAGTTTATTAAGCAAAAAAGTAAAAAGAAAAACAAGAGGCACACAAGCATACATACAGCCTGACTCAGTCAGAAAGGCAAAGCAGGCGATGAGCAGCATTCTCTTTGTTTCAACAGATTATATAGGCTTTTCATGCATGAGTGGCAAAAGAGGCTGCCAATCTATCAATCCACCATGCCGAAATGGGCAGGAGGGGGGCTATCCCACCTTGGACACCAATTACTAAGGCACTCATGGGCCAGGTGTATGATAGGCTCGTGGTCAAGTCTCATTACCTGCCCAAGACGGCAGCAGACTGTCCCTAATCAGGCTTCACTCTCCCCTCCCATACGGGACGGCATGGGGAGTGAAGTACCCCTCATTAACATTCCTTGACTATTCTCACAGGTCTGTAGCATACAGGGTAGCCTGACCTAGCAACACAATAGCAAGAGCTAATCCCTCAAATATGCTCATTAGTGTGAAGGCAAGCTGAACTAAAATGTGTGAGTGTGGCCATTTCCGCACCCCTCCTGAAACTGCAAACCCCAGGATTCCAGAGGATGTTGAAAGTGAAATCATTGCGCTATAACAGACTAGTGCAGAAATGGCCTGTGTAACACAGGGCCTACTCAGAGGGCTTTGGGCCAAACACTGGGTCATAGCTCAACATTCAAACCACTATACCATGTTTGCTGTTAAGTATCTGATAATGTCTTAAGTACCTGATAATGTCTTGCAAGAACACCAGTTGAACACCCATCTGTGTTTATGGTTCTTTTATCTCAGAAGGCCAGTTTAAACTGAAGGGAACTTTCCTCACCCTATAACCATATAAACGATCATAGAACAGAAAGCTAAAATTGGTCTGGAGTAGTAATCTGTTTACTGCTTCTATCTTTGAGAAAGGCCTTTGATTATTGGGATAGAACGTCATTCTTGAATGTCTCTTGCTTAATTCATTAGGTGGACTTTGTGTAGCTCCTTTTGAGCTGAAACCACTGAAGCATGAGATTCTAGGGCAGTGGTTCTCAACCTGTGGGTCCCCAGATGTTTGTGGACTTCAGCTCCCAGAAGCCCCAGCCACTATGGTCAATGCTCAGGGCTTCTGGGAGCTGAAGTCCAAACACATCTGGGGACCCACAGGTTGAGAACCACTGTTCTAGGGTTATTCAGAGTCCCAGAACCAGGAATTTAGCTGTAAAATCTTCAATATTTCCGCACTAGGCTGTTACAACACTTTATTCCACTTTCAACATCCTATGGAATCCTGGGATTTGCAGAGAGGCCAGACCCTCCCTAAACTGCAAACCCCAGGATTCCATAGGATATTGAAAGTGAAATAATAGCGCTATAACAGCCTAGTGCAGAGATGGCCCTTGTTAATATAATTTCTGATCTAAGGTCCAGAGGGCATTGGTTTGCAGTGGTGGCTGGTGTCTTCCATGTCAGTGGGCAGTGAATCAGATCTGAATTGTAATCTGAACTTTAAAAATTCTACCCAATGTGCTGACTGTATTTCAGAGATAGTATTCAATTGCTTGGATAGCTTCATTAAAGGCTGGATTAACACTTGGAACAGTATTGTCCCCCTCACATGCAATTTACCGCTATTGTTTCTTCTCTTCTTTTTAGTGCTTCAGCAAGAAGTATAATACTTCCCAGCCTGTCTTCTGGGAAGTCTATCAGAAATCAGGATCAATAATCAATAATCTTTGTCATTCATAAAAATATTTTTTCTTTAAGTCTTTTTGTGCATGTACATGTGTGAAGGGTGAATATGTTTGAAAAAGAGTTTTGCTTTCCCCCACAAGCACCCTCTCTTCCCCCCCTTAGCAACCCCCAGAACTTAGAAAACCGGGACTTCCCAGATATTATCAGTGGCTGAAATCTGAAGCTAGCATCTCAGGCCTTGTGATAACAGCCTGGCTCCTAACAACTTGTTTGTTTGAGTTAAAATTTCCTCATTCTGTTAGCTTAACTGTGTTATCCTTCTATTGTTTGCTGTTTATGAAGCTCTACCACAGGGATGGGCAACTGCCAGAGGTTGGAAAGGCACATCACACACACCCTTAGGACCTTAAATTGGTTCACCCTTTATCCAATCATGCCCCAGTCTCTTATTTTTTGTTTTTAACTTTATTCCATTTTTTAAAAAAGTCAAATGACTCCCATGCATTGTAGGAGGAATATGGTCTCCCCCAATTTTTTTCCTAAATTCGGTACTTTCTGAATGTTTTAAAAGACTTTTCCTGGGCTTAAACTAGTTGGGGAGTGGGAATTAACTTGGTGAAATTGTTCTCTGCAATACTGAGGGGATAAGATATTGTAAAATATAAAATGAAAATAAAAAGGATAGACTGATGAGCCCTTGATGACCTCAAAAATGTCCTAAAGGGTCACACACAACTCATTTCTGCTCTACCATAATACTGGTTATTCCTTGTTATCTGTTCAGTAAAATTCCCCATTTATATAGCTGTGTGTGCATGTAGAATGTTGTGTCCCATCTGCCTAAAATGCACTACTGCCAAGAATCAAAGATCACTTGGAGGCACGAATACTCAGAACATATACACAGCCATTTACCTTATTAAGAAATAAGCTAAAACACAACATCATCAAAGACTTGCATTCTCCCTTAAGAACCTATCAGAATTTTAAGATCTGCTGAGGAGGCCCTTCTTTCTGCTGCTCCACTCTCACAGGTATATCTAGTGGGAACAAGAGGGAGGGTCTTCTCAATGGTTTCCCCCAGGCTCTGAAAGTCTCATTACAGACAGAAGAGACTGGCACTCTCTTTCTGCAGACAGGTGAAGGCCATTTTTGTTCCAACAGGCCTTTGAGAAGTGGACATACAAAGCTCTCCCATGTCTTCACTAGGCGAGCCTGGGATGGTAGTGGGACTAAGAGAAAGCCTGCAGATCTTAGGGCTCTGGCAGATTGAAAGTGATTTAAATTTTTGTACTTTCTACTTCTCTACTTTTAAAATATTTTTAAAAACTGTTGTAACCTACCTTGAGTTCTGAACTGGGGAAAAGATGGGATATAAATATTATTGTTTTTGGTTTTCTGGTGTTGTTGTTGATGGTGATGATGGTATTGTACCATCTCCACTGGCCAAATTCAAGAAGTACAGCTATTCCCTGCACAGAGAGGATCATATTGTACCTGACTTCCAAGCAGCTGTTAACAATGAAAAGCCTGTTGGAGAAAAGAGATGGCAAGGATGATTCAGCATTAAGATATTTGAATACAAGGACTTCAGGTCTTGTATTGAAGACGTAAGCATTCCAAGCCCTGGGTTTGGATCAACAAATCAAGCTATTTTGTTTTCTCCTGCATTCAGGCTTTTTTTTAAAAAAAAACCCATAGCTCTTTCCAATCTGAATAAGAAGAAGTTTTTTAAAAAAAAATTTAAAAAATGTAACTGAAATGCAATTTTCCCCCAGAAGAGGAACCATTCCAAGTAATTTTACATTGGGTATATGTACACTACAGAATTATAGTGCCATATTGCACTTTAAATAACATGGTAACATCCCATGAAATCCTGGGATGTGCTCTTTAGGGAGAGGTATTTAGAATTTTCAACCAGAAAGCTCCAGTGCATCACCGAACTCCAGGATTCCACAAGAAGTTGCTGTAGCAGTTAAAGGGGAATATAGCACTTCATATGGGTCGTGTGAATGGGCACACTGTCTTTGGAAGATGACTTGCTGTGTGTGTGGTGTGACTCTGAAACAAAGCAGGCTATTGTTTGCAGGAACAAATTGAGATACTGGGAGAATGCTTTCCACCATTTCCAAATTCAGGGAATAAAAGCCAGAAAAATGCTGACAGCAAATCTCACCCTTGAGGATATTTAGAAGCAAATCCATCATCTGTAAGCTGGAATGATAAAAACCATTAGCTATAAGGGATGTACTTCCTGTCAATTTTCCAAAAGAGAAAATGTATTTACTGAAAAGATAAACTAACTGTCAAGCAAAGAAGAAGGTCTTATCACTAAGAAGATTAATCACTGCAAGATAGTACTGTTGTGGTTTACAAGACCACTAGGTACTATTGTCTAGCAATGTATTTTCACACATTTCTGCACAGAACAAAGTGCACATATGGTACACATACAAAATTTGTGAAATTTGGCAAGAGCTTATAAGGCTTCATTCTTGACTCTCCAGTACAATCATTGTGCCATAGTAATTTTGCATGTAAAGAACTGTAATAGATAAGTGCATCCAGCCCCCCCAAAAAAATCATCACCATTTTTCAGTCTGTTACCTATTCCCAATAAAAAATCTTTTACAAGACCTCCAACATGTCTGAGTCCAGGGGAAGTTCACTGCTGCTAATCTTAATTTTGCCCCTCCTTCTTCTCCATCCCTTTTCCCTCGTGTGTTATGCTTTATTTTGATTGTAAGCCTAAAGACAGGAACTGTTGAATTACTATTTCTAAGCTACTCTGGGACTCTTTTTTAAGCTAAAGGGCAAGGTTATAAATGTTCCAAACACACAAACAATATTTCTCTCGTGGACACATTTCATTGGCAATAGATTTCAGAAGGTCCTGTGTGTATTAATTATTTAGCGTAATATTCAATACAGCCAAATATATCTATCACCATTTCTGCATGATGACATTCACCCATGTCATCCCCTTGCAATCCCAGCAGCACCTTTGCCAAGAAGGGAGCTCTGCAGGAACACTGCCCTCTGGATCTGACTGGATCCCTGTGAAAGGGAGTGTGAGGGACATGTGTCTGCCTTTCGCAGCACAGCCAGACTCTTTTCCATGCTGTGCTGGGGATGGAAGCACCTCCATCATGCTTCCTTTCCTTCTGCATGGCAGGTAACTAGGGCAGCATTGTGTAATTGCAGGTGTTTAATGGATTTAATCCATTAAGCGAATAGCCCGCAATCACAACACATGGGAACAGAATGGTAGTGGGACTGTGACAACGTTGCATGAAAGCAGGACTTGTGAATTGCTGCCATCCCGTTCCCATAGCGGGACTGCGATTCCATGCAGAAATGGCCTTTGTCTTTTACTTTCCTTCTTGAATGAATCATCTCCCTCCCTCTCTCCCTCCCTCCCTTCCTTCCTTCCTCTCTGCCCAGTTTACTGCTTCCTGTGCTGTCTCTTGCTTATGCTTTGTATTCCCTCTTCCACTGACTCCTAGCTTCTATGTGCTCTTCCTAGATGCATCTCTTCCTGTTCCCTAGCTCATTGGCTTGTTTCCTTCTCCCACATATGTTCCAGTTTTGCTTTTATTAAACTCCCTGCTTCTCCAGCACTTACTTCACAAAGATGGGCAATTGAGGGAATCATAATGAAAAACAATTTGAATGAACAATATTCTGCCCATAAATGGTAATAAATAGGAATGTTCCATATAGAACAATATCAAAACACTGTTAATGCATTTCTCATAGTAAAAGAGAACAATTCATTCTAATCAGAGTCTTGAAAAGTTTAATAATACTAATGAGAAAACCTCTTGTTTCTAGAACTAACATTAGCCAATGTGAAAGAATGTGTGTAATTGTTTTCACATTACTCTTGAAGTGTGTCTTCACGATAATTGAAATGTTAGCTGAGATCCTGCATGAGACATGTTGCAATTCATGTCCTGATCTGACCCCATAAAACCCACCTTAACTGCCAGGTAGCCATACCAAGCAAAAAAGTTCTGCAGCAGTGTAGGGTGCTGAAGGGTGATGTATCCAGCCTGTGACAGAACCCTTCAGCAATCCCTGATTCTGCTTGTCACACCATAACTTGCTGGAAGGTGGGGGCTGAACATCATACTTCAATGCTTTGCTCACCAGCACCACAGAATTCCTTCAGTTAGTTTGGCTGCCTGGCTTTTAAGGTTTTAGGGGTATTTGTTATTGTGGAAATGGTGTCACAATTGTAAATGTGGTTATGAACAATTGTGAGAGTATACATCTAGCTTATAACACTGTAACTGCTTAATCCCAGTAGGGATGAGCCAACAGAATCCTCGAATCCTTGGCAAGGATTCAAGATTTGCGAATCCAAATCCCTGCGCCAAAATATGCAGACTGAATCTTTCAAATCCACCAACCAAATAGTTTGTTGGAGACCAGGATGCCTGAAAACCTGAGAGACCAGACACAAAAGGAGATGGCAAATAGGTAAGTTTTTCCCTTGGTGTAATCATGGCCTTTTTTCTAACACTTTCAAAAATTACATCTGGGGTTGTATTCCAAGATATTTAAATTGAACATTTAATATTTAGGTTCAGTACTTGACTGGAAAGTACAGGCTTGAGATTTCAAGGACACCTGAAAGATTCCTTTGCATAGCTCCCTTGCAAAGCTCTTCAGACATAATTCTGGGGTTTCTAGTTTTACAAGGTGTCACAGCCTTCTCTGCCAAAGTGTGCTGGTGCATCATCAAACTATAAACCCCAGGACGCAGAAGGAGCTATGCAAAGAAAATCCAGTTTTGACCTGGATTATCTCTCTACTGTAGTATGTGGCCCTGTTTACACAGGCAGGAAAATGTAGGATTAATCCACATTTTCCTGCCTGTGTACAAATGACCTTCATGTCATTTTCAATCTGGAGAGATCCTGAGGCAAAACTATGTCCTGGCCAGATTTCTTTAGAGGGAGGTTTGCCTTTGCCTAGGCTTTTGCTAAGGTTGAGAGAGTGTGTCTTGCCCATGATTATCTTCTTTCCTTTGCTTTATATGCTCTTTTTAAAAAAAGAATTCAGAAGATTTGAGATTCAAGAGATTCATGGACTTACAGAACCTTCCAGGGATTCGGATCCGGATTCATAAAATTCTGGATTCATCCCATCCCTAGATCCCAGGTACTGTTTCCCAACTTATAAAAAGAATTATGCACTTGTTGTTTATTGTTGTTGTTGTTGTGTGCCCTCATGTTGTTCCAACTTATGGTGACCGTAAGGCAAACCTATCCCAGGGGTCTCTGAGGCTAAGAGTGTGTGATGCACTCAGGGTCACCCAGTGGATTTCCATGGCCAAGTGGGAATTGAACCCTGGTCTCCAGAGTTGTAGTCTAGCGCTCAAGCCATTACGCTATATTGGCTCAAATATACACTTATATAACTGTAATAAAATGTTCATTGACAGTAAGCTGAGCAATGAAACTTTTGTTTACGTATATTTTGTATTTTCTATTTTTCTGTTGCACTTGTCCTGATATTTCTTTTATTCTGGAAGGGCTACATAAGCAAGGACCCCATGGCTGCCAAGAGCAAAAGGATCTCAATCTTGACTATGTTATTTGTTTTAACAAACAAATGTTTCTTTTGTTGTTGTCATGTGTCCTCAAGTCAACTCCAAACTATGGCAACCCTGCACTAGGATTTTCTTAGCAAGGTTTATTCAGAGGGCATTTGTCATTGCCTTCCTCTTTGGATGTGACTTGCTAAAGATTATTCACAGGTGCCCCATGGCTGGGCAGGGATTCAAACCCTGGTCTCCTAGAGTCCTAGGCCATTTCCACATGGGGGTAAAACCCCACGGGGAGATGACCGGACACAGAGGTCGTCCTCACCGCGGGGTGCGCTAGAGCGGTTGGAAACGGTGAGGCCTCACACCTCAAACCGCTGTAGCGCAGCCGCAGGGGTGGCACTGTGAGTTTTATAAAAAACATCTTCCCAAGTGATTTTTATGAAACTTGTCCGTGCTGCTCCGTGGTAGCCCCCAGTGAATAACTGCAGAGACGCGGTAGCGCATCTCTGCAGATCTGCCCAGGGGCGGGCTTCCGGCTGGCGCGCTGCCCTGATTGGCGGAGCGCCGCTGGAAGCCGCCGGCCGCCATTTTGGATGCCGCGAACGCCGCCGAAATTCGGCAGCGTGTGGAGCAGGGAATCCGCGCTCCCTGCAGGGACGGAGCAGGGACGGAGCAGGACAGAGCAACACACTACCAGGTAAGCTCCGCCCCTGTGTGCACAGCCTCGTTTCGCCCCCCCCCCCGTGAGGAAAGGGCCCTAGTCCAAACTCAAGCCACTACACCATTTTCAGTCTCAGGTTTCTTTTTCACTCTTTGGATTAATTAGCTGCTGCTCTTCAATACAGAAACTCTGGATAAGCGCAAGTGCTTTCTCGGTCCTGAAGTCAGCACCTTGTCAAGATACCCTTTAAACAGGGCAGTTTAAAGTCTTTGCTTTAAACATGGTCCAATCCTGAAGTGTTTTCTCAAAGTAAATCAGCAGATTAGAGTGTCACCTGGGCACTTTCTCATGGAACTCTTTGTTCTAGGAACCTCAGTCTAATCATCTCTTGGAAAGATGGCTTATGTAACATCTAGTCAACTAGTCTTAGCTCAGCCAGAAAGCCAGGAATCTAAAAAGAGCCTCTTATTCATCCCATAGTACCAAACTACTGCACATTTTATTTAAATCTGTGAGAGTTATTGCCCTAAAGTTTAGGCCAAATATAATTGCTGTTGCCACACTATATGCTGTTAGGAATGACTACACAGTTGAAAGATCTACCCAGGGTCATCTGGCTTGCACCCTGTTCCTCATGAGTATTTCCTAGTGTTATCACATTTCTCTGATGCCTAATCTACATTTCCAGAGCCAGAATTTTCTTCTTTTCCATGTGGTACACTGCTGCCTTGTTTAGCCAGATAAAGACAGAACTGCCTTTGACCCATAGCTTTTGAGACAGACCTCAAGCTCCTTCCAATGGTTCCATCTAATCACAGTGGGCACTTCAGTATTTGCTTGGAACACCCATTTGTCCTCCCTAGTTAGCCATGTGACTGCAAGTGGGACTATAAGGGAACTCTGCCTTATAGTTAGTCAAACTGCTTTATCTATCATTAAGGTGTTATGCTAGGTACATGGACGCTTGGAAACCTTCACTTCCATTCCTCTGCTTTGTAAGTTCCCTCATCTTTCTCCATCTTGGGTGGAGGAGAGACAGTGTATTTAATGGTCTCCATTGCAAAGGATGCGTCAGAAAGAAAGAAGACAGTAGAAGAGTTGTGGACAGAATAGTCTCTCTGCCAGCAGAGAACTGCAGTTGTCAGTACTGCCAACAGATGATTATATTGTTTAACCCATACATTTAAAAAGTTAAAAAAAGAATACATTTTATTAATATTTATAAATCAGTTTCTAAGGCCCTAGATAACTAGAAGAGAAGCAACTATAGCTAGTATTCCAGTCTGGTGGTCTATCAGGAGAAAAATACACATTTCTAGGTGGACTAGACTAGGAACATTCAGACACTAGCTTTTAAACTTTGCTTTTAGGGCAGGGAATGTATTTCAAAGTCACTAAGGATGTTTGTCTTTGACTTTATGTAGATCTTAGAACTGGCTTATTGTTTTCCACATTTTAGTTCTAGTTCTAAGAAAGGCAGAGCTAAATTTTTACTTGAGAGACTCTGAACTTTAAAGTCATTTTTTGGTGGGGAGGGATTCAGCTCTCCATTCAAGAAAAAAAAAGTCTGAAAGTTGTAATTCTCTTATGTTTTCTATTACTGGGCTTTTCAGTAGCTTGGAGCCTCATTACAAACACACTTTTATGAAATCGATGTTTCTTCTGTAGCATTCCTGGTAATGAAAGGTGGTAAATAATTTTAGTTGTGAGCTAGACCCCTTCCAGGGTTCAGATCTGATTTATTTGAAACAGGTGCACACAGGTATTAAGAAGAACGTATGTTCACCTACTTTGTAATCACTTTAAACCTTAGCTTTGCTAGCTAGGGGACCTTTTTACTACATGGCTTTTTTCCGATCAATAGGCTGACATTCTAATAGTTAAAGACTCTCTTGCCCAGTGGCAAACCTGCACACAATTTATGTTAGCTTTTTCAATGGCACTTTCCCCCATACATGTGAAATTGGAAACAATATATTTGATGGCTTTGTTGGCTTTCTCTTAAGCCACACTGTTTTATATGCTGTAACAAAGATTCCTGTATATAGTCTGATACTTATAACTGAGTTGGAAAGTGGATGGGGATCCATTTATTTGTTTACTTGTTTAATGCACTTCTTAGCCAGCTTTCAAGACTTCGGCCATCCTAAGCCAAAGCTCAATATAAAACATCTAATACTGTATCAATACAATAAGCTCATCAAATGATAAATTAAATTTTGCCAACATAGGAATAAACCAGTAACAAAACCAGAATTGATAATAAAAAAATCCTTTCAATTAAAAGCAACTACCGTCACAATTTTGCAAAACCTTCTTAAAAACAATATATGGAGGCAGCCACATGTCTTTTAGTAGAGATTTCATTACAGCAGGGGCTACCACTGAGAAAGTCCTATGACTAGTGTCTGCCAACCTCACAGATTTTAATGATGAGCAATTGAGTAGGGCTATTGTCACTGGCATTATCATATGATCTGTATAATGGTGTAGGTACTACTTCTAATAACCTGGATGTTGCTAATTTTGCTTTTAAGTAAGGCCTAAATTCTATTTATGTACTAACTGGCCAACTTCTTGTCAACACCTGGAAAGATTTTAGAGCAGATTGTTGAACACTCAAGCCATTTCCACATGATGTTGCTGTCCTGTGATGGGGATATGTTGGCAGTGGTCCGCGAGTTGTGCTTTTGCATGACATCATCACAGTCCTGCTGCCAGCGTGTCCCCACCCATCGCAATCATGGGATATTCAGTTAATGGAAAAAATCTGTTAATGGTCTGCTATCTTGCGATGTTCCCATAGCCAGCGGCTGTGTAGAACAGGCAGAAATGTGATCTAAGTGCTTCCTTCCCCAGTGCAGCATGGGAAAGAGGTCGGCTGTGCTGTGGAAGGAAAGTGCATGTCACTCGTGTTCCCTTCTGCAGGGAGCTGGCCAGGTTTGGAGGGGAGCATTCATGTCGTGCTCCCATCTTGGCAAAGGGGCTGCTGAGATCATGATGGAATGTCACTGGAAGGAGGTAAGTAGTGGAAATAGCCTCAGTCTGTGAACACTTAGACAGAAATGCTGTGATTACTAGTAGCTAACATGGCTTTCTCCAAACCAGTCATGACATACTAATCTTATCCCTTTTTTGATAGAAGCACAAACTTGGTAGATCAGGGATCTAATAATCTGGACACCATACTGCTATTGATGCAACCAAGAATCTCATTGGCTGTCTTAGCTTTCTTTTGGTCAACAGTTTTTAATTTGTCTTCTTTGCTTTTGCTTTTGGCTGCTATGTATAGGATTTTTTCTTCTTTTTTTTGGCTATTGTTCATATTATCTAGTTTTGTGTGCTCATGTGCCTCCAAGCTGCCTGTCAACTTATGGCAAGCCAATGAATTTCGTAGTGGTTTCTTAGGCAAGGAATACTCAGAGTTGGTTTTGCAGGTTCTTTCCTCTGAAATATAGCCCACAGCACCTGGTATTCTTTGTTGGTCTCCCACCCAAGTGCTAGACAGGGCTGATCCTGCTGAGCTTCCAAGATCAGACAGGATCTGTTTCCTTTAGAGTATTTAAGACATGTTCATCTTGTTTTAGCTGTCACCATTTGTTCTTGGGATTTCTCTTGGTTTGTTTGTTTTTGGGGGTTTTGCTATTACCTTCCTTAGTTTTATTGTTGGCTTTATTAATCATATTAATCACATTATGCCTTTAAAATTGTTTATACATCATCAGATTTATGCATTGGTAGCTTCCAGGGGAAAGGCTTGTCATAAATGAAAGATTACAAATTAAATAAACAAACAAACAAACAGATATTCAGCCTCTAAATAGACACTACTTCTATCTACTGCACGTATTAAAAACTAATCACAGGAACAGCCTGTTATGTTACAAAACCTTGGAAAATCCATTTAAAGAGGAGGAGGAGGAGGAGGAGGAAGAGGAGGAGGCACTAAGTTTGTGACTATGAACAAATAAATGGTCATGTTTATATTAGTGAAGTTACAGCCCAGACAGAGTGAGCTCAGACCACAGAACACCGTTTTGTTAATGTCAAGTATGGCCTACTCCAAATGCAAAAAAAATGAAAAATGTACATGCAGCAATGGTTGAACACAAATGCTTGCTTTAACCAATAAGCTATCAGACAGAAACACAGTGAAAAATGTGTATTCTGATCTTCTTAGACTATGACCACTGAGGAATTTATGTCCTGTAACTGTTTTTTTCTAGTTAAGTTTGGCCCTTTCTGCATGAGGCGAGTGAATTGTTCCGTGCCATTACTTACCAGCTCTTCTTGGGTCCAAAGTAACACACACTGTCCCTTGAGCCCTTCTGCAGGGCTCCTCCATTGGTGCAGGGTGAACCAGAGCAGTGCGAAATCTGTAGATCCGCACTGCTCCGGCTCAAAATGGCAACTTCCGGAGTCTTTGTGGGAGTGGACCAACTGCTGACGCTGGCCACGCCCACAGCCCACCCTCCACTGATCGCAGGCTCGCATTGGTGCGAGCCTGCACATCTGCACAGGTAAGTAGGAACGCAATGGTACATTCCAGAAAATGTAAAGACCAGAATTTCTGCAGGGAGCTGGCCAGGTTCGGAGGGAGGACCACTTGGGGGCAGGTTGGATCAGACTAAGGTGCAGAGCTAAGTTAAATAGTCTGCGCCTAGTCTGATCCAAGGTGTGGACGACGTCCGTGCCAGGACGCCTTGGCCTGTTTTAACTGCCTCATGCGGAAAGGGCCATTATTACTCTTCATGACCTCTAATGGCAAAGGCAAAAAGAGCTGATTCTTTGGCAAACAGTTTTAAATCCTTTTCTTATAATAATGGAGTGGGCAGGTTACAGCTTATTCAGTAAAAGCAGTTTATGTATATGTTAGAGAACAAATAAAAGTTTATTGTAATTAATTATCTAGTTTTACTTTAGTTCACTTTCACTTGAAGAAAACCTCATGCTGTTTTATTGTAGTTAATAAAAACTAATCCATTAGGCAATGTGATGGAATCTTAACATAATACAGACCAAATCTGTGTCCCCTTAAGTTACAAAGCAATTTATATGTAGATGACACCATTTTATATCTCTTTTAGTATAATTTACTTTGCATTTTCAGATAGTATAAATGAGTTCTTTTTCTTCTTGGAAAACAACTATGAAGTTCAGAAGCTTCCTCCCATAACACACAATGTGTTTTGGGAAAGAAAGAAAACTTTGAAGTTCTTTGGGTTAAAGTGTTATCTAAAGTACACAATGAGCAAGTCAACCAATAATTCACTAAAGCCAATATTCTGTTGGATGTCTATATCAGCATAATTGTTCTAGTGAAAGCTAAGGAAGTGCAGACAAAAACATTTGTGGGTATACCTGTGGTGAGGGAAGGAGAGAACAGTCACTGTTAGCCTAGTTGGGAAGTGAAGGCTACTTATTTCTTTATGAATCTGAGATTTCTGACAATGAGTCTTCAGAAGCAAGATCGTTAGGAAGAACGTCCTAGAAAACCATCCGTACCTTCTACTGTCCAATGGACATTTCTGCTAGAGTAAGGATTTCTTGCCTAATCCTAGCCTCCTAAGATTGCTCTACAGATTGAAAACTGGAGAGGATTCTTATACTTTAATGGTTGTGCATAACAGGGAATTTCAGCAAGGGGTATTTTCCACACAACTAGATTGCAAACAAGGCATGCTGAATTTCCCTCTTCTATACAATAGTTAAAGATATAGGAACCCTCTCCAGTTTTCACTCTTGTAGCCTTATAAGACCCTAACTTCAGCATATTTTGAGCAAAGATTTTAAGTCTCCAAATATTTAGCTATCCCAGGTAACCACTCTTATCCAGTGAGGAAAGCAGGATATTTTGGAAGGAACTAATATGGAATCTTCCCAAGGAAATGCTGTGCTTTTTGTTTCATAGCCTAATCCAACTGTCTAGACTGTAATCCCTTTTAAAACAATAGAATCCACCTGATCATAAGGGGAATTGGGATGTCTGGGTGGTAGAGTCAGTTCTTCCAATCTCTGTCCCTGACAGAGATTCAGCAGGTTTGCGATTATTGAATCATAGAGTTGAAAGAGACCACAATAGCCATTGAGTCCAACCCCTTGCCATGCAGAAACATACTCAAAGCACCTTGTGCAAATGACCATCTAGCTTCTGTTTAAAAACTTCTAAAGAAGGTAACTCCACCACATTCCAAAACAGCATATTTCACTGTTGAACATTTCTTACTCTCAGGAAGTTTTCCTCATGTTTAGGTGAAATCTTTTTTCCTGTAATTTGAATCCATTGCTCTGTGTCATAGTCTCTGGAGTAGCAGTAAACAAGCTTGCTCCATTCTTTTACAAAACTGAGCATGGACAGCTGTGGCTGATCCACACAGCCCTGTTGCATGAATCTAAACCAAACTTCTTGTGCAGTACCTTATAGATATGTTTAGCTACAGTTTCCATCATCCCCAGCTGGTATTGTCTACATGACTGGATACTATGGGAATTATAATCCCATACATCTGGAGAATGACATCTTGGGGAGGACTGGCTTAAATCTTTTGCTGATGTTTCACATTCCACATGTCATATCTCAAATCAGACCTATAGACAGAGTTAGCACTTGAAAGTAAAAAGCAGGATGACCTGAAGGAGGCATCTTAAATTTACATCAATATTTCATAACCTCAACACAGAGTGTCCTTATTTGTGTGTTCTATCTGAACCCTGTTTCAAACTTGGCCATCTTTCAGGTCCTATCTTTCAGCAAAGTAGCACCAATGAAAGAGCACCAAACAGAGAAAAAGCACAAACAGAAAATTGCTTCCGTACTTTCAAGAAGTTAAATGAAGAAAAAAAATGCAGACAATACAGCAATATATCCCAAAGGCTCAGGGTAATTGATGTTAAGCTGAGTTTTTGGTCTTGCAGTTATTTTGCATCTAAGGCTGTTTACACCCTACATTGTTATAATGCTATTATTCCACTTTCAACATCCTGTGGAATCCTGAGGTTTGTAGTTTAGGGAGGGGCATTTAGAATTCTCATCCAGAGAGCTCTTTGACCCCAGTAAACTACAAACCCCAGACTCCACACAGTATTGAAAGTGGAATAATAGCACTATAACAATGTCTTGTGAAAATGGCCTAAGTTTCCAGAAGTACTAGCCAATATGTTAAACGATCAGGGATTCTAGAGTGTAAACATCTGGAATTCCAAAGATCTAAAGGACCTACTTGTTGCCTACTACTTGAGAATGCCTTTTCTTTTTCTGATAAAAATTCCTGAGAATTTTCCTTCTCTCACTGATGTAGAAAAAGGTGGACACGTCTCAGAATTGTCTCTAAATGATTTACTGTATGATTTCATTGTGTTGCGTTGCATTGCATTGTGTTGTGTTGTGTTGCATTGTAATGGCTCCCATTTTTCTGGGATGGTGCTAAGTACGTATTAGGCGCTGTCGAGGATGTAAAATTTGGCCAGGTTACCAGTATAATTACTGCTGCTGTCACCTGCAGTGGCAGCAGAAGAGAAAAGTGACATGACAAGACAAAACAAAACAAAACCTTAGGAAAAAAAGACCTTAAAGTGAGATGAATGGTGTGCTGCTACTACTAATGATGAGCCTTGTCCTTAGAAACTGATGCAGATTCTCTTGTCCTTATAGCAAAAAAAAAAAATCAGTAAAATGATTCATTCAGTTTCTTTGCCCAGAGAGTTAAAGAAGTTGAAGTAGTTAGTTGGACACTGCCCTACATGAAGTTTTAAAAAGGGCACAAAAATTAATTGAAGCTTCTGTAATGGACAGCAGCATGCATAGGAGTGGGCTTCAGCATACTGAAGTTAAGGAGCAACTGCAGGGTTTGTTTTATTTTTTCCTCCCACAGAAGAAACTCCTGTTCAGCTACAGCTCACAATCATTACACTTTCTTGTAATATGGCTTCCAAGATTATGTTGGAAAAACAGCTTTATTTTATTGCTTCATAGTCTGCAAATACACAGAGTATATAGTTATTTCTCTGGGTCTGAAATAAGAGTTCTAAATCCGTTCATTAGTCCCAACTAGAGTAAACCCCCTGAATCAATAGAATGAGCAGATGTGTTGCTTTTTCAAGTTTCAATGGATTCAGTGAGTTTGCTTAATTGGGACTTAACAATTGGATTTAACTTAAAGTCATTTGGAGATTGTGAAAAAATTCTGTTTCAACGTACACTGGCATCACTTCTTATTGCACCAGAATATGTACTTTTTTGACCATTGTAGAAGGAGGTGTCCAGGTTCTTCCTTGTGGAATAACCTTCCACCCATCCCCACAATCTCAGCTTGGTGGCACTGGGGCACACATACACAGCCAATTAGTGGCTGGGATCTCCTAGGCACAATCTGGCTGCAGTTACACAGTCTGGAAAAAAAATAGCCATCGTCCTCCCAGACCTTCAGCATAGTCAGTGGAGGTCTGGGACAATGATGGCCATTGCTTTTTCCCATATGGTAATCCAGGAGCCAGATAGTATATACAAGCATCTTCCACCGCTCCCAACTATAGATTGACCATTGGGCTGTGCTCTAATGTCTTTAAACTGGTTGCCATGAGCTGTGCCAAAGAAGCATTAAGCATGATGAAAATGATGTTTCCATTTTTTTTCACAAAGAACAATCCCATATTTTCCAAAGAGAATTCTCTCACAGTACTATTACCCTGGCCTTTGATGGTCAGGTTGCTTTATGCATGAATCTTCTAAGTCCATTCTGATGGTATGATGTCTAGATTGGAAGGATCAGGCCTACACTCATCGGGATCTATCTGTATATGCAAATCAGGTTGCTTAACGAAGGTATGTCAGATAGGCTTGCTGTGAATCAGAAAAGTTATGCATCATCTCAGGCCATTTCCGCACTAGACTGTTATAATTCTATTATTCCAGTTTCAACATCCTATGGAATCCTAGGGTTTGCAGTTCAGGGAGGGACCTTTGAGGAAATGGCCTCGGTGCGGAAATGGCCTTAGTCCCTTCACTATAACCCACTTCTTCAACCTCTGAATAAAACACTGCTTCTTAATGTGGAATTTTAAATACCATAACTTTGCTGAGGCTAAGTTTCTGCATCCAGTCAGTTTTGGCACACCCAGTTTAGAACTTGCAAAAAAAAAAAAAAAGTTTGCTGGGATAAAATCTGTACTGAGCACTTGCTTAATAGCTACACTAAGTTGCGCCAACAGGCTTTACAAAAGAAATGACAACAGGCACAGTACTCACAAAGTGCTTAAATACTTTATTCTCTGCTTTAGTCTTCTTAGGGCATTTGCTCATCTTTTTATTCTTTGATCTCCCCAGGGAACCATTCAACTAACTGGCTTTTGAATGAGCTTCTGTCTTTTCTTGTTTTGTGCAGAAACTTTCTGGACCATAGCCAATCATAAGTAATACCTCAGTGGAGAGAACAGTTACCTAAATATACATTTTTAGAATGAATGTAAAACTTTTTGAAAAATCACAAAAAAGTAAGCAGAGCAGACAGACATCTTCAACTGCTAAAGGAGAATATCTCTTTATTGAATAAACATAACCACAGGGAATATTCCATATATCCACTTAGAAGGAATTCCTCCTGTTTCTCTTTTCTCCCGTGTTCTTGTAACAGAACATGATTTCCAGAGATTTTCATCTCTCAGCATCCCAGGGGCACAGAGTCCTGGGACATTACCTTTCCAGGATAAGCTGGTGAACACAATATGAATACCAATGCCCTGTGAAAAGTATATTTCCTAGTATCCCTGATGTACAGCAACTCAAATCTAAGCCAGAGCAAAATTTTCACAGTAAATGGTACTCATTTCATAATATGAGTGTGGATTATGCAAACTGTAAGTAACGTCCTGACTCAAAAAAGTTTAGTACAAGAGATTGTGCTTCAAGCTGCATCCTGTTCCAGGTGGCAATTCAGTTCTTAGTATTTCTCTTTTCTGTCAAGGCTATGAAGTATGTGCAGAACATGGGGATGGAAGGAACTTGAATGACAGCAGATAGGTATGGGGCCCATTCTATGGGTTTGCTTGGGGTACAGATGAGGTATGTTCTCTGAAACCATAGGGCTAGTTTCATCTTACAAATGAGGTTAGAAATCTCCTGCACCACTGGACTAACCCCTTTTGAAAATTGGGAAGGGTTACTTTGTACTGTGACCCAAAAGAAGGAATAGTGGTTCAAGTATTCATTTTTTGCATGTTCAGAACCAAACATAAAGAATATTCAGAAGTTTTGAGCAATGCTGCTTGAACATGTTGACACACCCCCATCAGCTGCTGTGAGGGTGATTTTTGGTAGTTGTTTTTTTTTTTCAAAAAATAAATAAAATCATTTACATCCAGAAATTTTTTAATGCAAATTCTCATTTTTGTGAATACATTTTTTGTAAGCATACTTCCAGAATGCAGAAAATCATTCCAATGTGTACAATCCCCAAACCTTGAAGTATAACACAGTAGGGTGAAGGCAATATTATACCTTTCTCAGTACACTGCAAGAGGTAAAATACTAGAAATCCTAAATTATTTGCCTGAAATAACTGCCTCTGGCATGGATTTTACTCTGATTATAGGTGTTCACATCCAACTATGGCTGTGAAAAATCTGCCATAATATTTTTCACATTTCAGAACCATTTTTGCCCCCCAAAAAAAGTCATTAACATAATGCCAAAAGAAATACACAAAACCATATTATGATTCATAAAACAGGTTTGAAGAATTCTGACCAAAACCCCCCAAATGTGGGGGGGGGATTCAAAAATCTGCACAAGCTGTCGTAATCTTGCCCACTAAAGAGAAGACTTTTCTTTTTTCATATAAATATTTTTATTATATTAAAAAAAATCAAATACAATAATATGAAGGAAGAAAGAAAACAAAAACATATAATAAACTGTCATATTCCTTTAGGTTGTTTTCCATACTTACGTCTTGTCCTATCTACCTTCTTCTATATTTGTATATAATCTTAGTTACAGATACACTTGTATAACTTACAAATACATAAATACACACACTACTCCCTACTTATCTTTGTCCAGTTTATTTATGCAATATATTTAATTTGTGTTACCTCTCTATCTTCCTTCTTCTTTCAGTATTGCTACTCCCTTCTAATCACACTCTGATTTGTAACATTATTTAGCATTATTTCACATTATTTATACCTCCCCGTCTCTTTAATATCTTAACGTTGGACCACTCAAAATATCTCGTACCTTTTCTCTCCCCAAAATACCATTTTCATTTTGGGTCAATATCATTTTCCCTATTGTTACTCTGCTGTGATTCTTAAGACCTTATGTAAATATAATATTTCTGTATCTTTTTTTAAGATAATTTACTATCGGCAACTATGCTGTCTCGTAAATGAGTCCTTTTTCTTCATTCAGTAATTTATATAAGTAGTCACAATTCTTTATATCATAAAGCAACGCAAGCCACTCCTCAATATCTGGAATATGTTGATTTTTCCAAAATCTTGTATAAACAATTCTGGCAGAGGTGACCATATACAGTACAATCTTCCATCTGTTTTTAACATTTAGTTGTTGTATGTTAGGTATTATGTTCAATAGAAACAGTTTCAGAAGAACTGGTATATTTATTTCAAATATCTCTTCCATAATTTTATTAACAGTATTCCAGTACATTTTAGCTTTCTTACACGTCCACCATAGATGGTAAAATGTGCCCTCTTCTTTTCCACATTTCCAATATTCTTTTTTCCCAGTTTTGTACATCTTATCAAGTTTAGACGGACTCAAGTACCATCTATGGAACATTTTCAGATAATTCTCCTTGAGATTCTGAGAGACCATGATCTTCTGCATTCTCTTCCAACTTCTCTCCCAGTCCTCAAAGGGTATCACTTTACCTATATTTGCTGACCATTTCAACATTGTCTGTTTAATAGTTTCTCTTTCTATTTCTCTACTTATTAAGAACTTATATATTTGGGACATCACCTTTCTTGGTCTTTCAAAAACAGCTATTTCGAACTCATTTTTTTCTTCTTTTCAAATGGTTTGTTCTGTCATTTGAAAACATAGTAAAGACAGAGTTGTATGCTTAGTAACAGCAGAAGTGTTTGGGCAAATTCAATTAAAATAAAATATCTTGGCCAGCATTCAACTAGTTTTAGTTTATCTGCATATATGACAAGCATCCTGCTAATAAGGAATGCTGAATAACTACACTCTAGCAGTAACTTAGGATGCACACTGAATTTATCCTGCATGAATGGGAAAAGATTTCATTTCTATTGCTTTTTGATGAATGTATGAAGATCTGTACATTTCTTCATGTTTGCAATGGAAACCACTTGAGCTTTCAAAAAATTCAAACTCAGGGCTATTTTTCTATTTCTGTGGATGATCATGCTTCAACAGACAGTGATGAACTCCATCTTGACTGCAGGAAGATTGCTATTCAGTTTAAAAACCATATGATTTGAAAACTGGTTAAATGTTTTGCCAAGTCAATGCTTCACGTACAGACCACCAGTCGTTTCTGTTCAGTTAAACTCTATATTATCATTCTGAAAAAAAATTATGATGCCTACAGTCCCAGACTTAAAATATTCACATGAAACTATGCTAATTGGTGGATCAGTTTATCATGCAAAGTGAAATGTACCTGTAAAATCAGCAGCTAGATTATCTGAAAGCTTTTGTTCTGACCGAAGACTAAGATCTAATCATGTGGTGTCATGATAATATTATTATCATACTTATTTCTATCCCAACTTTTTCCCAGTTTGGGACTCAAAGCAGCTTGCAACGAATTAAAAAAACAAAAAACAAAGTTAAACATGGAACAATCAAACATTAAAACCAGATTAAAACTACATCATCACACACACACACACACACACACACACACCCCAGCACAATAATTAGCAAGATCTAGTACATGGTTTAGGCAAGGTAGGCCTTATATAGTCTCTCATCGAATGCCTGTCAAAATAGAAACATTTTTGTTTGTCTGAGAAAATAAATTAGGAAGAGTTCCAGTCTGACTTCTCTGGGAGGCAGCCACTGAGAAGGCCTTCTCCCATGTTCCCTAAAGAGGGACCCGTGACGGTGATGGAACAGAAAGAAGGACCTGCTAAAAACATAATTTGTATGCCATGGAAGACACTGAGGCACAGGGACAATGGTAGAGATATAAACTAACCTCTCATGTATCAGTTAGCATGGCAGAGGGAGAGACAGGGAACCTGGCATTTCATTTTTTTAAAATGATGGCATGATTGCTAATTACATTGAGAATTAATTCAATGTAAAGCTTACAGATCACAGAACGTCCTTTTTCCTTCCCACTTCCTATCCAGGAACAACTTGTAAACAGGCTGTATGGGGTTTCCCAATCCTCCAGAGCAAGTTTTTCAGGAGCTTGGGGGTCTTTGGAGGGAGAAGAAGCCAGCTGTTTCACATGCAGATATTCAGCATCAGATACAGTCCATTGTTTCAATCACATGTGGTTTTCTATCACAGACTTTGAAAAGAAATAAATATTAGTACAAGTCCAATTTTTGTTTACTCATTTCCTATTGGAGTACAAAGATCTCCTCACCTCCCACAACACTGAGCCCCAAGTCAATGTTGGTTTTGGATTTTGGTTTGTTTTTTCAAGCTTTTCAAAAATCCTGCTGCTTCCTCCAGGGACTGGAGCAAATATCAACCTTAGGCTTAGAAAACTCTGACAGATATTTTGAATTCCTTTGTATCTTTGTAATTTCATAAAAGTCTGAAAAGCTGTCCCCGTGGAAAAATATTATTTTAAGATTTGTAAAAAAACCCATCCTGACTCATTCATGTTTGTTTGTTGTGCAACTTTGTTCTAGACTATATTTTTCTTTGATAGACATCAATTGCTAATAGTTTAAACTGCAGACTTTTTGAAAGGGACCATAACTCAATAGGAACATGCATGCCTTGCATGCAGATGGTCCCAGGATTTGTTTCTGGCATTTTTAGGCAAGTGCGAAAAACTTCTGAAAACCCAGAAAGACACTAGCAATGGTGTGTCTCAGTATAAGACAGCTTATCATCAGTTCTATCATCAGTGACCTAGATTATCCTTCTGTATTCAACCATTATCATAGTAAACAAGATAGACCCTGTCTCCAGAAAAGTCAAGTGAAACCTATTAATTTGTGCTAAATAGTGTAGTCTCATTGAATCAATTATAGACAACATGCATATTAATCCCATTTCAGTGTGTTGACTCTAGTTGGGAGTAATAACAGGACTCCTACCATAGCCTTCTGTTTTCTTGTGGTCTGTGGTAGAATATACCAAGAAGTTGTTGTTGTTGTGTGCCTTCAAATCTTTTCTGACTTTTGGTGACCATAAAACCATTGGGTTTTCTGGGCTAAGAGTGTGTGATGCACCCAAGGTCATCACACTGGGTTTCCATGGCCAAGCAGGGAATCAGACCCTGGTCTTCAGGATTGTAGTCCAATGCTCAAACCTCTACACTGCTGTGGCTCTCATATACTCAGTACCTGACTCCTGTCTAGCATCTATTCTCTTAAGTTTCAGACAACAGATCAAACATATTGTGGCTTTTAATAAGCAGCACTGAGGTTTTACTCTTCTGCTATGCTTTTTATTGAAGTTTTATCACTTTATCCCCTTCCCCTTTTATTACTATGTACATTACCCCATCATTCAAAACAAAACAAAACAAAATGCAAGAATCTTGGCACCTGTCTCTTAACTAAGAATGTAAGGAGCAGCAATGGCTGTTTCTGCTGTCAGAACTCTTCTCTTTCTGCTGATGGTGGGTGCTCTGTGTGCATGTTTTCTCTGATGGGTCTCCCTTTCTCTGTGGTTCTCTTCTCCACTCATCCCTATTTCCCTGCCTGCCCACCTGCCCTACCCCTGGTCCCCAGAAAACAGACTTTATATAGAAGGGACATGCATGTAGCACCTAACCACAAAAAGAAAAGAAGAGTTCAGACAGGAGGAACAGTTGCCTCTGCCACAACCAAAGTCCGCTTCATTTCCATTCCACCCAACTCCCTCATTTCCCCACCACTCTGTTCTCTGTGCTCCATGATCTCCTTAGGTTTATAATGGGCCCCCTACTTCTGCATTGCACAGTTCTGTTAGTCTGTTGTTAATTTCTCCTCTGCATTCTTTCATCCTTAGGGTAAATGAGCAGTTGTTCATTACATTTAAATTGCACCATTTTTCTCAGAAGAAAACTGCAGTTTTTCCATCAGGAGAATTTTAAAAAATAACCGTTTGTGTTAAACTACTGAGAAGAATGAACTGATTATTTGTCTTTGCCCCCGTTGGGAAGAAGAAAAAAATAAAACTAACATCTATAGTTTCCCTCTTTTTACTCCCTGGGAGTAAATTTATTTCATCACAGGTTATGTTAGGCCCCCTGTTTTTCTTCTAAGACTCACCCTTTTTAAAATGTTGACTTGAAACTGGCCATTGCAGTTTGAACAATAAACCTTGAAATGTCTATCTCAATGTACTATGAGTTATGGCAAGTTCCTTTCTTTTTTTCCTCCGTTCTATCTCCCCTTGTGGAATTTTGACTTTCTGAACTGCACACTGCCACTTGGATGAAAACCAAAAACCTTCCATCGCCAAAATGACTAGAAGCTTCCAAGAGTGGAAAATGAACTTATTTACAAAAGTCTTTTAGGCCTGGGGTGTGCATATGGACCTCCAATCAGCAAAAGAGTTCTGTAGAAATTTAGGGTCTAAAAATGGCCTTGGAGGTGCATGAGTCCCATAGGTCACACGTTGACCACCCCTGGCATAATTTTCTGCTTAGTGATTGTAGGTAGAGTTTGTCATCTTAATAGAGTCAGAGGACACTCTACCACATTCATTTCAACATAGTTCTTCACCAAACTATTACACATAATGATCACCTGAAAGCTGAAGTTGGTCATTGCCTTCATAAGCAGGGAAAGCTACTTTGCTACCTCAAAAAAATCCAGTAGGTTTTTCTTTTCTTCTTCTTCTTTTAATTCAAGGAACACGAAAAACCAACATTAAGGTGAGAATTTTCTATCAGCAAGTTCCTAATGAGTATTTCAATTAAATTTAATTAACAATAATGCAATTTAATTAAACATAATTAAATTAAAAGCTTCCATTACTCTTAGAATATGTAACATGGAGACTTTTTGTAAACAAAGTTTTAGTTACCAGAGAGAAATGTGTCTATATATTAAAAAGAAACACACATATCCAGACATATACATATGTATGTGTAACTGTATATGTATATGCTGGATTTAGACTGAGGTTTGTAAAAGGGTTGGAACAAAGGCACTATATAACCCACCCCTTTTTATTTCACTTTTGAGAAGGAAAAAAAAAACACAGACTCAGGAGTAGAAAGGTAGTCATATCACATTCCCTGGCATCAGGCATAATAGTTAGCATTTAGCAATTAGGAAAAATTGTTGGCATTTAATTTTCAACAGCAAGATACAATTAGGGATATGTGAATTTGTCAAAATTAATTTTGCTAAGCATTTCCAGCAGGAAGCTTATCATGTTTCATCTCTGTATCAGATTTTGAGTCTTTTGTTTTCCCCCTCCCACCCTTTTCCCACGTGGAAATTCCAATGTGTTCAATGGGCATTTTTCAAATGTGTAAATTGGTCAGACTTATGTGTTTTGATGCATTCTTCCATTGACTAAAGAGTGCTTGTGCACATTGTTCAAAAGGACACACTCTCTCTATATATATTTTGTATGTGTACATGTACACGCATTTGTGAATGCATGCAGACACACATAAACATTTTCTGTACGGTTATACTAAAGTGCAATTTTTTTATATCCAAATCATATCACAAGCTCCAAAATGTACTGATTTCCAACTACAATTTGTATTCTGATCTGCACTGAGTCCAGGAGATCCAAATTGAGTACATTTGTGTTAAAATATGAACCAAACAAATTTGTCACCCATTCCTAAATACCATTACTACATGTTGGATACTTTAGTGATAACTAAATCCTGTTTGCCAAGTAGGATGATATGGTATTGAAATTAATTTCTGTAGGACAAGTGGAGAAAAAATATTTACAAAGACTGTTTTTCTAAGAGCTATTAAATCTACAATCACAATCTTTAGATCAGGTGCTGCAAATCCATCTCCTAGGTCTGGTTGCTAGCCTACACATCAGGAATACTTTTATTGAAAATGAGAAGAACGCAAGACTGTGCTGTACATGACAAGATCTACTCCTAGTTAGATGCTAAAAGTATAATCAGAAAAATAATGTTGCATTTTTAGTTGTGGAAGACACATTGAGAGCAGTGAGAAATGCAAACTGCAAAAACTCTACAGTCATTCTGCAATTCAATTCTCCGGTTGTTAATTTTGTTACTATTAAATATAGTGCTTTGGGGGAAGAAACAGAGAGGTTGAAATGCTTTTAGGAGCTTTCAACATTCTCTCTAGAGTCTCCTTGATGCCTTCATAGTAATAAAACTGTGGTTTCTTTGGCAAGCAAAGCTTTGCACTACAGAAAAAAAACAAAACAAAAGAAAAACTTACAGCTATTATCTGCTGTGGATATATCCTTCAGTAGAGGAAAGAAATGTTTCTGTATACAACTTGGAGGGAGAGAGACTTTGCCTTCAGTGATGTTTTCTTGATTATGATTGTGCCTACACTTCCAAAAGTAATTCCAGTCTGAAGAAGTTTAACTGAATAGAAAGTGGTATATTTTCAGATGTTCAGAAGGACTAGTTTGGAATATAGGTGAGTGCGAAAACGTCTTTTCAAGGAAAAGGACAAGAACAACAAAATCCATCAACCTTCTGGGTGCATACTACATACAGACGCTTGTTTCAAACTGTTGGTACAATACTTAACTGTATTACATCCTTAATACAGAATAAGTATTATTACATGCACTCCAATTCCCCGAATTGTGAAAAATTCCAGGTTCACTGCACTCTAAAGTTTAGAGAACAAAGCACTAAACATCTATGGTACTTTTAGGATGCTTATGTATACCCCAGTAAGGTAGAATTTCTGCAAAATCACATCACATGTCCAGACAGATACAATAAGATGCAAATCTGGTCCCAGTCTCATCTCCTTCTTCCCCTTCATCACTGATTTTTTTTCTGTCTCCATTCTAGAACTGCCTCTGTACTTAATACACACATCTTGTATCAGCCACATCTCTTTAGGAGCAGTGGGGAGAAATAGGTAGAGTGCATCATCATTCTAATTCAGATAAATAGTCCATTCCAAAAACTCAGAGCTGCCCTTCCTGACTGCATGCTTTTCAGCTATTGTGGACTACAGCTTCCATCAGTTACAAACAGTGTTCTGAATCATGAGGGATTGTTAAAATCATCACTGCTCCACGCCACCCACCCACCCACTCCCCCCCTCAAAAAAAAACAAAAAAAACAGACCTGGCATGCTCTGCTTCCAGAATATGGACTCTGACTCAGAGTCTGAAACAGGGGACATGCCAGTGGATGAAACAGGGGCACCCCAGGGCCTGCTGTACAGGAAGAAGTTACAGTACCACAAACAGAACAGGGGGCAGTGCCAGCTCCAGCAGAGAGTCCTGCCCCTTCAGGCGCAGAAGATAACTTATCAGTACCCACCTTTGCCAAATGTAGACAACAAAGAGATAGCCTACTTCAATCTCAGAGAATATATAACCGGCAGCAATTACTCAGGCAACAGCTGTGTTCGATGGCTGACCTATATAGCTTCTGCCCTTCCCCCCAGGATTTGTCAGAGCTTATCTGACCTGTTTGCTGGATGCTTTGCTGAACTGTGGCCAACTTTGGACTCACTTGTCTTTGAATTCTGTTGGACTTTATTTTGACTTTATGCTTACTGAATCGAAGTAAGTAACAAACTGGGAGCTATTCAGTTTGTTTTGTTTGACTTATCAGCTGTGCTGCTGGGACTGAGATAGGAGAAGTCCAGAGGTCAACTCGTTGGGAAAGTCTGTTCAGGAGTGAGCTAGGGAAGTTAGGAGAGAATAATCAGATGGACCTGAAGAAAAATCGACCAACTATGTGGTGCCAGGTGTGCAGTCCACCTGACAAAGAAGTAGCTAACCAACAATCTGAATAAGAGCATTGGTTAAAATCTGCATGATTATAATGATTCTAGGGATATTTTAATCAGATAGATTTTATGGCCAGTTACTGAAAAACAGTTATTGGTGAATCGCCTTTTTGACTCCTGCTTTCTTACAGCATTGTTTTCTGACAACCACTTCATACAAGGAGCTTTTTCTTATTCTTTTTTAAGTCTTCTTAATGTCTTCATATTTGGTAGTTATCTTTTTATTGCTTTTTTCTTTTTATGTTCTATATTCTTTAAAATTATGATATTGTTCATTTTCTGTTGTTTTTTTTAAAGATCTTCCTAACTGCCTGAAGTGCCGTAACATGAGAAGACAAGGTGGGATAAGAAAAATTCTAAAATAGAGCAATAAAGCAAAAAACATCCTTCCCTCTTGGAAATATGCATAAAATCTTTGTTTAATATCTTTCAGGTACTGTCAACATTCACTCCTATTTAAGGCTATATTAGTAATGGAGTGTGCAGGGATGGGGGGAGTTTGAAGGCCAGACATAAAGCAGGATGGTATCAGTTTAATTGGGAGTAAAAGGCAAATTACAAAGGGGCAGATTCAAAGGTGGAGAAGGCCAGAGTTCTCTATCTCCATTTAAAAGGGAAGTAATAAAAGCATTTAATGGTGTACCCTCAAAGTATGGCTTAAAAAAAATCCTTCCCATTTGCTTGATTTTTTTTTTCTTTTTAATCTGAAACCCAGGCCTTGGGTGTTTCTATGGATCATGGTCTTTCCTCTTCAGAGATTGTGCAAACAGAAGACATTTAAAGCATATTAAGCAGTTGGTTGATAGTGGCTGGATTGTGGGCCATGAGAGGGGAAAGAGATCATCATGTTAATTAAACAGAATGGGATTTGCTTATGTTTTGACTTGTCAAGTTAATGGAAAGGACTAGAGGTGATAGCAAGAAAGCAGGGACTGAAGAGAAGGGGCAAAGAAAAAAAAGGGGACAAAATAATTGTTTCTCATTTTGAACAGAACTACTAAGTCATACGTATTTGCTTTCTAACACATGGAAAGAAAAATAACAAAGGCCTACAGAGGAAATGTCCTGAAATCTGTTGGTTTGCTCAACACAAACTTTTTAAAATTTCTCACCAGGGTTTGGACCATCTAGTTTCAAATACATACTAGGTTCTTGTGACTAATTTATTTTCCCAATAACTAAGACATAATTAGGTTCTGTTATGATTGTAACTGAATAAGGAGTTTCACCCTCTTTCTGATGTAACTTCTATAACTATTTGAACAGTTATTTTAACATTTTAAATAATTATGTAGTGGCTTTACTAAATGATGGAAGGGAAATATTATGTGATCCAAGTGTTGGTTTGTGCTGCTTCTTCATATTCTGCACTGCATACAGGTGCTGAAGCAAAGACAAGTTAGGAAGGAGCGCGTGTCTTGTAGAATAGGCCAGCAGTTTGCGTCATGCAGAAGGCTTCAAAAAGCTCATCTGATTTAATTACTTTTGAGAGAGAGTTTTTTTCCCCTAAAAAAAGTGTTAAATGTAACTATAGGGATGGGATTAGAACTATAACTGTAACTCATACTTTTAAAAGTAGTTTCCCCTAATCTGTATATGACTTACAAAATATCAGTTATTCTAAACTGGAACGGTTATTCATACAGGCAATATTTGTACCCCACATAATCTCCTTGAAGATCTGCAAGTTTGATGAGAATCACATGTGACATTAGTGAACCCACCTTATCCACAAAGCTGGTCAAGTCTACCTCAACTGCCAGCAGCACACTTGGTTTTCAAGACTGCTACCTCAGAATTGTTTACAGGATTATAATTTGGACTTTCTAAATGCTAAGTACATGAGGCATCTGAAACTGAACTATCAACCCACTTCATAGCCATCCAGAACTCAGGGTGGCTAACAAAAGTTGAAACAGATATATCAAAAAAGTCACTTCATAGAAAACTTAAAAATATAATTGAACTGTAAATAGAATTAAAAGCAATGAAAACTGTGACCATTAAAAATAAAACAATTATAAATGATACAGCACATTCTGAAAAGCCCTTTCCTCCTTAGATAGCAGCATGCCAGGTCTTCACAATGGAAGGATAACGAGGAGGGCACCAGTCTAATTTCTCAGGGAAGGCAGTTCCAGAGCTTAGGTGTAGCCACCAAGAATGGCCTCTCCTAGGTTCTCATCAGATTTACATGTGAGAGCAGATGGACAGAGAGAAGGGCTTCCTCATAAGATCTCAAAACATGGGCAGACTCGTGGGAAAATATGATCCTTCAAATAATGTGGACATGAACCACATAGGACTTGATAGGTGATAACCAGGACTTTGAATTGTGCCTGGAAAAAGACAAGGAGCCAATGTGAATTACTTCTCTCAGTTCCTATAGCACCTTTGAGACATCCACTTCTTCAGATTCTCCCCATTTTCCTCGGCTATGACAGACTAACATGGCCATCTCTTTGAAATCCAATTCCTGTGTTTGCCAAGTCTTTAAAAAAGCACATTTGACAGTGAAGATGGTCACATGCAGAAGATAATAATATGGAAATCTCACAAAAGAAACATAAAAAAAAGAAAAATACTAATTCCATTCATTTTAATTTTGATTATAATCTACATACATTATTGCCAAGGAAACATCTGGCTGATCAATACTACATAAATTTTTTAAAAATAATAATAAAAAGTCATAAGTAAGCTGAAGGTGCAATTTAACAAATGTACTGTATCCTCCTTCTGTAGCTGTAGCTTCTTCTGATATTACTTCATCAAAGACTCTGCGCAGTAATGATGAAAAATAATGAATTTCATAGTTTTACACTCACGTGACCATAGCAATAGATCCAGATGTCTCATTAAATGACAAGCGTCCGTCACTTAAAGTCACTCCATTTAAACCTCTGGCTAGATTCTATTTTCTGTTCAGTATCATAATTAAGACAGTTTTCCTCCTTTGTATTCTCTGTATTCCTTTACATCAATTCATAAACAAAATGTTTTGTTTTTTAAAAACCTTACCTTGCTATAAAAATATTTAACTTTAGTATTTTCAAAGCAGATGCAGAAGGGAACGTCTGTGTATCTTAACTTAATTAAAATCCAGATTTCTTTCTGTTAGGTGCTGGCTTGCCATTTAGAATTAATTATTGATACTAAAATAGTGGAAAATGGTCAATTTACAAAAAAGGCACCCTGTTAGGACTCAGTAGAAATCTCAATAATTATATCAAGTGTGTTGCTGTGCTTTGTTACTATTTTTTCTTTCTCCAAACAAAAAGCAAAACCCTACCATCACTGATGCCTGACTTTTCCCCTTTTATTTTCATAAATATTTATACATAATTGCATTTTCCTTGTAAACAGGATTTTTCCTGCCCAAAGGGAGGAAAAACAATTTGTGTGTTAATTTTTATCTCGCTGGTTTTGTTCAGCTTCAGTAGCTTTGTATATAAAAGAAGAGATTAGATTTTTTTAAAAGGAATGCATGCAACCTGAGTTTGCTAATATGCAGAATTTTAATTAGGAAATGCTGTTAATTTTGCAGCAATTCAGGCCCATCACAACCTACCCACATGCAGGGAGAATATACAGATCAGTAATTCTGTTCCCCCATATTAGATAGCTTGTCTTTTGCTTTAGTCTAGCTTCTGCTGCCCCCTACAGACAACTGTATGTATAAAAGAATCTGAAAAATGAATGACTGGCATGCTGTTGTTCCTTTCTTTTGTGATCTTCTCCATGTGTATTACAAACATCACTGTGCTTAATTGTACTGTGAACCATGTGAAGTGTCCTTATCACTATTTGTAGCCAGTCTCAGAAGCCAGAGAGGTACTCTGGCCCACAATTTTGTCCTTCAGCTGGTAGTGTGCAAAAGATCCATGAAGAACCAATGCTCTCCACCAATAAGTAGGTTCTGGGATCATTCCACAAAAAAGACCAAGGGTGAAAGACAATCTCCTGAAGCACTCCATCCTATGGCTGGTCTATTGCTGAGATATAATGCCTTCTACAACTTTGATCTCCCAGTTCACATTTTACCTTGGTCCCACTACACAATTTTAACATTGTGATTCCACTTCAACTGCCATGGTGCTATCCTGTGGAGTCCTGGGATTTACACTTTAGGGAGGGATATCTAGAATTCTCTGCCAGAAAGCTCTAGTGCCTCAACAAATTGCAAATGTCCAGGATTCCATATGATTCTGATGAAGCAGTTGAAGTAGAAGTACAATGCCATAACTGTATAGTATGAAAGGGCCTCTTGTCTTCACGTGACAATCCATGAAGCAATAGAGTCAGGACAATCTTTCTGCCTTTGCTCAGGAGATGGCTGAAGCATGATTGCTCTTCATTAGCAAGATCAGAGTAATGACATAACTCTCCTATTAGCTTTGGAATGCTGCAGTCTCTTCTAAGTCAAGGCATTTCTACTGACCCAATAAACCAAGATGGACTTCAGTCTGAAAATGTGAAACAATGGGCTGTCCATCAGTGTTTTTTGTTCCTTGGCCAAGAAGAAACCCAAGTACTAGCAGAGATAGAACAGATTGGTTGTTCTGTATTTAAGGAGATGCCAGTCACCATCTTCATTGCTCATATCAGTTTCCTTTTTTGTTCCCTCCACTAATGGCAGGTCTGGCTTGCCACTGTATCACCCACCACCACCACCAGTTTTCTGGGTGTTTTACAAACCAGTTGCACAAACAGTGCCAACCAGTCACATAAACCAGAAAACCTTAAAAAGTAACCTGTTTTCTGAGGCAAAAAAAAAAAAGAAAATGAACATTAAAGCAACACCAGCCTTCTGCAGCTCACAGAGAAATCCTAAGCATCTTTACTTAGAGACCAGTCAATGTACTGCTATTTTTCTACCAAAATTATGTTAAGAACTTCAGCCATAAATATCCCCACTGTACCTTCTAGGTATTTGTGAAGAAAACAATAATATTGCAAAAGGTAGAACAAAGGCATTTGTGTATGTGTGTCACACAACTCATTTTATTTTCTTTTTAAAAAAGAAAAGAATAAACCCCTCTAACCTATGTCTAAAAGCTGCCCATTCGTTTACATCACATATTCACCTCTAGTGCACAACAGCTGCACGCATGTTCAGTATCTCACAAAAACAATAATTTAACATACAGCACATAGCTATTAAAGCTAAAAGCTCTGGGAGTAAATCACCAGCTTGGCGTCCTCTTGTAGGCAGAAAGGAGGATTTGAGTGAGACAATTACTTTGGGCACAGAAATAAAATGATTCAGAGACAAGCTGATGCAGATATCTACACTGCCATCTCCTTTCAAAATGTTCCTAAAAGACCAGTCTTTAGTGCTACTAGAACTGCATCCCAGGGTCAAAATCAAGGAACTTCCAGTCTCTACACCATTATGAACTAGACTGAATGGTGGGCAACTGTGTGGGCACTAAAAGTCAATCTTCCCAACGAAATCCTCCTGCAGGCCACACACACACACACATGCATGAGTGCAAGCCCAAATACCTTTTTTTTTCTCTTCAGCCTCTCAAAATGGAAATAGGGAGTGATGTCATGTCACTTCTTATTATCATTTTGAGAAACTGTAGAGGAACGGGAGGTATTTGAGGAGAGTAATGTGATTCTGTGTTGTTTTGTGGATGTAGGGGATATTTTTCCATGTTTTTATGTGTTGAGGGAACTTTGTCCATGGGCACAACTTGTCCAAAAAAAACCCCACAAAACATAGAAAAACACACACACAAAAAAACAGGTGGTTGGAGTATTGGAGGTAGGGGGGCTTCAGAGGCCACAAAAATTAGGGCCAGGGGCTGCATAAGGCCTACATGTGACATTTAGCTCACCCCTAACTAGATAATGGAAACATCTAGCAAACAACGGCAAAAAAGTCTCAGACCTAAACC
Source organism: Iguana delicatissima (assembly GCA_948472985.1). Classification (NCBI taxonomy): domain Eukaryota; kingdom Metazoa; phylum Chordata; class Lepidosauria; order Squamata; family Iguanidae; genus Iguana; species Iguana delicatissima. The sequence goes on along the minus strand of CAOKZL010001437.1, from coordinate 42,410 downwards.
ATCACAGACATCCTGGGCCACTCAGGGTTGACAACCACAATATCCTGTCTTCTCATTTTTTTAATTGTTTATAGACAAAAGGAAAATGTCTGGACAGGTATATGACAACAGATGTTTATTTTGCTACTTTTAAAACTTTAATACTATTCTTCTCTATATCAATATGTTGTAGAAAGTAAAGTATTGTTCCTTGGTAATGCAATAGTCCCTAGCACAGCAGCAAAGCAAACTCCACATCATTCATGTGGTTGTGATGATGGTATGGTTTAACTGAGTATAAAATACAAAGCCACCCTTGTTGTGTATTCTTCTGTATAATGGTTGAGAAAGTGTTATGTTCTTTGAATGGAGTGGCTGCTTTCTCACTGTTTTGCTTTATTTTATTTTAGTTTTTCTAACATTTCAAGAATACTAAAGCGGTTGTAAACCATGGAAGAGCAATGAGGAGCAACGAGAAGAAAAGGATGTTAATTGTGTCTTTCACATGGCCACCTAAAGCCACTGCCTCTACATAAGACAATTAAATCCAAAGATCTATAGTGTCCTAGATGCTCCACAGCGTGTGCTTATAACCATATAAACTCATATTGTAATCCTGGGATAAACACAATATGCTGCATCACTACAATTCATACCATTCATGATGAGCACAGCCAATGATGAAGAACTATGTGAGTTGCAGTCTAACAATAAATGGAAGACTGCACAGTTCCCCCTTTGACATAGGAGACTTTCACTACCAATTTACCCACATTGAGCTAAGACAATCATCCATGGGAAGATGAGGGTCCTTGTCTCCCAGTTTTCCCACAACAGCATTTCAAAGCAGCAATCTAGCAAAGCCATGGACAAAGATGGCTACTTCTTTGAAAGTTATTAATTTTGAAAAACTGGCCCTGGAAAAGCTGGCAATAGCATCCAGCCCCATGGAAGGGCCTCATACCACAACAGTCCCAATACAGATGGACAGTGTCCCTTAATCTACTTCTTCTAAGAATATCAGGGACAACTTTTCAACATAATCCTAGCAAAGCTGTGCATTCTATATTGTTTTACTAGTGGGATATTTTAAGAACTGACCCTGGGGAAACTAGAGCAGGGAGAGAAGCCCTGTGGTAGCTGCTCTGCACTATGTAGACCACAGACATAAACAAGTTATTGGGATAAAACAAAATGTTGTGTCTGTGAATATCTATGCCAGTGGCTGTGTTTCTCCCAATGTTGTTAGATTCCCGTAAGTCCTAACTATGGCCAATAGCAAGGGATGTTGGGAGTTACAATCAAACAACTTGTCCCCAGATCTATATTACAACTAATTACACATAGTGACATAGACATATATACACACAAAGTGGTGAAATAGAAGTGTTTCTCTGAGAAATAGGAAAGCTTATTGCCTCTTATAGCTCTCTGAAGCCTTTTTGTATTGATTATGGATAGATCTTGGAAAAACTTTCTTCTTTGATCTTGTTTTTTTACCCTTCCTACACAGATGAAATGTTTTCAACCAAAGAGGCATTAATAAAGGCCCAACATTGCAATATTTAGGGCTGCAATAAAACACTTTCATTGGAAATGCATTAGTGTAGGTCATATTGACATACCGTAATGCTGTTTATATGAATAGAGATTAAAATATCTATTTTGTGTAGTACTGAATAACAGATGAAGGCTAAAATCTTATACCCTCTCACCTAGAAGTAAGCCACAATGCATTTACTAGGGCATACTTGTGGGTAGGCATGTGTAGACACATGCGGTTTCTTTTACAGCAGGAGTGGGATCTGTGGCCCTTCAGATGCTGAAATCCTACAGCCACTGTTCTATGTCGCTGGCTGTGCTAGCTGTTTTCAGAGTTGCAGTCCCACAACTTCTAGAAGGTCACACTGTTTCCCCCCACTGTTTTATAGGTTACCAAACTGCATGTGGGAATGAGCTGATTTGCAGAGGTGAATGCAATAAAAATAAACACTTTTAGCACACTATTTTTCACGAAGATGGCCCACTTCTTAGTATCACATAAGTCTCAGTTTTTGAGACTGACTTGAAAAAAAGAAATCCTGTGTAGGTTAGTGGCTACACTAGAAATAGAACTTTTCTTTTTAATTTTTTCAAGAGAAGATATTCGGCTACAGTATCTTCCCCCACTTCTGCTGAATTTTGTGTGTCTTCAGCATCTACAGTATGCCTTTCCTGCCCTGAAGCGTTTTAGTCACCCATTCCTGTGCTGCTTCATTGTTCCTCCTCAGCTTTATACACAATGTCATGCTGAAATGCAAAACAAGAGTTGCTCCCTCTATTGTAAAACAAAATGTGGCAAAACAATAGATGTCTGTGGCTTTGAATTCAAAGCTATGTCATATGATATTGCACGGAAAATTCCTGTCTCGTCGAGATGCTGGCAAATTAATCCTCTACATAAAACAAACAAGCAAGCAAAGGAAAGAAACAAAAGGAAGAAAAGTCCAAAGAAAAAGGTAAAAGTATCATGTCAGTTCTGTGCATGCTTTTATGTGATCACAAGGCTATGAATATAAGAAGGCTCTACATCTAAGTTAACGCGCATTCTAAAACATACTAGAGGAACAGATATAATGAATTGGGCTCCTCATTCAATTTCAGATAAAACGTATATAGACCTAAAATATTCTACTTTTTAGCCACTTTTCCTCTATCTCCAGGACTCCTGGCTAAACTCTAGTCAGGTCTGCATCCCTTTTAAATTGATGGACCCCTTGAATGTATCAATCCTGTGATGTAATTTTATATTAGTGAGCATATAGCATAAGTATTATCCACATAGTTCCTATTTGGAAACATACCTAACAGCCCCTTTTCAAGCGTAGGCTAAATGCTGAATTCCAGAGTACCAACTCCAAAGAACTACATCCTATTTCTTCACAGTCCTCTAGCACTGTGCTATTAATCAATATCCACAGAATATTGTATAAGGGAGACCACTTAAGTTAGCGGTTTGCTATGTCTGGCTAAGCCTGTTTTGTTTCCTGTCTGGGACTGCAATCACAGAGCTGTAAAGCTGCTGCCATTTTTAGTGGGCTTACCACTGGAAGAATGGCACTGAGGCAGTATGCAGTCTTGGAGCCTTGAGTTAGTCAAATGGGCCTCTGTGATGTAAGACTGGCAAGCAAGGGGAGCTCACAAGTAAACATTCGTGCAACTCCCTGGCTCTACCAGCCTAATGCTGATAAGGATGTTTTCAGTATCTTGCAGAAATCCTGGCAATGTCCTCCTTCTTTTTCTTGACAGATAACTATGGCCTTACTTTATAGGAAGAGGTAATTTGTCTACTTCCCAATCTGTGCACTTTCAAGCAGTATCTCAAATCTGGGAGTTGGCCAACTATTATATTAACCTGGACTGGGATAAATTCCTTTGTATACATCCTAGAAGAAGAATAAAGCAGCTTCTAGGGCAGAGAATTTGAAGGTCTACAAAGTGCTTCACATCATGTGTATCTTGGGGACCAAATATACTATTGAGCTCCTTCTATAGTTTGGAAACACATCTAACAGTCTGTTCAATAGTGGAAGGTGCTTAGGGAGAACTTTATTTGCATTTATTTCTTATTCCTTCATCTATTTATCATCTTTATATCCCAATAGACTGTCATGTTGTAGCATCAGTGGCTTTGTTTCATTTTGGCAAGTCCTCAAATCTGGTTTGGCTGGAATCTGACTGGATCAGAGCCTTAGGCTCAACATAATCTCAAGACACTATGCTACACACAAAATAAACAGTGGGTAGCATTTAACTTTCTTTGGCCCTGTCCCAATTAGGAAGCTATTAATATGGCTGGGGCTCTTTTTCTCAAGAGATGGCAGGAACAATAACTTCATGGTGTAGAGCAAAAATATCTCAGAGCTTTCTCTGAGTCAAGTAGAATTGGATATAATCCCATACATCAGAGCTGAGTAATCTGTAGCCCCACAGATGTTTTAAGACTCTGGTTCCTGTCAGGCTTGGCTCAGCTGGTCAGTGGCAAGGGGTGATGGTCACAGTAGTTCATCAACATTTGAAATTCCACAGATTTCTCACTCTGACTTCAGATTAGCTTCCAATGATGGTATTCTGGTCAGTGAACAATGACAACAAAACATGGTTTCCTTTAGCCTTCTTAGGCCGCTATTTTGACCATTTACCATGCGCACGCACGCACACGCACACACACACACACACAGATATACACACAAATACAGAGAAAGCGAGAAAGAAAGAAAGAAAGAAGGAAGGAAAGAAAGAAAGAGGAATATTTACTATGAAATGCCAAATGTTACTTCAACATTCCCCCTCCCCCAAAAAAAGTTCTTAATTTTTTTCTTATTCCTTCATCTTACTTTTTGATGTTATTAGCACTAATGTATCTAGTCACGGGAGCAGAAGACAGTATAGTGAAGGGTGGGGATCATGTAGCCTTTTAGATTTTCTTTGCTTGTAATTTCCATCAGGCTTAGCCAGCATAGTAAATGTGATGATTGCTGGGAATTGCAGTCCAACAACATCTGAAGGGCCATGTGATTCTCACTGTGGTATAGTACATTCTAAAATGCCAGCAGCTTTAAGAAGCAGGAAAGAATATTGTGTATCATCATGCACAGGTTGTCATTTCATCTCTTCTCCGGTGGAAGGACATGGCCCATGAAAAGAAAGAAGAATAGTGGAGATCAACAACTGGCTCTGAAGATGGTGCCACCAGGAGCAATTCAGATTTTTGGATCATGGCCTCCATTTCCACGAATATGGTTTTCTGGCAAGGAATGGCCTGCACCTTACAACCATTGGCCGGAACGTTATATTTGTTGGCAGTCAAGTTCTGCAAAGACCACAAGGTCCAACAGGTTCCTTGCTTGCCTTGCAGACAATTTCATGGTCCAAAAGGTAGAAGAGGCAACAACAGAATTGTTCTATTTTAGATCTGATCCTGACCAACAGGGATGACCAGCTGATGAGGAGGTGGTGGGATCCTTAGGAGGGAGTGACCATGCTCTTTTGGAGTTTGTCATTCAGTGGGAAGGAGAAGCCAAGTTTAGCCAGACACGCATCCTAAACTTTAAGAAAGCTGATTTCTCTAAACTTAGGAAGTTACTTGCTGAAATCCCGTGGACAAGAATACTAAAAGAGAAAGGAGTTCATGATGGATGGGAGTTTCTTAGTGAGAAATTGAAAACTGTGCCAATAAGGAGGAAAAATGGCAGGTGTCTAAAGAAACCAGAGTGGTTGACTGAAGAACTCTCAGCTGAGCTAAGTGTTAAAAGAAACATGTACAGGAAATGGGAAAATGGTGAAACCACTAAAGAGGAATTCAAGCAAATAGCCAGGAGATGTGGGGAGAAGGTCAGAAAAGCTAAAGCACAGAATGAACTCAGGTTTGCCAGAGACATTAAAAACAATAAAAAGGGCTTTTTTAGATATGTCCGCAGCAAAAGGAAAAACAAGGAAATGATAGGATCACTGCGTGGAGAAGGTGACCAATTAATAACGGGGGCTAGTGAGAAGGCAGAACTACTCAGTACCTTCTTTGCCTCAGTTTTCTCCCAAAAGGATAGAAGTACCCAACCTGAGCCATGGGGAGCAGGTGAGGAAGTGAGGGAAATGCAGCACAGAATAAGTAGAGAAGTAGTATAGGAATATCTGGCTAAACTAGATGAATTCGTGTCCACAGGGCCAGATGAATTACATCCAAGGATATTAAAAGAACTGGCAGAAGTCAGTTCTGAACCACTTGCAATAATCTTTCAGAACTCTTGGAGAATAGGAGAAGTTCCAGCAGACTGGAGGAAGGCAAATGTTGTCCCCATCTTCAAGAAAGGGAAAAAGGAGGACCCTAATAATTATTGCCTGGTCAGCCTGACATCAATTCCAGGAAAGATCCTAGAGCAGATCATTAAACAGTCAGTTTGTAATTACTTAGAAAGCAATGCCATAATCACTAGAAGCCAGCATGGATTTCTCAGAAATAAGTCATGCCAGACTAACCTTATCTCTTTTTATGATAGGGTTACAAGCTTGATAGATGAAGGGAATGCTATAGAACTAGCATATCTTGACCTCAGTAAGTTCCCAATGACATTCTTGCAAAGAAGCTAGTAAAATGCGGGCTGGACGGGGCTACTGTTAGTTGGATTTGTAATTGGTTGACCAACTGCATCCAAAGGGTGATCACCAATGGCTGCTCTTCATCCTGGAAAGAAGCTACTAGTGGGGTGCCACAGGGTTCTGTCCTGGGCCCAGTGCTATTCACCATCTTCATCAATGACTTAGATGGAAAGAGTGGAGGGCATGCTGATCAAATTTGCAGATGATACCAAATTGGGAGGGGTTGCTAATACACCAGAGGACAGGATCAAATTTCAAAAAGACCTTGACAGATTGGAGGGCTGAGCCAAAGCTAACAAAATGAATTTCAACAGAGAGAAATGTAAGGCCCTACACTTAGGCAGAAAAAATGAAATGCACAAATATAGGATGGGGTACACATGGCTGGACAGCAGTACATGTGAAAGGGATCTAGGAGTCTTGGTAGATCACAAGCTGAACATGAGTCAGCAGTGTGATGCAGCAGCCAAGAAAGCCAACACGATTCTTGGTTGCATCAATAGGAGTATGATGTCTAGATCAAGGGAGGTAATGATATCACTCTATTCTGCATTGGTTAGGCCTCATTTAGAATACTGTGTACAGTTCTGGGCACCTCAATTCAAGAAGGATATCGACAAGCTGGAACATGTCCAGAGGAGGGTGACCAAAATGGTGAAGGGTCTGGAAGCTATGCCCTATGAAGAATGGCTCAGAGAGCTGGGTATGTTTAGTCTGCAGAAGAGAAGGTTAAGAGGGGACACGATAGCCATGTTTAAATATTTGAAGGGATGTCTTGTCGAGGAGGGAGTGGACTTGTTCTCTACCGCTCCAGAGACTAGAACAAGGAGCAATGGATTCAAACTGCAGGAAAGGAGATTCCACCTGCACCTCAGGAAGAGCTTCCTGACAGTCAGAGCTGTCCAGCAGTGGAATCTGCTGCCTCAGTGGAATGTGGTGGAGTCTCCTTCTTTGGAGGTTTTTAAGCAGAGTCTGGATGGCCATCTGTTTGGAATGCTTTGATGGGTGTTCTTGCATGGCAGGGGATTGGACTGGATGGCCCCTGGGGTCTCTTCAAAACACTATGATTCTATGATTCTATTATTTCACTTCTTTCTTCTTAGTTTGTTTAGCTTCCCTTTGACAGCCAAAAAGAGGTTAATGTTACCATGAAAACACATGAAAAGTTCCTATCTCTGCCTTTATCTTTTCCAACTGAAAACTCTTGCCTCTCAGTGATGATTTTTTCATCTTCATTTCACACTTTGGGTGCCAAGTAAAACTGAAGGAACTGAATGAGACTTCTCAATAGGTAGGCTTCAGATTGTGTCATTAGCAATGCGTTATGATGTGGGATTTACATTGTTGCACCTTCCAGACATACTTGAGCCATCTAAATAAATAATCTTAAAAACAGTTTTAAAGATTAGACTGGATTACAATGTTCTCCTCTTCTTTTAAAACCCTTCACCTTAAATTTATTTCTTTAACTTCAGATGAAGATGATAAAACAAGAATAACTTTAACATTAGCTTTGTTGTTGATTCTTAAAACTTCAGTCATTTTTTTCTTGAATAAAATGATGTTTGTATGTTGCCTAATAAGCAGCATGACAAGGCTACCTGCCTTTAGGTCTTTATTTAAGGCAGCAAATATATGTGTGGTTCAGACATCCTCTAACACTATAAGTGATCAAAAATATACAGATTTTTTCTCTTATCATTCTTCTCTTTAGTGGCCTAGCTTCAACTGTCATGTGTAGTAAAAGAAGCATCTGTCATATCTTACCTAATAAAACAGTGCTTTGTTACATTCATGTGACATAGAGAACAGCTTAAAAGTTAATATAGGCCTGAAGCACTGGATATATGCCTGTCAGCTGCAAAATGCTTTATGCTGATTCTTAATTCTCAAGTAGTCATGGATCATGGTATTAAAAACAATAAAAATGTCTCGCACTAATACTGTGGGTGAGAATGTTAGAGAAGTGTAAGTATTCTATATGACAAAGTAGTTATACAGTCATATGAAATAGGCAAGAAAATATGGCATTCATGAGCACAGCAATATCGGAAACAGGATTTTACTGCAAAACCACTACCCTCTATGGAGACAGTGAATATGGGACGCTGTTTTCTTGATTTTTTTATAAATATATATGTGAGAGAGACAATTCTATGGCCATTTCCTCACATTATCTGATCCTATTGTGCTCCTGTTGCAATCCTGGTAATGCCTTTGCTGGGAAGGGAGCACAAAAGGAATGCTCTCCCCACCGTACCTGGCTGGCTCACTAAGGAAGGGAGCATGAGCAACACATGCGTACCTTCCTTTCCCATGCTGCACTGGGGAAGGAAGTGCCTCTATCAACTTCTGCATGGCAGGTAAGGACAGGAGCATTGCGCAATCACAGGCACTCAGTGGATTTATTCCATTAAGCGAATATCCTGGGATCATGACAAGTAGGGACAGGATGGCAGTGGGACTGCGATGACATCATGCAGAAGCATGGCCCGTGGACCATTACCATCCCCTCCTCATAGCAAGAATGCAGAAATGGCTTACCTTAACTGTGCCAGCACGGTGTTAATAGCAACAGCTTCCCTCTCTTTCGTTTTCTTTTAAAATGTTTGGCTGGTCCCATTCCAAATAATAGCATTGGCACAGCCCATGTTAGTGGCTGTCTCCCCATGGTTTCATCTTATGGCAACCTGGATTTGTAATTTGGTGAGTTATGCAGAATTCTCTGCTAGACAACTCTAGTCTAGTTGGCTGAACTACAACACTAAAGCTCTCTAATGGACAACTGTACGTACAGCAAACTGCAAATTCCAAGATTCCACAGGATGAAGCCATGGGCTGTTTCATACTACACAATCTCAGCCCTATGATTACTGCCATGGCTGCATCTTATGGTGTCCTGAGTCTGCAGAGGCACTAGAGGAGCTCTCTAGCAGAGAATTCTGAATGCCCCTCCCACAACTGATTCCATAGGATGCTGTCATGGGAACTAATGTGGAATCATAGTGTTACAATTGTATAATGTGAAACGGCCCCATGACAATTAAAGTGTCATCAAACTGTTATAGCTGTGTACTACAGATAGGCTCTGTGTTCTGCCATAGCATTACATTATGTCCAAGAAGCTCACAGATCCTTGCCAGGTGATTTTAGTTTATGTTTTCTCTCATACACACACACACACACACACACATGTTTAATTTTTATTTTTTTCCCCTAATTTACAAACCTGCATATTTAAGCATACTTGCCTAAGTATGTAGAAGCCAGTGGCTTAACTGTATATCAGCACATGTTAATGGTGACAGCATATTTTCTTAAGCCCTTTCTGCACCCTGCTCCCAACCCACACTGGTAACAGCATCAAGACAGGACCGTGACGACAGTCCTGCATGGCATCGTAGTGATCCTGTTGTGATCCCATTGCCATCACAATCACCGAATAAATCATTGATGGGTTTGTCCCATCAATGAACTGCAATTGCATAGTCCTCTCACCCGCACTTACCTGCTTGCTGTGCAAAAGGTCAGGAAGTGCAATGGTTGCACTAATTCCCCCAGGGGTGCCAGGGAGAAAGAGCTGGGCTTCATTGTGGAAGGGAGGGGTGGAGCCATCGCACGTCCTCCCTTCCAGCAGGCAGTCAGTGTGGAGGGGAGCGCTTCTGTCTTGCTCCCCTCCAGGGAGAGCCAGCCCTGGGATCCCCACAGAATGAAGTTGGCAGCCAGGTAAGCTTTAGAAAGGGCCTATGATACTTTGGTTCGTAAGTACGGGATGCTAGCTACACCCAGATACTTCTTCCATCGGTGCCAATCTCTTCTGACATATACAGCAGCTTCTGATTTTTGTGGCCATTAGTCTTGTTGCTCATTAGTCTTCACTGTTTTTTTCACTCCTCAACAAACAAGTGTAGATTACCACACTGCTGTTCAGACTTTATCTATATATGCAATTAATGTTGCTAGAAATAATTATGATTGCAAAGTTCACTTTCTCATTAAAATAAATTTCAAAAAAGGAGGACCAATTAAGATGTCATAATTTTGTTATGGCTCATTTGTGACACCAATGTTGTACGTCTTCGTTTTTGCTTAGGTATTCAAAGGCCTAACCATTTTGCTGGAGTGTGCACATATTGGTTGTCTAGTGGTGTTTACTGACAGAGCCTCAGAATCTGTTTTTAAACATGTGTTTGTAAGACTGGGGCCACTGCATGTCTGGCTGACTAGCTCATCCTAATAATGAAAATTGTAAGAGATATTAAATTGGATGGTGAAGCAAAACCTAGCCAGGAGAGAAATACTTCAAAGAGACTGTGAGAGATTAGAAACACTGTCAGGGAATGCCCAAGAAATTCAACTTCAAAGAAATAAACTGGAATATGAAATGTATGCTCTATGGAAGTGGGGGAGGGGAGAGGAAAGTGTTCAAAGTTGGTTGGGCAAATGGCAATATTGGTTGAAATGATTGAATAGCAAATTAGGGTTTGATTTTTCTGAAATGCCTGGCACTTGCAGGTCCTCACAACTTTTAGAAGAGGGCAATTAGACATGAGTTGCCAGAAAATCTTTTTGACACAAAAGGAGAGCATTTGCAGAATTCTATCAGGCTAGTCCTGAATTCACTTAATGTACTGGAAACTGAGGCCCACACTGAAAAATGAAACTGCAGAAATGCTCATGAGCCAGGCTTGGAGGGGGAAAAAATGCAAGCACATATACACGCAGTTTGCAAAAGGAGCAGTGTGACAACAGATCACTGGGGCAACATTATACTTTTTGGTTAAACTCATCTTACATCAAAAAACATGTTAGATGACCAGTAATTCTGACATACTTCTGACACACACACTTCTCCTGCAGTGAGCTGCTTCTAGACTATCGCAAAGAAATAACAGCTCTTGCAGCAGACACTGTTGCCTATTACTGGCTAGTGCTTCTTGTTGCTGCTTTGTACCCACTTGGAGCTTCTCCAGTCCAAAGCCATATGACATTTTAGGCAATTTGGCCAAGTATTATTCAGATTTCTTCAGTGTCTTTCCCCACTGTTGGCTGTCTATTGACAATAAAAAGTGATGCCAGCTCACGCACATCTCAGAATGGAATGATATCCATTGGCATCTAGTTAGCCACTGTTAAAACAGACAGTTGGATTAGATAAGTCCTTAATCTGATCCATTCTGGCTATCCTTTTTGAGAATATGACTCTTTGTTAATTTTCTTCTTGAAGGAAGCAACAAATGATTTTAGCCATTTTCTTCTTGAAGTAAAAAAGAAACTTCTTCCAATTTTGTGCATCTTTTGAAGACTGTTCTCAGCTTGGGACTCATTCTGTGCAAAATCTGAACATGGCATTTTTGCAAAGAAAACAAATTTGGTAATTTCAATATTTCTGCACAGTAGTACTATTTTCCACCCAAAAGAAGCTATTTCCAACATAGAAAAAGCTATTTTGCACAGAGTTCAGTCCCTAGCTGCTAGGGATGTAATTCTTCCCTGATTTTCTTCTTGAAGAAAGCAGTGAGAGTTAAGTATAACAATTTTCATCCTGCTATGTTTTTGAAGCACATTTTCAATTCAGTACTTATTCTGCACAATGGCAATTTCTGCACAATTTTTTGAACATTTTTAATATTAATTTCATCCCTGTGCATTTTCTGCACAGAATTTAACATTTTTTAGCATAAATATTGTTTTCTACTCAGAAAATGCTGTTTTCTGAACAGAAATTGCTCTCTTCTGTGCCAAAATGCTATGTGCTAATTTTGCCTAGAATAGATCTCAAACTATGGAGATTCTCATGAGCCCAGGATTCCTCTCATCAGTTTCTCAACACTTGAGAAATATTATTTTTTTAAAAAAATTCATAAATATTAAAACTGTGGTTAACATTCATTCACGTAGAAGGAAAGAAGCATACGTCACTATAATGTATATACACAATACAGTTGAGAAATAAGATTTTTAACCATCCTTTTTAATATTTGCAGTATTCTTTCCATCCCTTATTCTTATGTTCATTCTTAGTGCATTTGGAGCATATGTGGTTTTCACAAGCATGGAAACATTGGTGCTCATTGCTGCCATGTCCTTTCAGGAATCTCTTTTCTTTTCTGTTCCTGCATTTGTGGTATTCTCTTGAGTCTGGAAAACTGAATGTTTCAACTGCACTTCCTAGTATTCCCCAGCCAGTGTGGCTAGTATGTCAATTTCCAAGCCCTGATATTTTGTACTTTGTGTGGCAAAATAATTTGACGAGCTTTAGATTGCTGTACACTTTAGCCAGGTGGTAGCGGTGGCAGTGATGGCAATGAATGAGTAGAGAAGTTAATTACTGCTGCACTTCAGACAACAAAATGGTCAGGCTGGTTGTAATATGTCTGTAATGGAAAGTCTGGCTACTGACTAGGGCTCATACAGTTCTTCCAGGGAGGAGGAGGCCATGGAAAATATTTGTTTGATCACGACATGCCTTTAAATGACTTCAATAGATGTAGATGTGAACATATTAAAGATAGATGCAGTGTAATTATCAGTATGATACCTTGCTTTCCTTTTTTCCTGATCTTTAGACAATAGGCTTTCTCTTGTGGTATGTCTGGAAGGGAGTAAGAGAAATAATAGATTTATAAAATTGCCTACCAATCCACTTGGATCCTAGAAATGCTGTGCTTGTGTTGAGCGGGGTGGGGGGGATAACCTTTTTACCTGAGACATCATTTTACTTAAATGAATACAGTAGATGGGACTATAGCTTTATAAGAAAGCCCCCATACTGTTATATGGTAAAGTCTGAAAAGAATTTAATAAGGGATTACATCCATGCACTCCAGAAAGAAAGGACAGATTAAAAGACACACACAGAGAGAATTACATTTTGGGCTTGCAGTAACGTAGGTTCTCAGTAATGATGTCTCTGTAAATGCATTTTAAATTAATCTCAAGGATAAAAATATATAGGCTTATCTCTTGGAAGATGAGTGTGCTATTTTAAGGGTTGGTATAACATATGAACTTTTCTTGCTTCCTGAAGGACGGGTATTTCTATATATTGATTCTGGAACAGATAACATTTCACTTCCTTTATCCAGAGAGTTTGATTTTCTCCTTATATGGCAAATGACAGTCTTTGCCACATTTGCTAAGAATTCACATTGGACATCTGTAAAGTAGTATTAATGTGTGCATTATCAGAGAGCCAGTATGGTGTAGTGACTGAGCATTGGACTACAGCTCTGGAGACCAGGGTTTAATTTCTTGCTGTAATTCAGAAATGACTTGAACACAACAACAACCACAAACAACAAGAACAACAAGAACAACAAGCAGCAGCATTGGAAGAGAAACCTGTTCCTGCCCTTAAAGACACATTTAATGTTTACTACTCCCATCCAGCCCCAATATCTGCATTCAACACGTGGATGTCAAATGGCAGTGTTGATTCCACCCACCACATATTTGCCTTATATGCAGTAGGAAATTCTTTAGGCAAATACACATGTTTGAACAGTCTTCACTGTCTTTTCCCGCATAAACTACACATCCACAGCATCTTTATTCATACTTACATGCATTTTATATAATTATAGAAACACTGAGAAACCTCATGCTTTGTGACTGATAGAAGTAAATAATCTAAATGTTTCATTTATAAGACAGATGTTCTGGCTCTAAATAGCCCTTGTCTCCCTCCAAAAACTTTAACACTTGTTTTCAGTCATTCTGAGTATACATTTTTGTTTCTTGGAATATTTGTGGTTACTCTGACAGTATTTATACAATTTGGAACCATCTGAATGTTAAATTTTAGCATCTTGTCTCTTGTATTTCAATAGTTTAGTCTTAAAATATATTTCAGTGGTATAAGCTGCCAACTTGCTGATGCATGATTTCAATAAGAGTATGGTGGGTCATGTAATTTAACTTAGGCCCTTGCCGCACCAGGAAGTTAAAACGGGCCAAGGCATCCTGTCACGGAGATCGTCCACACCTTGGATCAGACTAGGTTCAGACTATTTACCTTAGTTTAGCACTTTAGTCCAATCCAAGATGCCCCCAAGTGGTCCTCCAGCGCTTTCCAGTGAAGACTGGAAAATCCGGTCTTTCAATCTTCTAGAGCACGCCATTGCATTCCTCCTCACTTGTGCAGATGCACAGGCTCGCACAAATGTGAGCCTGCGATCAGCAGAGGGTGGGCTGTGGGCATGGCCAGCATCAGCGGTAGGTCCGGACCTACAAAGAACAGGAAACCACCATTTTCAGGCTGAGCAGTGCGGATCTACAGACCTTGCACTGCTCCAGTTCGCCCTGGACCAAACGGAGGAGCCCTGCAGAAGGGCTTAAGGGATTGGCCACGTTGCTTCAAGCGAAGAAGAAGCAGTGAGTAACGGCACGGAGCGAGTCACTCTCCTCATGCGGAAAGGGCCTTAGATTTCATAATCCAGGCTGAAACATGAATATTCAAGAAAACGACCACAAAGCTAATAAGCTCCATTTTGGATCAGATTGTATCCCAAAAGCTATAAAATCCTATTCTTATGTTGATCTGGAGGGTAAATCTTAGTAATCCAGGCTCTGTTTCTTGACCCTTTTGAATTGTCTTACAATGAATGCTGATAATAGGTGGGTCAAGTACCTATGGAAATACTTTGTTCGGAAACATGTCTCGTCTTTTACTTGGACTAATGGAAATTTCCTTGAAGACATCTTCTTTTTTTCACTACGATGAACTCTGCTTTGTTTTAACTTAATGCTGTAAGCCCTTTGAACCTCATATTGGGAGAAAGGTGGGATATAAATAAAATTAATAATAAAAGATACCCTATGGTGGGCCCTCTGGAAGTTACCTGTTCTCACCAATGGCACGTAAAGTGCTAAACCTTCATCTGATCTATATAATTGCAGAATGCAGGTATGGATGCATATGGCTGAACGCTTTTCTAAGAAGAGTCAGCCCAAGATAGTTCATTGCCAGAAGCAAAGCATTAGATATTCCCCTACCTCTCTGTTCTATAAACAGAAGCCAACAAGTTTGGGAGCTGATTTATACTTCAATACTTATTAGGTTATGAGTACAATACAGATTATATGGTACACAGAATGCTCTCTTCTGACAGAGGTGAATTCTTGAGAGATTTAGGAGGAAGGCTTGAGGAGTTCCTAATGCTTAGCTTTACTACATGCGCATTGCCTCAATTGGTTCTTCATTCTACCTAGTGGCAAGCACCATCTTAAAAGAAGCATTAGATCTTCCCCCACACAGAAAGACTGCCTCCTTTCAGATCATGTGTGCTACAATGCACTTGCACATGTCTGAAAACAATGGAAGTACACTATGGGCTGAAGAAGTATTGCTTTACACATAAGCAAGCTTAATACTGATCAGTCATCTAAAAACAATATAATTAACAATGATTTAATCCAGGTGAAGCCCTAATATAGATCAATTACCAATTATGCAATGTTTGTAAGGCATATTTCTCTATAACAGCACCTGCTCAAGATATTTTGCTGCCTGAACAAAAGAGGGCTTCCTCACATTGCCAAGCACAGAGTCTGGAAAAACAATCAGGTGAATACTCTTAGGTCTCTTTCTATCTATCCATCACTTATTTACAACCTGTCTTTCTCTCAGAACTGGGACTAAAAGTGGCTGCCAAATGGAATAACATCCTCCACTAAACCCAAGAGTACCAGCTTAGTTTAAAGGATGATGCAGGGGGTTTGTGGCACCCACATCTCTGGACTCCAACACAAGAGAATGGCCACAACATTCAGGAAGAATTGTTTTTACGACACATTCCCATTCTCTATGGCCTGAGGTGGTTCCTCACTTTAACAATATTGGAAGGAATTAAGCTAGCACTGCTTTGAACAAACATGTTCAAAATGAGATGCTAACGTTCATTTTATTAAAGCTTTCTTTTGTAATGAATGGAGCATATCCTGTTCCATCTCTCCATGCCAAATTGTCTTAAGGCAACTTGAATTTCTGTAAATATGTAAACTTGACTTTAGTAAAAAGATTTTGCTTTTTTGTTGCCTTACACAAAAAATAATTGTCTGAAATTATGAACCCTTGAGGGGAAATTTTAATTTTACAGTCTTCTGGAGAAAGAGAAAGATGGAGCCACACTAGCTGTGGAGTAATTGTTAGTGAAACCCAAAGGAATGGGAAACTAATAGAAGGGTAAAATGATCAACACAGGCATAAGTATATGTGGTACAAGAAACACTTTGTACTCCGGCAAGCTTCAAGTCCTCTTGTCTTCTAAATCCAAGTCACAATTTGGGGTTTCTTTTCTGTTGCCTTCTTTATTCTTTTTCTCTCATTGCTTCATTCTCTAGAGCCTGTTCATACATTAAATTGGCTGGAAGACCCCCTGGGATGGATATGTTGTGCTTTGATTTCTTAGGTTTCTTCCTGTCTTTTTGTCTTCAATCTCTTCTCTGCTCTTCTCTCTTCTCTTCTCTGTCCCCTTCTTTTGTGTGTGTTTAGCCGTTCATAGTCTTTTTGTTTTTTAAGAAACATCACTTTTGATGATTCTTTGCTTATCAGTTGTCTCTATATAAATTATGTAGTAAGATAAGTACATATTATTGTTCTGGAATCAGAGCATTTCCCCACAAAAAAATTAACATTACCTGATTCACCTGTCACCCACAACTTGACAGAACAAAGACCCTTGAAACTGAAACTGGAGAGGTGTTTTTCTGTCAGAATGAATCATTAAAAAGGAGCTGTCCCAAATTATTTTTATGACTGTGGTTCCATTTCCTATACTTAGGCTTTTGTTCAAAACAAAACAAAACACTCCAAATCCTACACAGATACACGAAGAAAAAGCTGTTTGTATATAAAAACATGAAGAATAAAATGCATGCAGCTGTAAAACCTGGAATACATTCCGCTATACTATCCTATTAACTTCTACTGGTACTAAACTTGGGGACCAGTGTCCAGAAATGCAGGCAGGCTTTAAAGATATGGTTCTTCGCATTCTCTTGATCTGTTCCTTGTCAAAGTCCATTTGCTTTACCTAACTATCTAAACGGCAGGTTTTGTAATAAGTGCCCAATGACACAAAATAAAACTTCTGTGTCATAACAGAGATTCCCCCTGCCTAGATCTCCATAATACAGCACTTGTATTTTGTGTCACTGGATACTTATTACAAAGGACTTTTCTCCCTGACACTGTTATAGTGTTATTATTCTACTTTCAACATCCTATGGAATCCTGGAGTTTGCAGTTTAGGGAGGGGCATTTAGAATTCTCAGCCAGAGAGCTCTTTGGACTCAGTAAACTACAAAGCCCAGAATTCCACAGGAAGTTCAAAGTGGAATAATAGCACTATAACAGTGTAGTGCAGAAATGGCCAAAGTCTGCCTTTTAAGTGTCAAAGCAAATTGACTTTGACAAGGAATAGCCTAAGTACCCTCCAGACAAGAGATCCTATCTGATCTTGGAAGCTAATCAGCCCTGGTTAGTATTTGGATGAGAGACCACCAATAAACACTAGATGCTATATTTCAGACAAGGGAATTGGCAAAACTACCTCAAAGTATTCCTTGACTAAGAAAACTCTGTGAAAATCCTTGCCATAAGTCAACAGGCAACCTACATATACCCTGCCTAACCCCAATATTTATTTGCAGCCCCACTATTTACTGTGACAAAGCCTGCATATAGCTAGAGAGCAGTTCAATGACATATCAAATTTGGTGCCTGAGCTCTTTCTGTGCCTTAAACTCAAAAATGCTTGAAGGCAAGTCTTTCTCTCTTCCCACCCCCCTTCTTTATATGCCTCATTTCTTTTGCTCATTCTGGCTATGTCAGAATATTAACATACTATACAGGATATTTATTTCAGGACTACCAAAGTATCCAAAACCCTGTCTTGGAGATGAGAAGATGGAGTAAGAAGAAATGTTCTCCCTGTGGCTGCCCTGCACACCAACCAAGGGGTTGGTTTAGGTAAGCTACAAAATACCTTCCATGTCTGTCATTTTATGTATCTTGGACAGGTTACTAGTTGGGTATTTATGACATGGAATGGTTGCTTCTGTTCCATAGACTCCATACATTTATTCCGGACAAATCTGAGACTTGGCTCTCTGCTCTGCCATCAACAGCCATCCAGATTCAAGGTAGTGGTGAAACTAAAGCTAGTCACATCAGGTAATACCATACTATATCCATATTATCTAAATAGTGTTTCTTTTGAGGGCATGGCCTATTATAGGGCTGCAGTTTCCTATCATTTCGAAGCATGAGTGAACAAGAAAACCTCTTAACACAATATGTTAAATAGAAAGAGGTGTTACTGTTGCTGGTAATTGGAAAAAACATTACAAAAAGATCAAGTGACTGAATGATGTGTCAATAATAAAAACACTAACACATGTAATGAACCTGAGGGGATTTTTTTTTAAAAAAAAGGAAAACTAATTTTTTTGTATGTCTTCACTGAATGGGTCAATCCTGATCTCCAAGGACAGATCCAATTCAAATAAATATAAGTTAAATGTTGTCACATTATGTTTTTTGAGCATTACTGGAAATGGAACTTGATATTGTTAACCTAAAAGCTGTTTTGCTGAGATCTGGTTGCATTTTTATTGGGCTATGAAAGCAAAAATGGTGAGATTTACTATTTGCTTTGCACATTGAAGCATTTAAACATACTAGAGAGATCCAGAACGTTGTTGTTTTCATTGTCAACATGTGTTGCTTAATAAAAAGCTACTGGTGTAGGCAATACGCTTCCTTCATAATGCAGGGATCTTTGTTTTATTATTGGAAGGACTGTGTCCCTGATGTGTGTTGATCCTGATTTGTCTCTCTGGGGTTAGTATATTAAGAATAAAGAAACTTTTATAGGCATAGTGGATGTTAACACTTTGGCAGATCCATCACATATTGGAGTACTGTAAACTATAAAATGTCCTACTATTTGGGTGCTGAACTCCAGACTTCCAAGCAACAAAATCCAACTTGGGTTGTCATTGAAAGTAATGAGAAGTTTATTGAATGCCATCTGTTATTGACTCTCAAATGGGAAACTCCTTGTCTACTCTCCTTGAAGGCTGGCATGTATTATGTTCTTAGGGACTACTATAATTCTTAAACGATTCTTGTAATTCATATTTAAATTGGCAAGGGCTTATGCAGTGGAATATCAGCTTGATCTCAATTGAAAGTAATGGAGGGTTCATTGGAAGTCATCTCCATTTTAATTGCCTCTGAAATAGGGACCTTTTGTCCAATCTCTCTCAGATTTGGCAAGCGTAATGCCCCAAAGGAATAGCTGAAACTCTACAGGACTCATTCGATTTGGAGTTCAAATGTCAAGGGTATACCCCATTGAAAGCATGGTATATCTCCCATTGAAAATAATGATTTTTTGGGGGGGGAATTGAAACAGTGAAAAAAAATAATTAATGTCAACTTGACTAAATATAAAAGTTTTGTAGTCATGATTATAGAAATAATTCTACATACATATGTGTGTGTGTGTGTGTGCGTGTGTGTGTATACATGAGATATATAGGAGACACACTTCCTAGTCTGGATTTTTAAGAGGCACCCTTGCTTAGCACTCTGGTGTCATTTCCTAGGACATGCAAAGAGGTAAGACAGAGACCCATATTAGTGTTCCTGAGCTGTCATACCAGCTCTGGAGCCTCCTACCTTTTAGATTGTGACTGGCATCTTGCATTGAGAAAAAAAAATACTAGGAATCAACCTCTCATTGATTTTCTAGTGTTTGTTGTTTTTCTGCCAGCGTGGCTCACTCTGAGATCTCAGCAAGGAGCTGGAACTAACTGGAAGCCAGTCAATTCTCCGACAAACTATATTGCATCAGAAGTCGGGTGTCACTGTATTTGCAAGAGTGGGCTTGCATTCTAATGCACATTTCTGTCTACAAGCAAAGAGACAGGTGCTTGCCAAACTTCTGTTAATTTTTCTCTTCATTTAACTTTAAACAAACATACTGCACACACATTTTGGGCTGGGCAGAGGGGGAGAATCAAAGAAAATATTCATCAAGCATAACCATGAACTTCTATTGGTCTTAAACCACACTATCCACCATAGCTTTTCCCAAAGAACACTTAGAAATTTGGTGAGATTGCTGTGGATTTTCTATCAGAAACAACTGCAAAGTATCCAAAAATTCCCTGGTAAAAGGACTGATAATGAGTTGTCTGTCATGTTGAAATATTGATGGATTTATGTGAAAGATGTATGTCATATTCTATGTTAGCACACTATTGTATATTCTATGGCAGTACTTGTGGCCATTTAGATGTTATTATTTATTTATATCCTGCCTTTCCCTCAACACTGAAGGGCTGCCTTTTATACTCTGTCTTTTCCACAATACTGATCTCAAAAGTATGGGTGCATTTTCAGTTCACCAGCACTATTTTAAATATGTTATGTGACACTGGAGGCAGGTGGTAAAATGATTGGAAGGGTCCTTGGCTACCCACCCATCTGAATCAATTCATATGAAGTCATATGTAGTATTTCCATTAGTGTTCACTGTCTGTAATGCAGCATGATAATTATCTCAAGAAGTTGTGTTGTGGAACCAGAGCTTGTAGCGTTGGAATACCATCCAAGCGTCAAATCATCTGTTGCCCTACTTTTATAGCTGCTTTTAAAATGTCTCAGCCTCTTATTCCTCCTCCCACTCCCCCACCCCCTTTGTCTTTGTCTTACTTAACGTAAAAGTAAGTTTAATCAGTGTGGGGAGAGGAAAGGTGAGGTAGAATCTTTTCCTTCCCTGTAGACTCAGACAAAAGCAAACTGCTAAGTCTCTCCTAGCTTCTGCGTTCTTTCTGATTGATAACTTTTGCCATCTTGGCCACACTCCCATGTTACTTAGTTCATTTTGTCTTGATTTTCATCTGTGAAATGTTGGAAGCTATAGGACGTCTTAATTAGGGAGGATGCTGATTTAATCTGCCATCCCATTCAGACTTTCCTATTCTCTGGGCTTAACTACAGTACTCAGCTAAAAAGGAAGAGAAAAGCCAAAATGGTGAGCTATCCATGGTATTATATAAAGCACTGCTATTCAAAGTGGTGGTTGGTTAGCTGTTGAGGGTTGCTCCATAGTGACTTTCCAGGTAAGAAAGAAACAGTTGTAGCCAATAGGTACAAATATGGTGATGGTCCCTGGGACATTAGGGGGGAAAGCCTGCTGGTCTCCCACATCAAATATCTGAAGAAGCCCTCTATAAAGTATTTGGGGTTGGCTGAGTGAACAGTTTAAGATCTACTAGCTTTACCAAACAGCTCCTTTTGTTTGAAATGAACACTGTTACTGTACAACCTTTTTTTTAAAAAAATGGAATTCTCCTCAAGGGGAGCTTTGGAAATTTTCATGAGGAACACCTACCTTTCAAGGCTTGCCACTTCACTACAGATCTCAAGTATTGTTGTGGGGCAAACAATGAATGGAAAGTGTTGCAAACAGATGGGTGAACGTGCTATGCAAATGATTAACAGTTTTCCAAACAGTTTTAACTTCTTTTCTAAACAACAATTATAAAAATGATCTATAAGTGAAGAAAATGGTAAGAAGTAGCATACATCCTACTTTAGAGAGAGACAAAACTTAAGAGACGCCATAGTGGAGTCTCCTGGAAAGAACGATTTGTCATGCACTGTCTGAAACCAGTTCTTTTTGTTATGGGTGATTCATCTTCTGCTACATGAATGACTGTTTATTGCTTGTCAGTATCAAGAGCTCTCAAATACTGTAGAAGCATCACTAGAATATATGTGGTTGAGTTGCATGTTCCCTGGTGCAATGCAAAATACTAAAAGGCTATTCATTTTGGAGGGTAGTTTGGGGGATATTTTAAAAGTATGTTTTAAAAGATTTGTGCTTGGAAACTTACTATTTTGTAAGGAGGAAGAAAGCACAGAAATACATCAATGTTGTTTCACATTGTTTTTTAAAGAGGAAAATAAAAAAAAAAGTTCAGATTTGTGCCAAAGCCGAAAGTCAAGCTTCCCAGAGTTTGCCAGGCTCTAATGATGACTAATTTAGGTAGTTATTTCACTTGTGCTCAAAGCAGCCATGTTTTATCAGGAAAGGGTCAACTTGAAATGGCAATTTTCACTTTCATCTATCAATGTCATGTAACCTAAGCAGTGCTGAATGACATTTAAGCTTGGCTCATTCACCTGTGCAGCAGAAGGGAGATCTGTTGCTGTGTCTCCTATTAAAAAATAAAGGAGATGTGAAGAAAAGTCAGATTCCACATTACAAAGTTATTTTTCCAGTGTAACCTCCAAACATTACAAACATTTGTGTCACATCCAGGTATTTATGTGAAATAATGTCTTATGGTTACTTATAATACATCCATATTTAATAGGACAATTCTTTTGCCCTAGGACAATATATTTATACATATTATTCTAAAGCAGTGGTTCTCAACCTGTGGGTCCCCAGATATTTGTGGACTTCAGCTCCCAGAAGCCCCAGCCACTATGGTCAATGCTCAGGGCTTCTGGGAGCTGAAGTCCACAAACATCTGGGGACCCACAGGTTGAGAAGCAAACAGGCATTGATTGACCTTTAAACTGGCCCACCTTGTGAAACATCAGGCTTAGTAAATATAAAATCTGTAAGTTATGTGTTCCTCTTTCCCCTTTTTTGTTTGTTTCTGAAGTGTGTGCATGAATGTGTGCATTCCCTTCTTGGACACCCCTCTACCAATTTTTTTCAGCCAAGAAAAGAATTTCTACCTTCCAGAATCTCCAGGTGAGTCTTTGTTAAAACAATGGGATAATGTGACCCAGAGCTGGTCCTAGGGCAGTGGTCCTCATGCTTGATCATCCAGAGTAGGTGGAATATGGACAGGAAAGTAGGAGATGAAATATTCTGCTAACCACAAAATAGCTATGAGATGGAGAACAATAGAAGGACTTCTGTGGTGAATAATAGAAAGTGGTAGAGGATTTACCTTTCAGACTGACCCTCTAACTTTTTTAAATACTTAAGAAAACAGTTTCTCTCAAAAAGTTAAGAAATGTTAATTACAATACTTAGCCTCAAGGAAATCAGATATGATCGCATGGTTCCATGTTCAGTTCTTAATTATGATGGTAACTAGAGCCTAAGGTTGTGAGACCACTACATAGGCCCTTTCCACATGGCATTTTCCATGCTAAAGGGCACCTGGAGTGTCACGCAGTTGTGAGGAGTGATCTGCATGATGCAGTCACAATCACATGATGCTCCAGGGGCCGGCAGGGGCCAATCACACACCTTTTCATTTTCAGCTAGAAGCTGAAAATGGTGCTCGATTGCGCATTGCTCCTGGGCCCCATGTGCAATTACTTGATTTGCAGGGCCTTTGGAGCCACGCCGATCATGCTTCCTGCCCCACCGCAGCCTGGGAAGCTCCCAGGCTGCACTGCGGAAGGAAGAGGCAGGGCTCTTGCGTGAGCAGGCAGCTCTTGAGGAGCTGAAGAACCCCAGATGTGAGAGCCTCTTGCCAGAGGCTGCTCGCGCAATCTCCGCACCCCAGCGCCGGAAGAAGGTAAGGTGTGGAAAGGGCCATACTTGAGAAGGCATACCTAACATTGTAATGTTTACAATTATATTCACACAAGGAGGTATTGCAAAAAAATTACTTGTGTAGCAAGCGCTATACGTAGATCCAATGAAAGTAGATTACAGGCTTATAGTTTCTTACCTATTTGGGATAAAGGTTTTGCTAAAAAGAATTACAGAATAAAATGTTTCAGAATATATAACATTTTTTTCCTAATCATAGTCACTGTCTGGTTTTAGTCATTCTATGTAGAAGCCATTCTTTTTGGAAGGGGTTTTTATTTGAATTCTATAGAACAATGTCCTGGTAAAATTTTAAAATCCTAGGAATGTCTCTGTAATAATGTTCTTCACTGTAAGAAACATCCCTCAGTATTGTCTGAACTGTCAAAATGCCTGTGACAATCTTCAGAGTTATCTCCACAACATCTTTTCAGAATTCCAGAATGGCAAGTAGAAGGTGGTCTTGAAAATCTAGCTCTGGTTTCATAATCTATTTCTTCCATGGAGTCGATTGCAAGTCCTAAAGGCAGCTGAATCAGAGTTAATCAGACTTTTGAAACAATCCTTTTCCATGCTATTATACCAGATATGCTGAAAGCTGAGAGGAGCAACCTGTAAGCTTGGGATCTGTTTCTAGCAAAGCCTGGAAAAATTACTTTGCAGGAGTACATTTCTCAGAATCCCCCTGCCAACATCTGAAAAAAGTAGTTCAAAGAACTACTCTCTACAAACTTTTTTTTTCCATGCTCATGCTCATGCTCATGAACATGAATTGTTTCTTGTTTGAGTTTCCAATTCGACAGTTGAAATGAGAATGGCTACAAGATTACCATTTTACTACCCAAATCTAAATGGGATGTTTGATAATATCTTAAAATGGTATAGCTTGGCCAGCTGTATGAGTTCTAGAAGAAGTATGAAATGACTGTCAATAGAGCAAACAAGAAAAGGACACTTCATTTGTAAGAGCTGTCAGGTATATAGATGCCACCCAATACCACATATATGAAGGAAACCACTATCATATTTCAGAGCAGTTCTTTAGCATTCTGTGTTCCATTTGTCACGGGCAGAAAGAGTTGATGTTATAGAACATGCCAATGATCAACTTTCACCCCTAAATCTAATGCCTAAGGCACCTTTGAGTTCACAGAAAATCAAGGTCTACTATAATGGGTGATATATGAACTGCATAGCCCATATGCTATGAAGGCTGGTTAATGAAATCTTATTATGATAGTATGGCAGACTTATGATAGTTTCAATTTAATTGTAATTTTACATTAATATCTGTGTGATGCATTTGGGCTTCCTCAAGTGTTTCATGGCATTTTAGTTTTTTTTCAAAGCAATTCTATTATGCTAATACTTTCTAATCCAGATAAATAGGGCCTTGTCTGTGATTTGGAGGCTAATTATATAACATTATACCATAATTAAGAAAATCAAATACATTTTGTTTCTTTATAGTTTGTATATAAGCTCTTTCCCCATGTTTTCGAAGGGAATATTTTTCTTTTGAGAGGGGAGACTTTGAGGATTCCACTTTTTTTTAATCTTTTGGACCCAAGTAATTACATTAGATAAGTACACTCTAATTCAGATCAATGAGGTTTTGTGTGTCATCTGAAGGCTAGTAAAATAGCTTTTCCACTGAAAATCGACGCCAGTTGTATCATATCAGGGTGCTCTGGAGTCTACAGAAAGATGCTAGCAGAAACTATTAAAATTAGAACAAAATATTTTTGGAAATGTCAATTATAACTTTTTAAAATCAAATATCCTAGTTGTTGTATGATTTCTAATTTAGATGAAATCCAGAAATAACGACTGGTAAAAAAAATTATGGTCCAGGATATTTATCCTTGTCTACATAAGAGGAATTCATTCATTCAATCATTCATGTGGAATTTATTCCAGGTTGATTTCTACAAGTTCAAAATAGGAATGCAATACACCAAAGCCTGAAATAGGCAATATAGTTGCACTTAATTGTAAAAAAAGAGCTTCTTTGAAAGATAAGATGTCTGTTTACCTTACAATGAACTTAGCTCACTGTGCATGTTGCCACCTGCTTTTGCAAGTCTCATTGCTCAGACCTACAACTGTGATGAAACTGCATTTGTTTAGGAAAAATATTGTAACAAAATGGAATGGTATTTTTTTCTTAACATGTGATTTGACCCTGAACATGGTAAATGACAAAAACACCAGATAAAAGAAGCAAAAAAAAAACAATGGTCAACATTCTATATCACATTCTACATTATGTAACTTTACACATTACTTAACTATATAGCAGAGGCACTGCAAAACCCTTCTAGTGAACTGTGAAGATGTCTATCAGAGCAATGGCAATCAGGGCATTGGCCCTCTCTAGCCAATGCACATTGGCAATGCCTGATGCACTTCTGTCTCAATATGAAATAGTCGCTTTGATAGCTCCTCTATGTAGTAACCTCATGGCAGTCACTTGCTGATCACGGATATTGCAAAACTGCTCAGTTCTATCTCTTGCAGATATAAGTCTCATGCTGAATTTCAGCAGAATGCCATGACAAATAGAAAGATTTTTATCTGCCCAGAGGATAAAATTATTGGTACCAGGCAAGTGTCCTTAAGGACACCATTTGGATTCCAGAGGTGAAAATAATGGTTAACATCCACACCACTTTCTATAGAGACTGCACTGTCCCAGAAGACCATCAACATGTAACCCTGAAGTACAAGCATGCTGGGATGGAAGTAGGAGTTAGGAAGTCCATTCCTAATTGATTGGGGCCTTTGAACATAAGCAACAGCATTTGGCTGTCAGAACCAAAAAGAAGACTAATTGCATTTCCTAAAGCTTTTTTTACAATAATTAAATAGCTGATGAGATGGGATAAACAAGCTGTTCTGGTTAAATTGTACTAATTTCACAGTGAGTGTAGTGGAGCTTGTTAAGTCATCATGCGTTTCACCCAGTAAGTACAGTAGGACTTGGATTAGCCCTGTGACATGTAGAGGAATGTGCATTCAAAAGTACAATATCTATCTGTCAAAAATGTGCAAAGAAAGCAGTCTATCCTTTT
This sequence comes from Iguana delicatissima, assembly GCA_948472985.1. Classification (NCBI taxonomy): domain Eukaryota; kingdom Metazoa; phylum Chordata; class Lepidosauria; order Squamata; family Iguanidae; genus Iguana; species Iguana delicatissima. The sequence continues at coordinate 15,637 of CAOKZL010001437.1, read as the reverse complement.
GAATTTCTCCTACTGGATCAGAATGAATACATCTACCATACATATCCTTATGTGACGTGAGATAAAATCTCAACCACCACGTGGCAAAAATCATGCAAAAGGCCAAGCTAACTTAGATGAAGTAGCTTGGCTATTTTTAAGAGCTCTAAGTGAACTCTAGAATGATTTAACCATGGAGAAAAAGAGCCGAGAGAAATTTGTGTATAGACCAGAGATGGCCAGCTTCCAGATGTGTCTGGACCTGTCTGCTGTGGACCTTGGATGGTCACTTATGTCCAGTGCCCCCATGCCACTGACAGCACCAGTTTTTTAAAAAAATGATTTTAGAAACCCCATGTTTTTATCATTTTCAAACCCTTAGCCATTATAGGCCTGGAAATGTTTTTTGTTTTTTTTTCCCCACTCTCCCAAAGTAGGAAGTCACTCTCAGCTTTGGATTTTAAAAAATGCCTTTTGGCCTAAAATAATGTAGAAGGAATGTGGCACAATTGCCCCACATGGCCCCTAGAGAACATGAGGGAGCATTCATGTATGTATGAGTGTTTAATTGCTCTGTAATTCTTTTATATATTAACAAGATTTATTGGCTTGTGATCCTCCAACCTGAATTTTCATGGTGGGCTGCTAGAAGCTTGACATCACACCACACCAACAGTGTTCTGCAGATCTAGGAAAGCTCAGATAGATCTCCTTAGCCAAATAATAAATCAGGACATGGACTGAACATATATATGTCCACACATCACACACTTTTTTGATACCTTTGAGCCATAAACACTGGAAATGACCCCAATAAAGTAACAGGAACTAGCTGAGAAGCAGACTGGAAGAAGAAGAAATTAATTTGGGGAGATGTATCAGAAGATATGGTGTTATAGGGGAGCTGCACACAGCTTGCTGGCCAAATTTAATTCCCCTACTTAACATAGGTGGTTCCATATTTTTGTCTATTGTTTTGGAACTTAATATGCATGCACATTTGAGGCTTCACTTGGCATAACTGGGAGAATCAGAAATGGAAGGAGGAAAAGGTGGAATCCAGAAATTCAATGAGAGGATGCTGAAACAGATATCGGGTGGACGAATCTACAGATCTGGACAGCTGAGAGGTGAACTGGCTTAATTAGCCAATTACTCATCTGAAGTGAGGCAATGGAGGCTCAGAAGTGAGCCCCAAGGGTTAGGATGACCTGACTTTGTGGTCTGAGGCCAATATGCCTGCATACAATCTGATTGGGCTATGGCATATAGGTTGTCCCCACTTCTTCTGTGGGATTGCAATTCTGTTTTGCAGTGTTTGTTTTGAAATGTTACAATAAACTTCTACACAAATGTACAAATGCTAAACACTGTGTGTGGAACCTTGGTGGAATTGCCAGCGCTTCATTGTCTAGAAGAGTCTATACAAATGCATCATAATGCTCAATCTGGCCAGTGACATTTGTATTGCATGCGCATATATATATATATATATATATATATATAGGGAGAGAGAGAGAGAGAATGAGTGGGATTTTACACTGTGTAGACTAATTCAGGATTCCCCCCACCCTCAGGACTTACTTGAGCTGTTGAGAAAATTGAGGTCCATTCTTTTAAGACTTTTTAAGGAAGACTTAAGGAAAGTTACTGATAGATCTACGCAAGAAAGGTCAGGAGCTGATCCATCTCTTCCTTAAGGCTACTATTATCCTTGGCTTTCTTGTCTGAAGCCTTGACTGCTTGTAACAGAAATGAAGACAAATTTTTCAAAGTTCAGGTAGGAATGCACAAACACCCTCTTGCTTGTCTTATAAAAGTGTGAGCCTTAGTAAGCATTCAGAAAGGAATGTTCACAGAAGCTTTCAAAGCATTTGATGCAAATGCTCACATGCATTCCAAAATCCCCACCTCCATCTCTTCTTTTGATCCCACTTTTGTGTTCTGCAAGGGCTGGAAATTCATATCCAGGTATGGAAAAATAGTGATGGCAGGAGCCAAGCTGAGTGCTTGTTCTCTGAAGGTAAAGTGATGGAAATATTGAAGGTAGCCTTACTTTCTCAGAAAATAATAACTTCCTAGTTCCAGGCTCAGATACCTGTGTCTTCTCCTTCTTTCTGTCCTGCCCCAAAAGTACGTTTCTTGGCATTGGAGCAAAGTAAACCTGGAAGCCAGGATAGCAGCTCATAAGAACTCTGTATTTCATCTTAATAATTTTTTTTCCAGCATTGGTTAAGACCCCCTTTTTCTCCATTATGAATCTGTGATTAAGCCTAAGGTATCTAGACATTTCAGAGACAAATATGTTAAGAAAGAAAGAAAGAAAGAAAGAAAGAAAGAAAGAAAGAAAGAAAGAAAGAAAGAAAGAAAGAAGAAAGAAAGAGAGAAAGAAAGAGAGAAGAGAAGGAAGGAAGGAAGGAAGGAAGGAAGGAAGGAAGGAAGGAAGGAAGGAAGGAAGGAAGGAAGGAAAGAAGGAAAAGACTTGTGACACAATGACAACATTTGCCTATAGATAGCTGCTCAGTTTTTGAAGTTATCCTCTACATAACTTCAATTATTCATATGAGTTGTTTTAGTTTTAACTGAGGAGACATCCATAGAGTAAAGTTATAAAGAATAAGTTGAAACAATTGCTTTCAGTAGAACTCCCAAATGTAGAACAGTATTCTTGAAAATATCAGGTTTCTTAAGTATTTCAAAATCAAATTCCCAGTTGGCAGCTGATTTCTGATATACATGAATTCCATATTGATTTATAAAGCAATTGTCCAGGAACAGAATGGTATCAGATACATGAAAGGGTTCTAGTTATTGATATTGTGTTGTTAATATAGCATTGAAGGTAGTAATAGGAGGCAATGGCAAGCAGAGAAAATTTAAGCCGAGTGCTTGTAAAAGCAAAACAATGCCCAAAACATATTTGAAAGGTGTTAAAGCGTTAATGACCCTCAAAGCATAAAATATGTGAGTTTTATTTTGTTGTTATGCACATTTTATAGGCCATTAAAGGGAGTATAAAACAGAACAAATAAAGATGATAGCTACTGCAATATTGCACTGATAGAGAATTTGACCTGATCTCTGGGTGAGCACAACTGAAGGGACTATCAGCTCTATATTTAGTTCTCAAATGTGCACATTAACCAAATATTCCTCTTTTTAAAATTTAAATTTTAATATCTCATAACAAAATAATTTATTTGGCACAACTATTCTTACAAAGAAATAAATATTGGTGTTACAACACTTCATTATTACATTTTTCCCATTTATGATCTTTTATTACGTAAAAATCAAAACAAAAACCGATAAAAATGGAAGTACAGTGGTTGGCAGCCTCAGACATACAGGTAATCCTTTTGGGGGGCACTATGGGAGTTGGCATTCTCTTTCTTCCTCCAAAGCACTGAACACCTCCCCTCCCTGACTGAGTAAAATACCTCAAATGCCACTTCCTCACAGCCACTCAGAGCTTCATGGTGAGCTGGAAGGATTGCAGAAGCATCTGGCTGTGTCCCTGTTGTCAGATACAAATTGATGACTTCAGTGCTAAGATCTGCTGGGGTCCTCTACTGGGTCCTCTGCAATCCACTTGCATGGAATGCCAGAGGTTTTTCAATATTTTGGGGAGATGGAAAATGACTCACCTTAGCACAGATCCATGTGTAGGTGTTCTATATGCTGAGCCACACAGGATTGCAACCAGTAATTGAAGTATTCTATACATAGACTTTAATAATAGGTGACAAAAACATCCCAAAAGATATGCATATTAAACTGCTTTCTGTGAGCTAAGCTCAGTTATTAACCCCAATTGAAGCAGACTTGGAACTGAATGGGACTTTCAGAAGTGTTGATTTCCTAGACTCCATTGATTTAATGAGTCTGCTTTTGGGATCACTGATTCCTCAATTTAGACTCGTATTGTCACATGTTCAAACGTTGGACAAGTTACAAGATCCTAATCATAAAATACTACTATTTCTTTTACCAGTGTTACAGTATACCCTGGGATCCGTATGGGATTTATGTATCTATATACACTGTTAGTTGTGATGCTACGCAGTGAATCCCAGCCTGATCCCTCCCAGAGATACAAAGTCCTCCAGTCTCCAATTACCAAGCAGCAGTCATTGTGCTCAATTAGGATCTGTTTCTTGTTGCTTAGGAAACTGTTTCCACCTCTTCCAATGAGTGATCTCTTGTGTGAAAGTCAGATTCAAGGTCTCTGCCACAATCCTCCCTCACACTGGAAATCACTCACACAAGGGAGGTGGAAGAGTCAGTCAACTGCTTCCTGGTCAAAAGAGGACAGAGTCTTGTTGATCAGAGCAGTTGCTGCCCAGTAAATGGGGACTGGAAAACTTTCATGGCCCTATGTAGTCACTCAGCAAGGAGCTATATAGAGATTACTGTCACAAGTGTGCAGTTCCGATTACACATTTGTAGCTGCCATGGTAGATTCTGGCCCTCATCCTTTTGTCAATGAGAGCACAGCAAATTCATTTCCTGAACAATGGTTGATTCCATGGAAGAGTCAGCTACTTTATTTCTTTTTCTTTTTTGATTATATATTTTATTATGTACTAGCACAGTGGTTCTCAACCTTCCTAATGTCATGACCCTTTAATGCAGTTCCTCATGTTGTGGTGACCCCCGACGATAAAATTATTTATCTATTATTTACAATGCCTCCCCCCCCCCCGGCAAAGGCTGCCTCTCCAGCCAGGAACGGGGAGGGGGGCGGGCAGGGAGGGAAAGAGGAGCCGCACGTCTCCCCCGGGAAAAAACTCCGAGAACCCCCCCGGGCTCTGCTTCTGCTTCACTCTTGTTTCTCTGGGGGAGACAATGTGGGAAAAGTTTCCAGAGTGTCGACCCTGGCTGGGAGGGGAGGAATCCCAGCGCCTTTGTCTTTTGCACTGGGCACAGCTTGCCCCCGTGGAAAAGCACCACCTTGCAGCCCTCCGGCCCTTCCGCAGCGCCCTCCTCCATGGCGAGTGGGGCAGGGGCTCTGGCAAGGAAGGGGCCTGCCCCCCGTGCTGCCGCCACCCTCCCCAAGCTGGCCCGTCAGAAGGGAGGTTCTCCCAGTAGCGGAGAAGGGGAGCGATTTCAGTCCCTTCTGAACAGGGGTAAGGAGGATGCGAGCACGTGGCTCGCGCTTGTGCACCACCACTTCTGGGCCTTTTCTGCATGTTACCTTATCACGGAGGTGAGGGGGTGCCATTCACGCAAGCAGATTCTTGCGCAAGGCACTCTCTTTACTGCTTCTTTGTCCCACAGCTGGCTTCCTGGTCGCGCAACGCCCCACCCCTTCCTCCCCCAGTGCAGCCTACAGCTCCCAGGCTGCATTGCGGAAGGAAGGGGTGGGGTAGTCTCACGACCAGGAAGCCAGCTGTGGGACAAAGGAGCAGTGAAGAGAGGGCACACCCCACCTCCGTGATAAGGTAATGTGCGGAAAAGGCCGAGGAGTGGTTGTGCGCAAGCACGAGCCACGCACTTGCGTCCTCCTGCCCCCTTTGGTGGGAGCGTGTGCAGCCGCACGCACTCCCACCAAAGGGGGCAGGAGGACGCGAGCGCATGGTTCATGCTTGTGCACCACCACCAAGGAGGGAATGGAGCCTAAGACCATCAGAAATATGTATTTTCTGATGCTCTTAGGCGACCCCTGTGAAAGGGTCATTCAACCCCCAAAGGGGTCGCGACCCACAGGTTGAGAACCGCCATACTAGCATATTTACCTGGCATTGCCTGCGATTTTATTTTCTCATAGGTCACACTTGTTAGAAATACTTAGGAATTACCTTACCTTGCCTTAGAAGTTAGATGCAGTTGAAATTGATTTGAAATCCTTTGTCTCTAATTCCCCAAACTGTGTTGTTCAGTACCTGTAACTTTTCCTCATATTCCCCAATCCAGTCTGTATTCAGAGTTGTTAACATACAGATGTTGGGTCCATGAGAAGACTTGATGCTAGGCCTCATCTCCATAGCAACTGGCCTATTCAGAGCTCTCTGACTGAGAATTCTAAAGTTTTCTCCCTGCTTGCCAACCCCAGGATTCCACAGAATCTTCACAGCCAGCCAATCCTATGAGGTCTTCTCGCTTCACAGAGCCAATCATATGAGGTCTGTGCCTGCCTGATGCAGACAAACAGATAAGATCACTCACAAACTTTGACTTTTATGTAGTAGATATTACAAGACCAATCACTTGATAAACATAACACATTTTTTTAGCTTAGAGAAGAAGCTATAATACAGTATAATACAGTCATCCCCAGATTTTCTCTTTCATAACAAGGAGGAATTGATTCAAAATGAAAGGAATTTCTTTCTATGAGTTTCCTCTAATATTGATTTTGCCATTATTTTTAATTGTCTTTCTATTTGTCATTCTTGTATTCCTTCTATACTTAAGATAGATATGCTTCCCCATCTTTTTCTCAAATAATTAAGCGGCAGCTATTTTCAAAGCACATATTTTTCTACAAAATTCAATGATTGCTCCAACACAAAATTAATATAAGTAATAAACTCCGTAGCTGGTCTAAATACCCTAAAGGCACAATATCCCATCTGATTTTGGAGGCTAATCAGGATCAGGCCTGGTTAGTGCTTAGATGGGAGATTGCCAACAAATACCAGTTGCTATAGGCTCTATTTCAGAGGAAAGAACTGGCAAAAGAAAACACCTCTGAGTGGTTAGTGGAGGCACTGAAAATGTGGTTTGCCTTGAAATCCTAGACACATCTGTTGAGGAGTAAATCTGAAAAGAAATTCCACAACGGGACTGCTCCTAGATAATGACTATAGAATTGCAGACTTGTTGAGAGATGCTGCATAAGACAAAGGATACATTGAAAATTCTCCTCCAAGATTGGTCAGTGAGAGAGCCTCAGTCTGGAAGGGAGAAATTTGTTTCTGCACACTCTGCCCCACCAGCTAAGCAAAATCCACAATTCTCACCTCTGTGACATTGGATGGTGGAAAGGGGAGTATCTGATTGTAATATGAGCAAAGCACCATAGAATGCAAAGCATCCAAGACCTCAGCGCAGTACCTTTAGGTTGACCATAGAGGTAATCTAAATTATTTCCTTCCCATTGTTCACAATGGTTTGGAACTAGTTTTTAAATAAGTCCAGAAGAAATGTAGGAAATGGCAGCCCTCCTGCCCTTTCCCTGCTGCCCTAGGCATTCCAACTTCTGAACATGCAGGCACATAGTGGTATTCCAACACTTTTGGGGGGAAGTTTAGGGAGGCTGAATTACACACATACTTCGAGACAGTCCTGAAGTGCTCTTCCCTGGTTCAATTTCATCTATAAGCCCCAACTTCTTGTGAGTTGGCTGAGAGCAGGAATCAAAGTTCTGCTTTCCCATGTAATCACTGCCTTGTTGTCCTTCAGTTACTACCATGTAACAGTGATGTAGACTTGAGTCAATAGACTTGGACTCAAATCGGACTTAAGTCACTTCAGTGACTCGACTTGGACTCGACTTAGCAATAAATGATGCACTGACTCGACTCAAGACTTGAATATTTTTAATGACTGACTTGCTGCCCTCAGTTCAGTAACATAACACATTCATCCAGAAACTTTATGACTTTGAGCAACACCTCCATCTCTTTTTGCCTATTGGTCACATGGCAACCTGTCTCAAGCCCAAAGTGTGGGCTCCTTTCTCGGAGGGGAACAGCAAACAGGCTAGGCAATGGGCTTGAGGCAGGCTTGAGGTCTCCTCAGCACTCTGTCCTTGCTGCATATTTGAGGAGACTTCTAAAACTTTTCCTGAGAGCAGAAGACAAGACTCACCCCTAGAGTACAGAGTGCATTTCTCAGAAGGGAACAGCAAATGTGTTAAACAACAAGCTTATGGAGGAAAGATCCCTCCTTCTAAAGCTTTTGAAACTTCAATAATGGGGAGTAAGAAGGATCCTATTCTCCACTTCTGAAAAGTCATCCAGCTTCAGAAATGGAAAGTAAGAAGGATCTTGGTCCCCACATCCAAAGCTGCAGATGACAAAATCACAGATGTGGAGGGCTGACTCTGCTTAAATTGTTAAAATTGATTTTCTTTGGCTTTGTCCAATAATTCTGGAATTTTGGGTGGGGTATAAAGTTGACTTTCAGACTTGAGACTTGAGCTTGTTTGGAGGTTCTAGCAGGGGACCGCAGCTATCGTATACCCTTGACTGAAGAACAGTACACTCCTTCTATCTGGGATGGTCGTTCTCTTCCACTGAGTGCGCAGCTTCGGGAGGGACACACATGGAATGGTGAGAGAGGAAGGGGACAACCGCCTAGCCAGCCAGATGAGCCGAATCAACCTTGGCGATCAACGGGGTGACAGATGTCACAGCAGATGGTGTCGGAGGCAGATGCATAGTGAGAGAGCTCTCCTGCAAGCATGCTTCTAACTTTTAAAAAATTCTTTTAGAAACCTCCCAGACTCCTACTTGGAATTGCTACTGACTAAGAGGTAAAGTGGAGGAACCAAAACAAAATTTACAACTTTATTTCTATTGGATAAAATACGAAGTCTGCCAAGGATGGAAAGATCTCAAGTAAGCCTGTATTGTGGGGACTGGGAGTCTGAGGAAGGTCATTAAAGTGGAGTTTATTATTATTATTAAAACAGCTCTGCCAGTTGGCTGTGATTTGGAAGCTTGTGGAGGCCTAACTGCACCACTTTTGTGATATATTAGTAATGGCGTATACAAGAAAGGCATTTAAAAACATGCTGGAACCCCCTCCACTTGAAAGTATTCCTTTGGCTGGACATAAACAGAAAGAACAGACAAAGATAACTCAGTTCTTCTCCCCAGGTGTGGAGAAGGGGGAAGGATCAGTTATTAAAAAACAACTCATTAGCTTCAAATGCTCAGACTGACTTGCCATTTTCTAAGGAAGAGCAATTGCACCAACTTAAGAGGAATACAAAGGAAGGTTCTCCTGCCCTGAATCTGGCAGTAGAAATTGCACTTGCTGAGATTAGACTTGAGACTTGACTTGAAAGTATCTTCAAGGACTTGAGACTTGACTTGAGACTTGGAGTAAAAGACTTAAATACATCACTGCCATTTAAGATACAGTATGTATTCACTTTTATGTTGTAGTATGCACTACAATCAAGACTTTTACCATATATGGAAGAAAAAAATGCAAAACATCCAAGTTGGGTTCAAAATAGGAAGAGGCATGTTGCAAAAATATGTTGGCTAATGGAGCATACCAAAGAATATCAGAAGGAACCTGTGCTGTATAGATTGTATTGAAGTCTTTCATTGTGTAGATCATGGAAAACTTTGGATTGCTCTTAAAGGAATGGTTGTACAAGAGCATTTTATTCTCCTAATTTGTAACCTGCACAAAAATTGATGTTTTCTGTGCAGAAAATACTGGGCAAGCACCGACACGGTAAGCCCCCAGTTAAGTACCTCCTATATCTTCAGATAATGTGAGGGAGGTAGACAAGAAGACTCCCATTCTGCCTAAGTTGGAGGCATTGGAAAAGTTGAGTTGCCTAGGAAGATAGTAGGGAAATTTAAGAGGAGTGTGAAGGATACATTTAATAAAATGGTTTTTTCTCATTTGGAAGCTTTAGACAAGACGCTGCAGACTGGTGATGTGGCAATAGAAGTGGCATGTGAAGGTGATGCCTCAATGGATTTAACTGTTTTGGAGGCAACATTTCTGACAGGGGCATACAGATGAGTGTACTGACAGCACCATACATGTAGCTGATATAGGGGATGGTGACATGTCCAGTACACAAGCTTGGCCCTGAGGGTTATGAAGCACACCTATTGCACAAGCTGAGGTTGTTAGTGAGGGTAGTGGCAGTGGGCTGCAGGTCCACATTTCTCAGCACACAGAGTTTTTCACCTGACCAATCAGTGGCCATTAGACAGAAGTATGTGCAGCCACATGGCAGAGAGGCCACACCTCCAGCAGGGTAGGGGCTTTGTTCAACCAAAAGGAAAAAAAGGTCCATTTTAACCACAAGCCCTACAAGCTTGGGATGAGGAATGCAAAGAAATGGGAGGAGGAGAATGGGGAGAAGGCAAGCATGTGCATCATGAATAATCAAATCCATGAAGGTCAGACCTGCAAATGTGGAGGGAAGACTATACTTTTGACTTTAGGGTATGCAAAGTTTTCAAGGGGTGGTCTAGGGAAAAGTTTCTGGTAGTTGATAGGCATGAGCTTTTATCCCCATATGGTTTTCGAGGGCTAGGGAATGTTTGAATGGATTTGTGCATTGTGTATCTGTATATCATGCTCAGATTGGGTGGCCTGTTTCATCTATAGCTGTACATAGAAGTTTCTGTGTTGAATGTATGACATGACTATTCTGTACCTCACTCAGCTTGCCAGAACCTGAAGGCCAGCTGTGATCTCTTCTTATAACCTTTTGTCTGCCAGATCCATCAGCTGGAGTTGAACAGCCATCCCAATGCACCCCTAGATAATGTTATGGAGATGTAACTTTTTTTATTTTTTTGCCTGTATATTTTACAGTAGTAGTAATAGCACACAACAGCAATATCTTACAGGTCATGCTCATTAATATAAAGTTATTTCCAGTATTTTTATCAAGCATGACATTTTTCAGTATTTCATCTACAATACAAATAGCAACACACTGCTTGGTATCATAATATTCCCAAGCACCTTAGTAAGTGACAAAGTAAAAACACTTTGAGCATTTGACCTGTATTTTATTCTGTGCTACAACACAATATTACAACCATAGCCCAATGGTCTACATCTCATTCATGAAACTTTGAGGCCCACTGAACAATATTGAACTTTCCAATGTAGCATAATTACATGAGCACCTGCGCTAAATAGTTTTTGACTTGATCCACTGTGAAAATGTGTAGTGTTCAACAGCCCTGAAAATTTCTCATTTCTTACCTGTGGAGAGGGGTTTTGGTGCTTGCGTGTTGGGGCACTAATACAAGAGACATCTAACAGTCGTCCTGTCAGGAGATCAAGTTGCACATATAGCTTTACAATATTCTTTTTCATTCTGTCCCGCTTAGTGTTTTTTTAAAACACAACCTGTTGTGGGATGGCAGAGAGGAATTGAAGTTCAACATGAGTATAGCTATATGGAGGAGGAGAGGCATAGCTATACAGGGGTGAAAAAAGGAGGGTTTTGGTCTTTCAAATAAGAATGCTGTCCTAAATGAATTTTTTTCTTCAGTCTCCAAATTTCTCCTTTTACAGAGAGTGGGACACTGAAATTGTCCACACCTAGAATGCTTATATTTGCTATGTTCACATTCCCGTGGCAACTTTGCCTGCCCCTTTTCTTCAAGTGCCTAAACTGTATTTCTCAGTACTCAACCAAAGTTCTAAACTATTGCAATGCTAAAAATGGTGGATTGAAGGAAAATGTCATGTGACATTGGTGAGATAGAATTCTTTTTTAGGGAGACAATGCCCTCATTTTACACATGCAGACACACACACACACACTCACAGAGTAGCTACATCTTTGGAGCTCAGTTTTCAAAACAAACTACAAGGATTTTCAGTGCTTAAAAGTATAACAATCACTTTGTTCCTTGGCTTTTACTAAGCTGAATTTCTCATAGCTCAGTTTTTGATAATATGCAATTTCATTTTAGCAATTCCTTTATAATCTAGTGTGAAGATGATATAATATATCTTCATAATATATGAAGATAAAATCAGCAAAACCAGCAGGTCACTTTTCTTTGTTTCAAGACATACCTAATGATAAATAAGACTAGAGAGACAGTTCTATCAAGGATTAAATGTTCAACATACATTAGCAATATTTCATTTAAATCCCCACTCAGATGTGAAGTATACATAGAAGAACAGGTCGGCATTTGACAGTGGCCATGCTTACTGGGGCTTTCTGCCAGTTATAGTCCAAAAAAGCTGTGTCCTATCAAGAGGAGAAAAAGTCATGCTCATGAGCAGGGTCATGTTCATCTTGATTCCCCAAATCTGCCACCATCTTAACTTTCCTTTATTCCCAAAGTGAGAAACGTATGTTATAAAACACATGGTTTTACATCTCTTTCTATTAGGAGTAGAATGGATTCTACCTGTCCCAGCATGGCCAGATGCTCATACTGTTATTTCCACAAGGAAGAAGGTAGCTTGAAAGATCTTGAGGCCCAACTGCTGTCACATAAAACACTGTGGAAACAAGACAAATGTTTGGTCCTGGGAGAAGGGAAAGGGGGAGAATGTTCCCATGAACTCTGAACAATGAGATGCTTGTGCAACTCTATGTGGGTGATTTTAGAACAATCAACTGTCTCACTATAAACAGCGGCATAGGCTGTTGGAGGAAAATCACACATACCACCCTGAATTCCTGAAATCACAAAGAGGACATTTATACCCATATATAACCCATAGAAATTTTGCACTATGAGAAAAATCCAAAATGCTCTACATGCACCTTTAGTACAAACTATCGTCTCACAAAAATAGCATGTGGAGCAGAATCATAGAATCATAGAGTTACAAGGGGCCCCATAGGCCATCGAGCTCAACCCTTATTCAATGTAGGAACTTCAGCTAGAGTATCCCAATCACATTTGTCTGTTTTTGAAGAGATCCAGAAAAAGGGAACCCCACCACCTATCTAGGTAATTGGTTCCATTGCTGTACCATTCTTACTATGAAGAATTTCTGTCTAAAGTTCAATTGAATTGTACTCTCTTCTAAATTAAAATCATTAGACAAAGTCCTGCCCTCTGGGGTAGCAGAGGACAAACCTGCCCCTTCCTTTCTGTGGTGGACTTTTAGTTATTTAAAAAAATCCATTGTGTCACCCCTCAGCAGCCTGAACATTCCCATCTCACTCAATCTTTCACTGTGCGTTGTTCTCCATACCTCTGCTATCATTGTCCTTCTCTGGACCTGCTCCAACTTGTCTATATTATTCTTAAAATGAGGCACACAAAACTGAATGCAGTACTCCAGATAAAGCCTGACTAGCATAGAATATGGTGGGACTAATATGATCCATGCCTTGGAAACTATGGTTTAACTAATACAGCCTAAAATATTATTTACCTTACTGATTCACATACTCTGGATGTGAATAAGGAGGAATTTGTAGGAGCCACAGGAAAAGCTTCAAACTGAAATTCCTAAATCTTATCAGTTGTAAATTGTACTGACATAGTACACAGAAAAACCTTCAGTGTGCTAACATAAATGTCTAACCAAATGCATTTGCAGTAGCCTGTGGAACTCTTTATGAACTCTATGGCTCTACAGCTCCCAGAACATGGCATAATCAAGTGATAAACATGCATGTATGAACCAATCTCCAGAGATAGCAACTGAACATATGGGAAATGGATGTCTTTGAGGTACACAATAATCCTTGATTTATATACTGAATATTATGTATCAAATAGTGATGTTCAGTAAGGTTTTAGATATTTAGTATAACACAAGGCAATGCCCTATGTTGTATACCTGTTGAACCTTCTAATTGTGTCAAAGCAAAACATAAAAGGGTAGAAAGGATGAATAATGTGTACCACTCTGAACTTGCAGGGTGATCAGCATAAATTTGTGCTGTACAATATTAATAATCATACGTGGAGCTTTAAGGTGAAATGACTGATATCTATCTTAATCACAGAAAGGTGAGAAATGAGGCAGACTTCATAATAATCATTCAGTTTCATCATGAATTGTATTTATAATCAAAAGGCTTATGAAAAATAATAACTCTCAAATTGTGCTAGATGGGACTTGCACATGTGATCTCCTGCCCACCTCCACCCCTATACCCATTTTATTTCTATATCTCAACTTCGGACTAAGATTTATATCCTCCTCATGAGAACAACTTAAATTACAGGATGATGGCCTAAAAATATGAGCAATCATTTAATTTCCATTTTCTCTGCATCGACTTGGAACATCAGGCAAAATAAGAGGACAATTTTAAACCTCTGAGTAACAAGCATCTTAGCATGCCAGGCTGAATGGATACAGAAAAAGCATGCATGGGCCATTCAAACAATTTGTCTTACTTTTCGCCTTTGAGAGATAAATGGAAATGTCAGTGAAATCTTCTTCCCCTGTTTGTAACTTATTAACCCATTCTTTCATGTAAAATCATACCTTTTTTAAAAAAGTAAGTATTCTATTTCCCTTTTTTTTAAAAAAAAAAAAAGGAACAGATTTGAAGTAACTATATCAGTGAACATTCCTTTCCCAAATTATGCTACTGTCAATTTATGAAATTTCACACTCAAATAACTGTGTTCCATTTCTGTATTAATGTTCTACACACATTTTTGCTATGTGTATGCTTTCATTGTTGATGTAGTGGTAATCATAGTAGTATTTATTACAAGCAACTTTCATAGATCTAATGCATGGATTGCATTTGGCATTCCAAACATGGCTGCAGAGAGAAGAGTCAAGTGAACGTATTTTTCACTGAGAGTTTTCAATCGTCGTCATCATCATCCTTATCCTTTCCAAGCTCTGACTGGTTATGAAGCTCCCTAGGAGATTAATCTACATTGACTTGTATTTTAACATCTGAGAAATTAAAATATAAGAAATATAGGCTGGGATCCTATCTCATGAATCTGAATCTGGAGTTCCTCATTTAAGAGCTATGTAGGGACTGTGAAAGACCCCCAATCCCCACATACAAGCAGCAGCCATGGTAGTTGATGGAAATCCCTTCCTCTCTTATTCAGAAAGCATGTGGCTATTGTTCCCATCCCACCCCCACCTGCCACCACAAGAGTGCTCTCAGATATGAGGGAGGAACAGTAACAAAGAGCCTATTCTGCCTAATCATTCACAAGGGGGAGTGGGTAGAAATGGCAGCCAGCTGCTTTCCGAACAATAGGGGAACAGACGCCTGTTGGTCACAGAGGCTGCTGACCAGTAAGTGGGGATTGGGGGGTGGGGGAGTCAGAACTCAATATGCAGCATGGTAACTGCAGTTCCATTGTTATGTGCCTTCAAGTAATTTCTGACTTATGGAGAACTTAAAGCAAAGCATGGGGCTTTTTAGGCAGAATTTGTTTAGCAGCAGTTGCTCTGAGGCTGAGAGTATGGCATGCCCAAAGCAACCCAGTGCTTTTCCATGGTTGAGTGGAGATTCAAACCCTGATCTCTCAATGTCCTAGTCCAACACTCAAAACACGATCATGCTGGATCACTGCAGCACTTACACATAAAGACCATACAGGATTCCAACCATAAACATATTAAATCAATAGCCTTTCCCTCAGCTAATTCTGGTTTGTATGTGACAGCATTTCTATTTTTGTGGGGAGGGGGAGAAATTGAAACAGAGAAACATTCACTCTTACAAGCCTGCTCATCTCTCTTGTGCACCTAGTAGGCTGGAATGGTTTGATGTATGTGTCACATTTGTTGGGCATATCACACCTACTGAATGTCCAGTGTTCTTAAGTTGTGGTATTATTTGCAAACAGAAAACATATTTTGCACCTGTGTTCAAGTCTTGAAATAATGCATTCCTCAAAAAAAGATGGCGTAACGTTAAGTTGTCACCTCACACAGCTGCGAGATTGACGACCGGCACGTGAGATCATTCTGCCCGTTTCAGTAGAAAGAAACGAGGCACTTTATTCCCTTGATAGAGGGAATT